>JABTXL010000611.1:4918677-4937830 GCA_025134845.1 Neodon shergylaensis | reverse complement strand
ATCTATCTATCTATCTATCTATCTATCTATCTATCTATCTATCTATCATCTATCTATCTATCTATCTATCTATCTATCTATCATCTATGATGTTATTTTATAAATATATATGCTATTTATATTATATAATCAATCTATTTATAGACAGTATGCATATCATATAAATTTGTTTTATCTATGAATATGTAGTCTCTCTATGGAAATTAATAAAAGTTGTGGATTTTTTCTTGCCTTGAGCCGTAATAGCAGGTAACATCCCATTCCTCTCAAATTCACTAGGGACATATAAACTCCATTTCTCACAGCTTTAGTTTGCTGCTCAGACAATCCTTATACTTGTGTTTACAGAATAAAAATAATGAAGCCCCTTTACCAAGAAATTGTATAACTCATTAAATTACTGTTTATAACAATCAACCTTGCTCTTTTTTCATTGGGATGGCAAAGACTGAAAACATTGGCTTATTGTCTATGAATGTGCACACACAAACACACAACACACACTCTCTTACACGTGAACAAACATATACACAAAACATCCTTTTTTTACACACACACCACACAGTTTTACAGGATTGCAACAACATGGTCAAGACAAAAACATCCCCAGAGAGGGTTTGCAAACCTGTGTGAAGAGGAGCTTAGTTCTACAAGGTATAAGGAGTGTTTGTCTTATTTGATTCTCATGATTTTTCCCCCTGGAAGTCACGTCTTATGACCTGTGGTTCTCACCAAGTTCCAGTTAGGTAGTTTGTATCTTAATTTTCCCTGCTATTGGTAAATAATAAGAATATTATCTTTTGAAGACTTTCATAATACAACACCATTTTGAATGACTTTGACAACAGGTATTTCTTCTCTCCTATCTGGGGAATGAAAAACACATGCTCAGCCTGCCTGGATTGGCTTCTTTGATATGACTCTCCTTGTTTATAGATGGCCATGTTTCCATTCATTTCATGCACGAGTTCCCCTGGTATCTTCCTTTGTGTCCCATTCTCTTTTTCCCACGAGGCCATCAGTCAGCTCAGATGATGTCACCTCTGTCTCACCACAATCTCTCTCTTTAAAGTTCCTGTCTCCAAATATAGTCGCCTTCCTAGTCCCTAGGAGTCGGGACATTCACATATGAAATTTAACAGTTCTGTCTTATCATTTCCCCACAAGAACGTCTGAAGAGTATTCAGAACACTCAACAGGTTTTAGAGCCACTGTGTTATTATTTTCTTCTGTTGTCTGTAAAAAAAATAAATGCTTGATTCAAACATAATCCTCATCTTATTTTTTATAAATCAGAGAATTAATAGAAAATGCCAGAGGCCAATAATTACTTTACAACAAGTACTTAAAGTATAATGCTTATCATTTTTATTATCACTCAAGAATGTTAATCACTTTATTATATATAATGAAAATGTAATTATCATTAAAATTAATCCTTCAAGCTAAATTTTTAAAGTGTATTTGCTCCTTCAAACATACTTCTGGTTTTACTGTCTGGTTAGAATGTATTTTAGCTAATGGACTAATGGGAAATTTTTATGCCTGTGAGATCAATTTATTTTACTTATACTTTGCTGACAGCTTAAGAGAAAAGACACTTTTTAGTAAGTCAAAGTGAGACTTCATGAAAGATAAGACTTGTTGAACACTCTGCTATCTTAATTTCTTTAGTACCAGAGAGGAGAAAGCTGGAGAAATTTGTGATAAGCTGACGTAGCAGAACAGAATCGTGGTTATGAGCTTTTATTTCCTTCTGCTTAAAGAATAGTGTTGAAATAGTCACTGGGGTATTCATGCTTCCCTTGTTGAGTGACCCTGGGAGCATTTCAGCCTTTCTGAGCATCTGCTCTCACCTGTGGGTGAAATTCACCAAATGGTGAAACCTAGACACTGGGGTCCTCACCGTGTTTTGCTTCTTTATTCCAAGGTGGTATGGACAGCTTACTTTGCACAGCATAAAGAGGGTTAAATGGACATAATCCTAGTGGAGATTTCTGAGAGGTGGTTTTCCACCCCATTGCCACTCCTATCGATCGTAGTTTGTTTTTTGTTTCATTTGTTTTTTTTTTTGAACAAGGAGTGGTACTTACTTCTTGCTTTTACTAAGTGAACATCACATAGAAATCTAGAAAACAGTCTGTACATTAAGAAAGACCAAGTTCTCCACATTATCATCATCTTACAATGTGATTTCTAAATCTTAGACAATTATCAGATTTCATTGTGTTGAGATAGACACCTGCCTGGTAGTGCCATGGCCCACCAGTGAGTCTGCTGTGTGGGATTGCCCTCTACTTTCATTTGGGAAACTCACAATGGTACTAATCCTGCTTTGTAAAGTGTTGGTGCGCTTGCTAATTTATTTATACGCCCATGCATATGCATGGACACCCAATTGCTGCTCAGAGGACAACTTGTTGCAGTAGGTGCTCTTCTTATATCATGTGAGTTCTGATGAATTTATTTCAGGGTTTGGCTTAAAGTGACTTTACCCGTGAGCTATCTGCTTTGCCCATCAAAATAATCATAATTTATCTTCCTCCTCATCTTCTTCTACCCTTGTCCTTTTCTCTTCTTCTTCTTCTTCTTCTTCTTCTTCTTCTTCTTCTTCTTCTTCATCTAGCACAAACGTGTTTTCCCTTTATTTCTTGTCATAATATAGATGAATATTTTCCAAGTCTAGGTGATTAACCCCCTCCCTCACCCTATTCACCTACCAGGCTGATAACTCTCTCTTGTTTATTTTACCACTGAAATTTCAAACCTAGGTGTGACAAATGACAGAATCTGATATGAGAAATGAACATAGGAAAATGGAATTGGCAATTTATGATATTCAATTGTCCTTCAAATCCTTCTTTTTAAATTGTCTTTGGCCGTATAGCTAGAAATTGTATACATCCTGCATTTTAGTGGTGTGTGAATTTATTTTTATAAGTAGTGATATTTAAATTTCTTATTCTTAGCGTGATTTAGAAGAAGTTATGTGAAAAGTGTCTGTCTTCATTTACAGCCCAACATATGATATAGTGCCATGCCCTAATTCTTCCTGATTCTTAATTTTTGTTCTACCTTTTCCTTTGCATATATATTTATTTCCTATAATTCTACATTTCATTATTGCAAACTCCAGTTGTAAAAACTGCTGTGTGACACTCCCCACTGACTCTTCTGTAGAATTAAACTTGCCATACAGAAATGAATCAAAGCTCTTGTTTTGGATTTTCAAAAGAAGAAGTTTGCACATAGATATGAGTGTATAAACCATCCTGCAGAGGTCCCCTAGGAGCTGTAATCTTTCTGCAAGTGTTAGATGTGCCAATTAGACAACACTATGTTTGTCTTCAGATGTTCATCTTCAATCATAGTATAGCTTCGTTGGTCTTTTCTAATATAAATTAATACTCAATTCAAGTTCTTCATTTGTAAAATTATGACTGCTCTGTCAAATTTTGGCACTTATTTTAAATTTTATAGTGGAGAACAGTATCATTAGAATAAGGAGATGAGGGAAAGACATAGATAAAAGTCTGCCCCCATGACACTTACACCCAAGGCTAAGAAGCTTATTCTTAGAAACATAAGAACACACACACACACACACACACACACATAAACACTCAAACATACAATGGATGAATGATAGATAGATAGAAATAGATATTATGTAGTGCAATATAATTAAGCAGAATAAAATCATAAGAATGTGCATGTTTAAAAGAAATAGTTAGAAAAGACCTAGAGTCCAGCAAAATGAGAAGAAAGGGGAGCTGCAATGGCTCAGTGGGTAAAAGCACTAACCACTAAGCCTGACCACCTGTGACCTGAGTTCATTATCTGGTGAGTGTGTGTGTGTGTGTGTGTTTATGTGCACATGAAGATCCCTGTGTATCAGTGTGGGTACATATTTCCAAGGCAAGTTTAAGATCAGAGGACAATCAGATGTCAATCCTAATGTATTTACTATGCTGACTCCTGGGTTTCCTGAAATTCACCTTTCTTTTTGGGAGGGCTGGGATTACAGGTGTATGCTACTGCAGTAGGCTCTATGTAGGATCTGGGGATCTGAACTCTGACCTTCATGGCTGTGTAATGATCCTATTTAAGCTGGATCATCTCCCCAGCTCCCACATAACCATCTCTAAGTCAGCAGTCAAATTTGAGTGGGGCTTTTTTTTCCTGTGACTTAACTTCCACTTAATTGCACTTCCCCTGTCCTTTCATAAAACAGTAGGTACATTCTGGGATTCTTTGACATATCACATTGTGTGTGTGTGTGTGTTTCATTTTTTTCCTTAAGTGGAACATGGTTTAGTAGATAGCATAGTTTTCCTATTGGAAATAGTCTTGCAGGAATGAAGAGGAAGATGCAGGCTGAATGGCTAAGTACAATCAGGATTTCTTTTCTTTGAGGCGTTATCTCCTGTTTGAGATCAAAACCAAAGTTATGGGTTCACCCCTCACGGTCCTGCACCTACACACTGAGACAATGGGGATGTTCTATTGGGAACTCACCAAGGCCAGCTGGCCTGGGTCTGAAAAAGCCTGGGATAAAACCGGACTCGCTGAACATAGTGGACAATGAGGACTACTGAGAACTCAAGAACAATGGCAATGGGTTTTTGATCCTACAGCACGTATGGCTTTGTGGGAGCCTAGGCAGTTTGGATGCTTACCTTACTAGAACTGGATGGAGGTGGGTGGTCCTTGGACTTCCCACAGGGCAGGGAACCCTGATTGCTCTTTGGGCTGACGAGGGAGGGGGACTTGATTGGGGGAGGGGGAGGGAAATGGGAGGCGGTGGCGGGGAGGAGGCAGAAATCTTTAATAAATAAATAAATAATAAATAAATAAAACATTAATTGGAAAAACAAAGTTATAAAAAAGTGCAAAATAAACTCTAGTAGCTCAGTGATTCTTAGTGATGCTCTGAAATCAGCTTTCATTGGACTCAAAGGAAAAAAAATCTCTTTAAATTTGTACACAACTTTGTAAAAAAAAAACCTTTAGTTTAAAGTAGAAGCATAGAACTGCTTACTTAGAAATGTTTTATTTATGCTCGAGGTCATACTGGAAATTAATTTAAATAATAATCAGATAAATGTAAACTAACAATATTTAAAAGGGCTTTAAAATCATTCATTCATCACTTTTGAAAGTTAAGCTTCTTTAATGAAAATCTTGAAGTTTCCTGTTTCATTGCATGTAAAAATAAGCATCTTTGTGCATTCCTGAGATCATGTAAGCTGTAAGTAACCAAATTATATGAAGCTCTAGCCGTTAGAGCACTGCATCTAGTACTGAAGAACATGGAGAATGCTGCCGTCTGTTTGGCTTCGGGAATGACCTACGTGGGGCAGTAGAGAAGGAAGAACTGACAGACACATGTACAGGAAAGCTGGGACCAGGTACGCAGGTGTTCTACTGGAGCAACACCAATAGTACCCCCGTACCATGTGCATTTATTTCGAACATCTGAATAAAGAAGGCAGGTTTGTTGTATTCAATCCAACAGGAGAGCTGCTTTAGCTGATCTCAGTAGTGACTCTGTGTAGGGAAGCTCTCTCAGACTGTAAACATCCTAAAGGAAGAAACCGGAGTTGACATTTTCTGAGCACGCTGCCAACATCCACACATTAGCCAGAGCACGGCTTTGCTATTCCAGAACCTGATCGGAGGAAGGCTTTGCTATTCCCTTGGGTCTGAGGCCTTGGGTCCCTGATATGGCTCTGTTAATGCCAACAACACACATTCGCTCAGGGAATCCTCTGATCCCAACAAGAAGACAGACATGTGGAGCAAGAAACTGTGAAACTACTCTTCTTCTCCATTTCCTTGGAATTCAGCAAAGAGGAAAATAAGCAGAAAACAAAGTTAAGCAATAATAGAGAGGGATGAGGGTGTCAGGAAGTACAATGTGGTGTGATAAGTAAGGCTAAGTAAGGCTATGGAAGAATGATGCTTGTTCTCATCTGTAAGGACGTCTGGTCAAAGCCACATGTAATCGTTGTATGTCCCGTAGACGCAGTAAAACTCATCCAATACTCCACAATTATATCCCGAAAAACTACATCATGATAACAGAAGATGGTCCCTGCAAAACTAATTTTGTTTCACTTCTTGGCCACTTTTAAAATGGTTTTCAGAGTCTTTGACCCATTAACCAACTCAAACTCATTTTTCCCACCTGTCTTCAGCAGTTGGTCAGTCCTTATCTCATGCAATTAACTAACTACCCAGGATTACAAAAAAAAAATCATCATTCTCCACCTTGTCAATGTTTGAAGAATTGCTCTAACAGTTTTAATTGATATCTTAACTTTTCATTTAAATGTTCAAGACTCTGTAGTCTATCTACCATGCTCCCTTGGATGGATAGATGTGTAACCTAAGGGTTATAATGCAGCCTGTCACCTCTGTCTCTTCTAAAATCAATGGATCAAATGCCACAAAACTGGATTTAATAGGCTTTTATTTGCCCTTGACACGTTTACTGTGGAAATGTCATCAAATCTCTGAAGTCCCAATTGACTGGCATGGCTCTGCAGTTGAGTTTGCAGGCAGATTGAGGAAACATAAGCAGCAGAGAAATCCCCATTAGCCTAGTATTTTTCTCGTAGTGACTTCCGTTGAGAAAAGGGGATTGCAAACAAGAACAGTTCTGTTTATTTCTGAGTAGCAGCCAGGTGAGCTGTTCACACAATATGCGATATTCAGAGTCAGTGGCAAAGCAGTCAGTGTTCACACCAGGATTTCATTAAGGTCAACAGCTTCAAAAATCTGGGTCAGAGAACGGCAAAGCTAGCAATCTTTGTGTGGGGGAAGGTGTTTGGAAGCAGAGCTAAGGTTCCACAATTCTAGTGTTGTCGTTGACTTAGTCTGTCATAGCAGGAAAATTGCCCACACTTCTTAAGTTTGTTTAACTAGAAACAACCAAAAGTTGTTCAGTTATTTTGAATTGACAAAATAATATTAGTAAAATACAGAAGACAGTCATATTCACACGGGTATTTGGTTGTTATCTACCTTTTTTTTTCTTTTAGTCATGATGTTAAGCCTGCAGTTTCCTCTTGGCTTCCCTAAATCTTTCCTCTTGTCTGTGTTTATTTGTTATTTTACATCCAGACTTCACCATGGAAAGAGATTCTTCTACAGTTTTTTTTATTTATTTATTTTTATTAAAGATTTCTGTCTCTTCCCCACCGCCGCCTCCCCTTTCCCACCCCCCCAATCAAGTCCCCCTCCCTCGTCAGCCCAAAAAGCAATCAGGGTTCCCTGCCCTGTGGGAAGTCCAAGGACCACCCACCTCCATACAGGTCTAGTAAGGTGAGCATCCAAACTGCCTAGGCTCCCACAAAGCCAATACTTGCAGTATGATCAAAAACCCATTGTCATTGTTCTTGAGTTCTCAGTAGTCCTCATTGTCCGCTATGTTTAGCGAGACCAGTTTTATCCCAGGCTTTTTGAGATCCAGGCCAGCTGGCCTTGGTGAGTTCTGAATTCAAGAACACATTAGAAAAATTATCCACTGATATTCAAAGGGCTGCACCAGTTTGCACTCCCAGTAGCAATGCAGGAATGTTCCCTTTACCCCACAACCTCTCGAGCATAAGTTGTCATCAGTGTTTTTCTTACAGGTGTAAGATGTTGTGTTGATTTGCATTTCTCTGATGATTAAGGATGTTGAGCATTTCCTTAAGTGTCTTTCAACCATTTTAGATACCTCTGTTGAGAGTTCTCTGTTTAGGTCTGTACTCCATTTTTTATTGGATTATTTGTTCTTTTAATAACCAATTTTTTGAGTTCTTTGTATATTTAGGAGATCAGACCTGTCTGATATGGGGTTGGTGAAGATCTTTTCCCATTCTGTAGGCTCTCATTTTGTCTTTTTGACTGTGTCCTTTGCTTTACAGAAGCCTTTCAGTTTCAGGAGGTTCCGTTTAATAATTGTTTCTCTCAGTGTCTGTGCTGCTGGGGTTATATTTAGGAAGTGGTATTCTGTTAGAAAACATAATTTTGAGTGAGGTAACCCAGGCCCAGAAAGACAATTATTACATGTACTCACTCATAAGTGGTTTTTAAACATAAAGCAAAGAAAACCAGCCTCTAAATCACAATGAGAACTCTAAGAGAGACATACATGGATCTAATCTACATGGGAAGTAGAAAAAGACAAGATCTCCTGAGTAAATTAGGAGCATGGGGACCTTGGCGGGGGGGGCGGGGGTTGAAGAGGAGGTGAGATGCAGGGAGGAGAGCAGAGAAAAATGTAGAGCTCAATAAATAAAAATCAATAAATAGCATTTCCTGGGTTTATGACTGTTTAGGGTATTAATAGAAATCTGAATTTCAGACAGTAGCGTTAATTCATTTTTCATTTTTAAAAACATTTTCATTGACTTTTGTTTCACATCCTGCACCCTGATCTTAGTCATCTCCCCATCCCTTCACATCTGCCCTCTGCTCCTGCAACTCCCCCCCCCAAAAAAAAATAAAATTTAAGAGAAAAGAAAAGAAAAAAGAAAGAAATGTCACCATGTAAGATGCAGTGAGACACAGTGGGTCACACAGTGTACCCATTAGTCCATACATCTATGCTTGCGAGTGCTTCATATGCTCCAGAAGATCATAGATGGGATGGATATTAGGGTGGACCAGCTCATAGCCCTGGTTCTGGGCCTGGCTGATAGTGGGGTTGATTAGCGTGCCACCTTTCACTTATCATCATCATCAGGACAAGATCTTTGGCCCCAAACCAGCTAGCACATCCTATGGAACAAGCACCATGGGGCATAGCCAGCTGTCCGTCTTTCATGCTCTCAGGGTTAGCTCTACCAGACTATCTCTCCTACTCTCAGCGCTGACTTTCCCACCTCTCATCTGGTACGGGAGGGGAACAGGGTCCGACAGAGTACATTTCTTCTTTATCCATGTCACTGCATGGCAGGTGATCACAGGGGCTGTCTTGTCATCTCCAGTCTCTTGGCCAGCTTCCCTGTGCTCCTGTGAACAGGGTCAGCTCTACTGCCACCCATGTAAGGTACAGTGCCCATTTTCTAGAGTATTGAAGTTGGAGAGGGAAAGGGCAGCTCTCCCACCTGTCCCAGGTGTCAAGGAGTGAGAAGATAAAATAGATATAAATGTTATAACTCTAATTCTTGCTTGATAACTGTTTTGCTGTATGTAATTTTACTATGTTAAAGCCTTCCTTTTTGTTTAAACAGAAAAGGAGAAATGGTGTAGGAGGCCCTTCTGTATTTGTGTTCCTTTCATTGGTTATTAAAGAAACTGCCTTGACTTAGTTGATAGGGCAGAACTCAGGTAGGCGGGGAAGACAGAACAGAATTCTGAGAGGAAGAAAGCAGAGACAGGCAGATGCCATGAAGCTCCTGCCTGAGATGGAAGTAGGTTAGAATTTTTCCTGGTAAGCCACGATCTCATGGTGCTACACAGATTATTAGAAATTGGTTAGATAAAGATGCGAGAGTTAGCCAATAAGAGGCTAGAGCTAATGGGCCAGGCAGTGTTTTAATTAATACAATTTCTGTATGGTTATTTCAGGTATAAGCTAGTCAGGCGGCCAGGATAAACAAGGGGCCCCGCTCCTTCTACTACAGACAAGGGTCACGTCTTGTGATATTAGGAAATATCTTTGGTAAAATGTGACTTTGGTCACATAATGGTTGTTCTTCAAGTCCTTAGACTGTTACAATAGACATCCTCATATTGTCAGGCATACAGTTTTTCTTTATATATACTTTCTTGCTGAAATTATACATAATATCAGATAGTTACTCAAAACTTCTAAAATGGCATATTAGGCATAGCGAATATGTAAGCTTTGATTTAAACATTCCATAAATTTATAATCAAACCCAAGTAGAAGCAAAAATATTGTGTTTCCTATTTTTATTTGGGTGGCACACTTATTTGGTGTGCCTATCCTGTGATAATTAGAACTCTGTGAAGGTAGGGTTTTATATGATTTTATAAATAAGATGTATATTTAATACAAATATTTCTACTGCATATAGTTGTTTATAGGTTTTTAGGTGTATAAAGATAATAAGAGTTTATATGGATTTCACTTAATATATAAATAGTTTTAAGATATAAAAGAATATATATGTGTTAAATATAGCAAAAAGCTATCATGTTGAGTTGTATAAATAAACGTTTCAGGACCATTTTTGCCTTTTTGAGACCGGATCTTACTCTGTTGCGAAGGCTGCTACAAAGTATTGCACTTCAGTGATCCCGAAGTCCTACTCACAGCCTTTTATCCTTGCCTCTTAAGTACCAGAAAAGTATAACACATGTTCTCTGCCATGCTCAGCTGCCTTCAGATGTTAAACAAAGGAAAACAAGTAGCAATCCACAAAGGGAGAATGAAAACGATCTTCTCAGTGATCTTCTCCCCACAGACACAATGTAACATCTACTCACGTTGCAGTCTGCTCTCTTAAAAGCTAAAGCAATACAGTAATCTTCCCCAACCTTTGACTTTTTATATTTAAATAGCATTTTTCATTTATTTTACATACCAGCTACAGTTTCCTCTCCTCCTTTCCTCCCAGTCTCTCCCCACCACTTCCCACCTACCCTGCTTCCCATCCACCTTTCCACACCTCGTAGGTCTTCGTTAAAAAAGGAGGAGCTTCCATGAAGTTCTACGAAGCATAGCACATCAAGTCGAGGCAGATTCTAGTTCCTCTCCTTGCAGGAAGGCTGGTCAAGGTAATCCAGCATGGGGAAAAAGTTCACAAAAGCCAGCTAAGCATCAGTGACAGGTCCTGATCTTTCTGTTAGAAGCCTGACAAGCAACAGAACAGTCACAGATATAAAGAGGGTCTATGTCAGTCTCAAGGAGGCTCCCTAACTGTTGGTCGACTAGTTCTCACCAGCTCAGGTCAGTTGTCCCTGTGGGTTCCCCTATCATGACCCAGCTGACTTGTATAGTTCTGCCTCCCTTTTATCAGCAAGACTCCTGGGACTGAACTCAGTGCTTGTCTGTGGCTCTTAGCCTCTGCTTCCATCAGTTACTGGATAGAGTATCTCTGATGACAATTAGGGTACTCACCAATCTGTTTATACTAGAAGGCCAGTTCAGGCACCCTGTCCACTATTGTGAGGAGTCTTATCTGGGGTTATCCTTGTGGATTACTTGGAGTTTCCCTGGCCCCAGGCTTGTCCCTAACTGTGAAATGCCCACCACTACAAAGACATTGATTTACTCTCCATACTGCCCCCAACCTTCCTACACAGCATACCCAATATTCTCCCTCAAGTTCCCATCCCTGTATCCACCTTCTCCACTCCCAGTTTACCGAGGAGAACTCTTTTATTTACCCTTCCCACGGAAATCCATGCATTCCTCTTTGGGTCCTCCTTGTTATCTAGTCTCCATGGAGCTCTTACACCTGTCAGAATGGCTAAGATAAAAAACACTGATGACAGCTTATGTTGGAGAGGATGTGGATTTAGCGGAACACTCTTCCACTTCTGGTGGGAATGCAGATATTAATGTGATGGTTTCTCAGAAAACTGGAAATCAACCGACCTCAAGATCCAAGTATACCGACCTTGGGCATATACCCCAAGGAAGCTCAATTATATCACAGGAACACTTGCTCAAGTATGTTCAAGCGGCATTATCCATAATAACCAGACCCTGAAAACAACATAGCTGCCTGCCAACTGTGGAATGGATAAGGAAAATCTGGTAGATTTACACAATGGAGTATTAATCAGCTGTAAAAAACAATGATCTCGTAAAATTTTCAGGCAAATGGATGACACTAGAAAAAAATCATTTTGAGTGAGGTAACCCAGACCCAGAAAGACAATCATTAGTGGATACTAGGAGTCAAGTATAGGATAATCAGCCTACGATCCAACTTTTGACTTTCACAATTAGTTTTCCTCATCTCCCTTCTTCTCAGAATTATCCTAGTCTTATAACTTCCTGGCTATTGGCCAATCAGCATTTTATTAAACCAATATGAGTGACAAATCTTTACAATGTACAAGCGCATTGTCCCACAGCAAAGAGCTTTCTATCCATGATCAAATGTTCTTTAGGGGACTGTGTAGTTATTCTCCCTAGTGGTTGTGTTCTCATTACTTGCACAGGGAAAGGGAGAGAAAGTCACACCTTTGTGTACCTTTAGATCTGCAATCTTCTCTCTTCCAGTAATGATGTGTCACTTCCTCCGTGATGTCTCCGACCAGTTAAGGTTTTGTTCAGAACACAGGCTTTAATAATTTCAGATGTAGCACAGTTTCCATGAATGCTCCATTCTTTTTCATCAGAAATCACAGAAAATAGCATCCTTGAAAGCAATGGGATGGGAATCTCTGGTAGGCCAGTACAGTGTGTATTCTGCATTCTACAAAGTGATTAATATTAATTTATGCTGTAACTATGGTAAATTAATCTATTAACACTTATAAACTTAAATTTCTTGATTAAAAACAAATTTAGATTAAATAAATCTAAAGTTATTCATAGGTCCCCATTGAACAAAATTATATTCCTATAATAAGTTTTTTTATGCTTAATCCACAGCCAAGGACATAATAACACATAAGCCTTCTCCTTGAGTGTCCAGGCAAGACCATCTAGCTTCTTTCTATTCTATTTTCAGGACTATTATGAGTGAGAAAATATCTACCCTCCAATTATAGCAGCCTGGAGGCTGACTCCAGAACCTTTGAAGCTTTGTTATATTTCAAGTAAAGAGACACTTTTTGAAAGCTGCAAGAGAGGGTGACATTTCTAAGGTTCAAGAAAGTGTGAACTTTGCCACAAAGCATATTAAGCTATTCAGTTGTACTTCCTGAAGTTTTTACTTAATGTAGGCACAGTGCTGCCATTGTAAAACATGCTTTTGAATCAAAGAAGAAAGAGGAAATATTTCAATAAAGGTAATTTTGACATGAAGGTGTCTATTGTTACTAGCAGAGCTTTTGAATGAACTGAAATAGTTCTTGACAGCTAAAGGGTTTTCAGTATATATTTTCTATGACATTTAAGCAAGAAGGAAGGAAAAATATGAATAATTCTTAAAGTCTATGGTTTTTGATGGAATGTTAAGAAGTAGAAAATTAAAACTCAATTCTCTAATAAAAATGAGCTTGTATTTGTTTTATCAATCAGCAGTAAGAATTTAATTTGTACCTCATGAATGTAATATTAATTAGTAAAAAATGAGTATCATACAGTATATACATAGATTTATCTTTATATATGGTAGTTTATATAGTGGTACCACCAAAAGTTTGATTATTTCTTGCTATAATCTGTGTGTTTTACAGAGGCAGCGTTCCTGTGTGATGTTGCCTTTGATTAATGTTGTTTCCATTTGTGCAGTGATGAAATGACTCTTTCATTTAGGATCTTTCACTCATGAGCTACATAGAACCTAATTGCCATTGTAATTAGACAGACAAAGATATTCACCCAGAATCATACAGTAATATAATTAGATTAGCTATTAGGGCTTCTGGGATCCAGCCCCTTGCCTTTCCTCTATGAAATGACATGCACAACACAATGTGTATATGTTTTTTGCCTTATGTCTTCCAAATATAGCCTATGCACAGGCATACAACTCTATCATTTGATATTACCTGTACCCTACTACCTGTATGAAACATTATCATGTATATTATATAATTATTTCATCTTCCAAAGCATGTAGGTTGGGTAATAATTTATCTGATCCCATTTTTTTGGTATTGTGCCATTATAGCCTTAAGATTATATACATATACACACATACATGCAAGCCTGGTGAGCTTCAGTTCCGCGTCAGGATCCCTGCCTTAAGTTACTGTTTTCACTTCCCTTCAAGATATACATCAGAAGACAGAAATCTGTAAGTTGAAACAAACCATTTCTTCTCCAAGTTGCTTTTGGTTATGCTGTTTAATCAGAGCAAGACAAGTCAAAAACACTACTTTCTTGACTGTGTGTTTCTCCAGGAAGTGCTTAGAATATATGCTACAAAGTACCAAATTAAAAGTGGGGCTAAAATATGACAAGAAATAAAAAATGATGGCAAGTAGAGTACTGAACATATTGGAATTTCAAATTTGGATTACCAAGGTATATATTATATTGTTATATTTTCCAGTAATATAAATTACATAATGTATTTAAAGTAGTAATATGTTCAGAATTAGTGGCTTTTCAACTAAATTTCCAGTAATCTGCACACACACAACACACACACACAAACACAGACACAAACCTTGATACTGATACATGCTAGACACACATAAATAGGCAGAGATACACATTAAATCCTAGTAGAGTATAAAAATATTATTTTATAAAATGACAAAGAATTACAATGGCTGACTAGATGTCATTGCCTTGTTTTCTATAGAAGTTGCATAGCTTTGAAATCGTCACTTGTCACACTGTTTTAACAAAAGATTGGTAAACACAATTCCAAGTGTGTTTCTGCAATTTATGGATCAATATAAGGTTCCTGATTTGGGAAATACTGTTATATGTTCCACCTGTGGAGTTAAATTTATTTTTTTCAATTCTGATGTGAAGTTTAGGTAATGATAATAAGAATCAAAAAGTGATACCAGCCTCTTGTGATTGAATCCTCCAACATTGTTACTTATGTGATTTTATGCTCAATGTATAGGTAGAAACTCAAAGAAAACACCTCAAGTATCAAATTTTGTATAAATTAATTCATTCACAAAACATCACTAGGAGTGGTGAGTTAACAATGGCATTCAAACCACACAAAACAGTAATAAAAGAATAATCTAATTCAGTAATTGCTGTACTCTAAGTTTTGAAAGTTCAATTAAATAAAATCTGAAATTTTTCTTTTTGCCTCCACTAATTGGCAAGCTTGTTTCTGCTTCAGTTAAGCGTGAAACTAATATCAGTACTGGCTGTTCATTTCAGGACTCCTTTTGAAATTTTCCTGGTCTTCTGGGATTAGATACAATTAAAATGAAATTGAATCTTTGGTTTAATCCTGTTGATGAAGTCTGCTCTAAAGCAAGCCCCACAGCTTCACAGCGTAGAATGCTGGATGAGAAAGGTGCAATGTCTTCCCTAATGTGTATTTATTTCCTTTCTGCCCCTTGGGTTTTTCCTGCCCAGTTTGGTTGCCATCACTACGTGGACTTTCTGAAACTTCTTTGGTATCTGGATTTTTTCACTCATGATAATTTGTCTACTTATTTATATTTGTAATAGAGTATAAAATAGAGCATGATTTCTTAATAACGTTTGTTTCCAAGTTCATTGCTAATAAACAAAAGAGTAAATGTGGCCTATAGTTATTTTAATGCTTTCTCAGTGAGCAAACATTACCATTCCCGAATGGAATGCCACAGGGAAAATGTGCATGGCTAAGCATTATTCATTGCAACCACAGTTGATTATCTTTATACTAATTATGACTGCCACAGATAACTGGACTTTTAAGACCTTCTGATATCAAATGTATATCTGATAAATTTAGATTCTGTCAGTATTTTTACAATGAATCCAATGTACTATTATAGAATGGAAGAAATTCTGCAATGCATTTGAATCACAGATTTTTGAGGCTTTTATATTTTTTAAGTTCTTTAGATAATTTAAGCCATTGTTTTATTTTTAATGAATATACTAGAAAGAATATACATCATTTCCTCTTAAATTTTAAAAATAAGTTTATTCACGCAATCATTCACATCGCTATAGAGCAAACAAGTAAGCAGCCATTTTAAAAAAGCTGGTGCATAAAATAGTAGGAAATTTGATATAAATGAAGCTGGGACATAAGGTAAATCTTGAGGTAAATATGACTTTAGTAACTGAGACATTATTTACCCAAATGCCTTGATTTCAGCGCACTAAGATTTTCATTTTCTATGAAGACAGTGGTGTAGAACAAATATAAACTGCCTTATTTTTCTAAGACAAACATTTAATATAAAAAGTGATGTTATGGTTTTAAAACTAAATTTTGGACTAATTTTTACCTATGATGTGAGACTGATTCTGTATTAGAGAAATGTTTCTATTATATTTTATAGTTAGAAATATTTCTGCAGAATTATGCTATGGCATAATTAAATACTGCCAATCTCTATCCTTACTCTCTACAAATGACAGCGATATTGACTCCTTATATTTTGATAGGCATTTATCTTCCAGTGATATTTTTGCAGAAATTAATTTTTAGTGAAAAATGTGCTGTTTTAATCTATGTGTCTATTTTAAATAAGTAGATATACTTGTCATGTGGCAAATAAGTCTACTCAGTAAACAGTTTTTTGAGAATGATGCTTGAGGGAAATCCCCTGTGTATCATGAATCTTAATTCTCTGATTTAGAGATTTTTCACCTATCAAATTATAATAGCTATGATTAATATAAACATTGAGATCTGTATACAAGCAGTGCATTTGTGCTTGGTGAGTTCACAATACACATGTAATGTCTTGAAAGCTATGTCCATTGTCAGTGTTTGAAACTAATTTCAAAAAGGAAAATGACATAGAAGGATAATATATAGAAGAATAATACACCTCCTGGAAGGAGGAGAGAAGTGACTCAGCCATTAAGAGAACTTGCTACTCCTCCGTGGGACGCAAGTTTGGTTCTCAGCATCCATACCACACAGCTTACAAGCACCTATAACTCCAGGTCCAGAGAATTTGACTTCTGCCTTTGGCTTCTATGGGCACCTCGGCATAGATGCATATATCCTCACATAGACACACTTCACAAACATAATTAAAATGTTTAAAATCTTAAAAATTTAATCTCCCAAAAATAATGAGGAAATAAATGGCCTAGCAAAATTATTATAATAGCAAGTTTTTCTGGTAGGCGGCTAGGACATAGTTGATTATTTTTCTAGAAGTAGCAAGCTGTAAGCTCCTTGCAGAAAATAACATTCACACAGAAACTACATGCACATAGGAGTTACTTGATCTTGTAGAAGTATAAAACATTCATTATAAATTAAATATTTATTGTACATATGCACACTTACTTGTATTTAAAAGCTTGATAACTTGATGTCTCAGTATTTGACTTAGTACTTCCTTCAAGAAACATTGAGTAGTTTGGTTTCTGACTAATCTTCAACTGTGTAGTAACTGGAAAATAAAATAAGCTTAAATATTCATCAACTGATATTAAAATATATGGTTTTATATCTTTGTAAAAATAAAATTATTAAATTTAGAAGTACATAGATGGCACTTGAAAAGCCGTATTGAGTGATGGATCCCAGGCACATAAACACAATGCTGCGTGCTATCCTTCACATACAGATCGCAGCTTTGGCTCTCTAATCTTATTGCATGAGACACTAGGAGCAGTCTGCAATACTGCCCTAACTAACCAGAAAATGCTTCCTTGGCTGCTATCAAGTGACATGGAATCTCTAAGATGTATCTTGACATCCATAATAAAGTCATCAAAAATAATATAGAGAACAATTTTAAAAATCTATTGCTTTATTTCACATTTTCCTTTTACAATATAAGGCTTTGCATAGTTAGATGTTTCAATCGTTGCATAAATATAGTTCATTTGTAACATTTATTCCAAAAATTCAGTGTGGGCAATTTAGAAAATCAGCTGTGTATTGGATAATTGAATCTGTTTAAATAGTGAATTAGTTATCCAAACATTAAAAAGGCCATTAACACAATGTTATGAAATGCTATAAACCATATAAACAGGAGTTAAGACACCAAAGCACTTATGTTGGTTATTTCTACAAACATCATCAGTTTCTAGACTTTTCCATAATCATTTTTTAATATAAAATAACCCCCTCTTTTAAAATGTTATTTATGTATTTTTGAGTGCTCCACCTGTGTTACACCTGCAGGCCAGAAGAGGGCACCAGATCTCATTACAGAGGGTTGCGAGCCACCATGTATTGAACTCAGGGCCTCTGGAAGAGCAGCCAGTGTTCTTAACAACTGAGCCATCTATCTAGCCCTGCCCATAATTTTATAATTGCCACAATATCAGGTATGCTTAAGAAATTGGCTAGATATATTTAAAAATGATAATCTACAGCAGAGATTCTCAACCTGTGGGCTACAACTTCTTTGGGGGTCACATGTAGGATATCCTACATATTGATTATTTACATACAATTCATGACAGTAACAAAATTACAGTTATGAAGTAGCAATGCATTTTTAAGTTTTGAAGTAGGCACAATTTGGGGGAACTGTATTAAAGGGTCACAGTTTTAGCAAGTTGCGTGAAACTGAACTTCAGTGTCATGGAGGAATGGGCTGGGATAAAGCAACACTGAACTATTCTTAGGATGTTACAACCTCAAGAATCAGAATCAGTTCTTCATAGCACCCAGGTGCGTTGAAAGGTCCCGTGGCTGCATTGTGTGTGGGAGGTGTTCCAGCAATGTAGGAGAAATTTCTTTGTGCAATTGTCTGTTTTAAACTTTCAGCTTTAAAAGACAAGGCTTTTTTTTTTTTTTTACTCAGTTTTACATTAAAAACCATGGAGAGCTTCTGGAATCGAAGTGGAATAGAAATGGAATCTGTGGGACATGCTTAAGTAATTCAGTCCAAAACCAGATTTAATTAGTCAATTATATAATAAACATCAGAATTCATGAACAGAACACATCTGAGTGTATTGAATAAAAGTGGCAAAAATTGCCTATCTTCATAACGGGTGATTTAAACAGCATTAAAGATATGTAAATGCAAAAATCATTTCATTAGAACTTTAAGGAGGAGAAAGGTAATTAAAAAAGAACTATGAAGAAGTATTAAGTTGCTTCACATTTGAAATGCACTAATGATATTTTGGGAGAAGATTACTGTAATTCAAGTTCCTTTAGCAGCCAAGCTGCATGTGCAATTTGACTAGCTCTCCCCTCTCCCCCTTTGAATCTAGTAAAATATAAAAAGCTAATGAATTTAAGAATTTATTATGCCATCTGGTTGATTTCAAAGAGTTCTACCACTTTTTTTTGTTTGTTTGTTTGTAGGATTCAGAATTTCTGGGTTAACCACTGGGTACCTGATAACCAATTAGGGGAGGAATCCCTGTGGAACACTTGCTCTCCTCTCTCTCTTTCTCTCTCTCTCTCTCTCTCTCTCTCTCTCTCTCTCTCTCTCTCTC
>JABTXL010000611.1:4861614-4918667 GCA_025134845.1 Neodon shergylaensis | reverse complement strand
TCTCTCTCTCTCTCTCTCTCTCTCTCTCTCTCTCTCTCTCTCTCTCCTCTCTTTTCTCTTCCCCCCTCTCTCTCTTTCTCTTTCTCTCAACATCTCTTTCAGCTGTTCTTAATCACCTGTAGTTCTCTGTCCTTGCGGAGGTCCCGTGAGACATCATTTCTCCATTACAGAATATTTATTGGGGTTGTTATTGTTCTGGTCTTTTTTTATAGATAGTCATATTGTCATGCTGCTGTGGGTAAAGCTTCATCCAGCATTACTAGGAGACACAATCTTACAGAAGTCCTCTGGTTCCCATGCTTCTTAAACTTTCCTCTTTCTTTTCAGCTATGTTCTCTGAGCCTTATGTGCAGAAGTTCAGTGTTGGAGGCAGTGGCTGGGCTCCATATGGTCAGTTTTTCTCTGTGATTAACTAGTTGTAGTTTTTGTGATGGTCTCAATATGCTACAAAAAGAAGCTTCTGTGATGAAGGATGAGAACTGCAATTACCTTTGAATATCTTTAAGGATAAATATTTAGAATTCAGCTAAAAAATTATGCTGGCCTAGTATAGTGATGGTACTACATTCTCCTCTAAATTCCATGGTCTCACTAGTGGCCCTCTTTTCAGTAATTGACTAGGTTTCCTGTTTTAGGTCTGATTTCTCTCATGTTGGGTGAACTGTGAATCCAATGAGAAAGAGCTCTTGGCTATTGTGAAGATATGGGTGCCACTGTTGGGTCTTTGGGAGTATCTTTGCACAGCTGCTAATTGTTTTAGTTCATAGATCAAAACTAGTTAGACTATTGATTTCTGTTCCATATTCATCTATCCTATATTTAAAGATACCCATACGTATGAAATTATTCAATATTTATTTGTATATATTTATTTTGAGATTAATTATTTATTATGTCTTTTATGCCCTTGGATAAACAATTTGCTGTGTAAATCTACTTCTAGTTTAAAAAAAAATAAGAAGTTTCTTCATCATGTTAATTTATTTTTCTAAAAACAAACTCAAAACATCAAACTGTCTAATTTTCTGAATTTTTCATGCACTTTTAGCCCATATGATTTGATGTGGGATTCCCCTCTTTATGCTGTGAATACCACTGGTTAATAAAGAAACTGTTTTGGGACTGTAGAGCAGGACTAGGTGGGGGAAAGTAAACTGAATGCTGGAAAAAGGAGGCAGAGTCACAGGAAGCTATGGAGCCCTGCAGAAGACAGATACACCAGAACCTTGCTGGTAAGCCACAAGCATGTGGTAATAGTTGAATTAATAGAAATAGGTTAACCAAAGATACAAGAGCTAGCTAGCAATATGCTTAAGTGTTTGGCCAAGCAGTGATTTAATAAATATAGTTTCTGAATGATTATTTCTGGTCTGGTCAGCTGGGAAATGATCAAGCGGCCTCCTAGTACAATGTTCTGTTACCTCTTTGGATGTATATTATACTTTTTATTTTTATTTTCCGTGTAAATATCCTTTATATGAAAAATATGCATTTCTTTTCTCTTAAGGAGATTCACCACTAATGAAAAGGACCATAGTGTTTATGGAAATGTTATATTAATCAGCACTAAACTGCCATGCATCAGCTTTAATATCAAAGCAGAAGGTAATTGAATGTATAATTGTGAACTTTCATTTCTCAACATGGCAGAAGATTATATTTTGTTTTTATCCATATCACAGGATGGCACAATATGTATTATCAAGCAACTAATAAATATAGATGGCATAGTGATTTATTCACTTTATTTCTCCATGATATGAACTCCATACTGAATTTCAATGTAGCTTGGAGTGGGGGAAGGAGTTCAGGGCAGAATAACATCCTATTTGTTGTTTGGTAGATGTTTATGGCCAATTTCCAGGGAACTCATGGGAATGAAAGCCCTATTTAGCATTTGTTAATTTATCATACTGCTCAAACCACAGTCAGCAATGACAAGAACATATTTTGGTAAATGTAGAGTAGAAAAAATGTTTTTATTAGAATTTAATATATATAGTATACCCAGATTTCAGACACAACATGTCATCACTTTGGGAGCATACATAAGAATAAAATGTAAAAGAGTTTAAAAGAGATGATTTTGGAGTATGCAATAACTCATGTTTTGTGTCAATGCTTTCCAGACTGTAATAATGGCTGTGATGATTCATCAGATGTTTTTCCTCTACTTTTACCAATTGCGTCATCAGAATCATGAACTGACTCATACAAAGAATGAGTATCAAAAAAAAAAAAAGAATGTTAGGTGAAAAAAACAAAAACAAAAAAAAACAAAAAACAAACAAACAAAAAGAATGAGTATCATTCTTTTTTGGAGATAATTGGATGCTTCAATGAAACACTCAACAACTGATCATCATATCCAATTAAGTGAAAATTTTTATATCTCTTGTCAGAAATTGCATTTGTTACTTTGTTTCTTATTGCTATGAAAAAATACAATAACCAAAAGGCAGCTTGTGGGGCATTGAAGAGTTTATTTGTTTGTATGCTTCCTGATCATAGTCTGTTATTCAGGGAAACTGGAGCAGGAACCCAGGCAGAGACACGGAAGCAAGTGATTTATTTGTTTTCTCCGTATGGTTTGCTTATCTTTCCTTCTTATCCCACCTAAAACCAGCTGTGCAGAGTTGGTATAATCTGCAGCAAACTAACACCAATCAGTAACCAAGGAAATGCCCTCATAGACTTAGCTACTGATAATCTGATGAAGGCAATCCTAGTTAAAGGTTCCCTCTTCCCAGATGACTATAACTTGGAACAAGTAGGCCAAAGAATTAATGAGCACATAAGTCAGTTTGAACGGATTGAGGCTGAGGCTGGCTAGGTTACTTTCTCATTTAGAAAGCTATAGGTAAGACTACACCCAAAATGTATATATATGCCACATCTTTGTGTCCATCTTTTAGAATTTGCATAGATTCATTATCACTTGTGGTGGATGAAATTTTGAAGTTGTATAGGATGGTTATTCTAAAACCATATTTTGAATGATGGGTTATTATTTTAAAATAATGGATACATCCCAATACAATTGTGAATGTTAGTGTATGTAGTTGTTTTGTTAGTCTATGTAGTAGTTCTTTACATCAAAACAATAATGAAAAGCTACCAGCAAAAAAATAAGCTATTGCAGCATTATGGGCATGGTGTAGCATCTTTAATTTATCTGATTATCAGTAGTTTACTCACAGATGAAAACTGCTCCTTATCTCCTTCTTCCAGGTCACAACTAGTTTTCCAGTTTTTTGGTTGTTCAGAAATGACTTCTGTACAGATCTTCAGAATTTAACATACAAACAGGAATCTGTTCTTTACATCACCACAGTCATCTCCTGAAATCTCATTTTTTTTCCAAGTTAATTAGCCCTCCTTGGATTTAAAGTATTTAGTTAACTACATTTTTTTTCTGGCATTATCATCAAAATAGGTTTTTTTTTTGCTATTGCTGTTTCCAAGTTGATAGATTAATTTGCTTTTCAAGAATCCTCCTGGATCCTTATTATTTTTTAAAATATATTTTGTCCTGTGAATCATGACCTTTAGTCTAGCTTTAAACACTGATTTTCTAGAAGATAAAAATGATTAAATATTCATTGATGATATAGGATGATAACGATGATGGTGATAATGCACACAGCTAAAAAATTTCATTAATAAGAATTTTGTTCTTTCTAATATAATATTTCGTGATAGACAGTGATATATAATACATAAACATTTAGTTTAAAACCTAAAGAAAATAATTTGAATTGCTTTATCCAAGAAAGTTTGGAAGTACCAAGGTTGAAAATTTTAAGCCTTATTTTAAATATCTGAAATTTTCTTATTACCCCAGTAGAAGAGTGATTTGAGCAAGAATCCATAAATGACCGTGTACACAAAAAATGTAAGAGGAGAATGGAATAATATCAAACTGTAGATTAAATGGACTACATTGCACAGTTATGTTGCCAACTGAAAAAGTTAATGAAGTAGGACAAGAGACATGAACAGTATAGTATAATGACACATGTATTTTAGGAGTGTTGTAAAACTCTGTAGTTATGAAGATAGTTCTATAGTAATAACAATAAAACTCCATAAGGTGTAAGAAGTTAGGAGATACTTCATAAGCCTGATAAAGAAGCATGGGTAAACAATGCATAGGGAGGCGGGTTCTACTACAACAAATGGCTCTCTGAAGGCCGCCTGAACCTATAAAGGGATTGAGACTTAAGATGCTGACAATATAAATTGTAGCTAAAAATATCAGGCTCCATTAACTTGATATGCCTTTTAATTTAAGTAGGAATAAATACGAATGAATCGTCTGAGAATATAACACACAGAAAGTTAACACATAGAGACTCATTGTTATCACCACTTATCAACTATTTTTATTTTATATTTCCAGGTATTTTGTATGCCTAGAAACCACTATGTACAATAAACTTTTGTTTTATCTTTTTAAAAAATTGGCTTCAGTCAAAACGACTCCTTTTTTGCAATTTAAAATTGAGTTGAAATTTGTAGTAACTCCTTCTTTTAGACAACTATACAATGATTATCAACAGTTATGTGCTGGCCTAATTTGTCTTGGCCCATAAAAATAGCCAATGCACATTCCTTACAAACTTTTTCAGTTTTCAAATCCTTTCTGCCCATATTTTTCATACCAGTCTGAAGCCAGCCAGCAAGAACCTAGCTATGTGTCCTACCACTTCTCACAACTGAATGCTTGTTTCTTTCTTCCTCATATCTAAGCCAAATACCTCTTACTTCCTCCCCTTCCTTTATAATATTAATCTGGCTTTTCACAAAGGCTGCAACTCCTTTTTCATCCTTTGTGTGATTTCTATGTCTCTAGCCATAAAAATATTTTAAACGCCAAAGCATAGTGACTATTCAACTATACCGGACCTTCTATTTTCTGGATGAAAACTCTTTTATTTAAGTCTTAGAAGCAACTGATATTTGGTACATATCATCCCTTTTGCTTGATGCCTTGTTTAAAATGACAAGTGACAGGTGAAACACCCCAGTGTGTTGGCTTTTGACATCTCCCCTTTGGATCTATAGGCACATAAGCATTTGGTTTGGTTTTCAAATGATGATAGTCAAGAACATTACCAGTGTCTTAAGACTTAATCCAATGGAAGAATATTTCTCCAGGCTCTTATCTGATGCACAATTAATAAAAACTCAGAGACAGATATTAATTAGCGTTCACCCTGAAGGTCAGAAAAGCAAAGCAGCCAGCCATTGGCTCTTACCTCTACCTCAGTCTGAAATGGCGATCCTGCCTCCGAGAAACCTCAGAATGAGATTGAGACTGAGAGCTGTCTCCTCCAGTTTTATAACCCTCTCTTTTTCTGGGATTAAGGACATATACCTGATTTCTATGGCGAGCTAGTGTAGTTACTGGAATTAAAGGTCTGTGTCATTGTGGCCACTAAGTTAATGGTGCATGTCATTGTGGCTACTGGGATTAATGGTTTGTATCATTGCTGCCTGGTCTGTAAGGCTAACCAGTGTGACTGTTTTACTTTTCTGATCTTCAGGCAAGCTTTATTTATTAGAATACAAGTGAAATGCCACTACACCCATTTATCATTCAGTGTGGTATAGATGGTATTTTTATGGCACCTCTTTGCTTCAAAGCTACAAATTCCTATATTATTTATCATAAGATAGTTTTAATTAATAATTAACTACAAATGTTCCATTTCATATAATAATAGATGTGAAGAACCTACATCTACAACAGAGCAGTCACACAGCACCAGGGCTTGAATTCCTTTTCAAATGGTTATAAGAGTACAAATTTATTTTGAATTTCTTCAAATAGGGGATGGAAGAGTGGAACATTGGAGAATGGAAACTGTATTAGTTCGCTTTTTCCCTACCCTTCACAGAATAGGAGATGCCGGGTAAATATTTAACCAGGAACTTGAAGACTAGTGTTCCCATGGGGTCACATACTAATCAGAAGGAGCCCTGTAGCATTGCTGCAGAAGCGTGATTCTTAAGCCCCCTAGTTTTATATTCCTCCTTTTACTTTATCAAAGGACATAGATTTCAACACGATATTAAAAAAGCATATTACTGGGAGAAAGATACAGGAGTGTTTATAGACATTGTGTTTTGCTGTTCATCATTGGTAATCATTTTTAAGGACAGGATTACTGCTATAGTGTTGATGGAAAGCAATTTCACAGCGCTTGCTTTAAAACAAATAATTCGGTTCAGTTTTGTGGAAATGTAAAATGATAGAGACAAGGAAAAAAAAAACGTTATCACTATGGTAACTGTAAACCCTGAAGATAATAATAACTTTGAAACTGAAGTAGCGGTGTAGTCAGGTAGGGCCGAGAGGAGAAAGCAGAAGCACTGGTCAAAGGATATTAAGGTGAGGGATGCTGGGTTCTTATGAATTGTTTTGAGAATGCTGCAGTCTGATGAGTTGTTTTCGTGTTCCCCACAGGCTTTTGCCTAGAGCTGGGTTTTCAAAAGCACTCTTTGAATACTGAAGGAAAGCATTTCTGTCTTCTCCCCCAGACACTGACATTTCTCTGGCGCTGAGATTCTCATTGTGCTCATTAGGTGCAAATGAAGGTTTAAATGTGAAGTTAAAATATTGCTGGGTAGGAAAAGAAAAGGTAGTGATAGCTACGTACTAAACATATATGATTTCTTATTTAATTACATTATGGTTACTTTTTCCATACCCTCTGCTCCCACTGGCTGCTTCCATGACTCCCTGTTCCTCTCAAAATCATGCACTCTTTTTCTTTAATAACTATTTTTCTACACACACACACACACACACGTATATATATCAAAGCAACATGAGTTAATAAATACTTGAATGAACTTCTTGGGCTAGGCATAGGAGACGGCAGTGGCCTAATGAGATTTGTTAATGTAAATTAATGCAATTCTACCAGTTATAAAACTGGGATCAGGATGCCACATTGGGAAAACGAATAGTAAGTTCCAATTCAGGACTCAAAAGCCGGTAAGTAAGTAGTCATGCAGCAGTGGAGGCATATCCGAACAGCAAATGTAGATGGGCAGGACCTCAGATTGGAACCTGAAGTGAAGCCTGCCTACAGTCTTTCTAATGAGCGCGTTATCGTTCTTGAGTTGTCCCGAGCCTTTTCTTTTCCTAGTGTATGCTGCTTCCTCTTATCTGGTATCTGAAAAAAACAATGCTTATTTCTCAAGCATCAGCACAGATGTCTTCTGTTTTGTGTTTTCTTTCCTGCCCTTCCTGGAGCCTACAGAATCACCCTTGCCTTTGTTCAGTAACAGTGCAGAACCAGCTACCACTCATATCCCAGGCTGGCAAATCTCTCCTCTCTTGCTTATTTTCCTCACTAAAGGCAATGTTTGGGTGAACACGATGGTGGGCAGCAATAGTTCCTCCTACCTTTGTTAGCTGACAACATAAATGTTCTTTTTCTTATTCTACTAGGAATGACAGGCTTTTTATCTAAATATCCTTATAACGGCACCATCGTAGAAAAATGTAAGCTAGTTATATATGATAGATTGATCTTTTTCTGATTGTTTTCTCTGTGCAAATCAATACAAATAGGTTGTTGCTATCATTTCTTTCTTTGACTATTTCAAAACTACGTGGCTATTTGAGGGAAAGGAATTTAAAACAACGCTGTTGAAACAATGCTTAAAAGGTTGAGTTTGTCAACCTTTAAAAGTTGTGATATCCTACTGTTGACTCAGTCATAAGTAATTATAACTACATGGTTGAAAAGAATATTATTAAACAGCATATAACTCATACATATTTCAGGTGTTAAATGCAAAGCTATTAAGCCAAGACAATAATAAAATTTTAAAGAGAATAAAAGACACATGGGACTTTATGAAGAGGTAGTTTTTAAAAATTGCCCTTTTCTCTTTAGAGTATGTGTGTCTATGACCTTTCTAGATGGAGAATGATGTCAAATAGTCCATAGTTTATGGATTTCACCCATTTTATTCCAGGTGATTTTTCACGGTACCCTTGCCTAATTTCAGAAGTAGTGAAAGCCAAGGATGTTAAAGGACTTTTTCTAGAGCAAACAGCTTGTGGTTTATGAGATGAGCTTTAGATTCAATTTCTGCCCAACTCTTGTTCTGTGTAGCTGCATTATCGTGATCACTGACTTTAACAATATTCAAAGTAACCATCTAGGAATTCCCTGATAGATTAAAACTATCACCCAACGGTGGAACATGGGACGCTGAAACGAACGACAGGAGCAAAGCTAGGTGAGAATAATAACCCAAACACAAGCACACCTTGGGATAGTTTCAATGATATAGAAATCACCTAAGTTTGCTTTCTCACTGATAGAATAAAAACAATATGAAGTTTCCTAGCTGTTTTCTGAAACTGCCACAGGTGTCGAAAACATTATAAATATCTGCTGATTACCCAATCATGGTAAATGATCACAAAATTGTGTATTAATATATGCAAAGGCTGTGCAATCAGAGTTAGGTGTCAGGTGTGGGTAAATATAACAGTAAAAGACACAAATTGTGACCTGCCTACGCCACCATTCAGCGTGTACATACACAAATTGCTCACAGTCCCTGTTTCATCAACTGCTAACATATGCTGTACTGTATTAGCTCAAAAGTCTGTGTCAAATGCCCATCTTTCTATTTTGAAAAACCACAAGTCTAAGTGAATCCTGCTATATTCTTTGGCTTAGATTTTCTAACAATAATCAACAATAAAATTGCAAAACACCTGCCTAGGCTTAGGGTGCAGTTTCTGACTATGGACAATAATGGGTATGCGTACACGTAGCCCTCTCAAGAATTATAGGACTCTTATTAGCAACACCGTTAATGCTCCCTAGGGTCAATGCTGTTAATATTTCCTACATATTATGATATGTGTTCTGTTGTTTTTTTCCTATACTATCTCAGTGTTAGCTCACAGTCTGGAAACCCAAGAACATTTTCTTCCTTTATTAATAAGAGTTTGGAAAGAAATCAAGTTGACATTTTAAAGACTTCTCATATGTGAGTGTTAGCACACTACTCAATGCTTCATGTTAGAGAATGAAAAGGCCCCATTCCTCTTTTCTGCGAGAATCACACTCTTTGATAGAAGAGAGTTTTGTGCCCGTGTTTCCACCTGTTACACACTGGCTGAGATCTAATTTACTAATTTGTGCTCACAAATAAACCATGTACCTTGTTTAAAGTGGACGATTATGGTGAATAAATGGCATTGAGCATTTTGAATATTATCTCTGAGCCTGTGTTTCTTCTGATGAAATGGAAATAATGACAGCAAATTCATGAAGTGTTTGTGAGGATCAAATGGGATCAGAAGATAAAGCTTTTGTTTGGAAGAGTCAGGCAGCAACTGTGCAACCCTTCCTTGTGCACATACCATTCTGCATCTCCTTATAGCCTGGTAAGGGAAGATAATGCAGAATTGTATTAATCTATGGATGGATGTTTAAACATAATGAATATACATCCTAAAGAAATCTTGCATGTTGTTAGGTAAGTAAGTATGTTAATCTCTCTAAGCATAAAACGACATTATCCAAAGAACTGATATAAAATATTGGCTTTGCATGTAGTTGGGAACAATATTAATTAGGATTGTTTAACACACGATGAACCAGACTTTCTTGAATCTTTCCTAAGACTTTTGAGATGAAAAAGACATTACATTTGTATATATAGGATGCATCAAAAATCACAGGATTAATAAAAATTTAGGATAATATAAATTCAGATGATGATTTAATATGAGTTTGCTTATGACAATGGTTGACATTTTGTTTTAATTTTTAGCTACAACCTGCATAAAAACAAACTATTACACTTCTTATGAGCAGGACAGAAATATTTATAAAAGCAAGTAGATTGTACAGACAACACTCAACGGTTCGAAAAATACTTGTGTCTATTATTTATTGTTTGTCACACTATTGATGAAGTTTGCAGCGTTGGCTTCAAGAGTTTATGAACAATCCCATCACACATAACATCAGAATGGTAGCATGCTGTATCTCTCTTGTGCAAGTCCTGTGGTAACTATCCTGAAATTATTAGTAGTATTATCTTTGAATTTGTAGTTTTAAAATGAATACCACCGGTAACTGCTCCCCCAGACCAATAACAGACATTCTAAGTAGACAGGGAAAAGCACCAAAGCCCTCAACCTTATACAAAGACCTATGGGCAAATAAAGGATGCTGAGGGTAGGGGTTAATTTTCCCCAGAAAAACCTGAAAACACACACACACACACACACACACATATATATATATATATATATATATATATGGAGCATTATACAGACTGAGCAGATTAGATTCAGGAATATATAAGTGTATATATATTCCTATATGTTTACAATGAATGAAATTATATATTCATGAAAAAAGAAACCATGAATTTGAAAGAGATGAAAGAGTGTATATAGGAAGTTTTTGAGTGAGGAAATAGATGAGGAAATACTGTAACTATTTTGTAATCTCAAAAATTTAAAAATAAATGTAAAAAGAAGACTTTTCATCATTTTACTTTTTTAATATTAGGAGGTTATTTTTGAAGTAACAAGCAGAAAACTAATAAAATAAGAGAAAGGTACAAAAGAGATACAAGTAGGAATGGACATAGACTCCTATAAGTGGGAGATTAGCTTCTCTGCTCTAAAGCAGAGCTGTGCCTTCAGATCTGCATTATGCAGTACACACTGGCTCTAAGGAAACTAACAGCACTAAGGTTCTAACTAACAGAACTGCTTTATAGCCTGATTAAGGCAGCCTTCATTGTGTTGCACCCCTAGATACTGCTGGCTTCTGCTAGTATGAACTCTTATGCCTATCATCTGTTCCACCTGATTTCTTAAATGCCAAAATTAAACCAAACTGAAATATTCTAAATATGACAGCATTAGAACCACTTTGTGTCTCTTCTAATCTTTTCTGAGAATGCAACAACTTTCTTTTCCCACTTTACATTCTAAAATCCCAGAGTTGCACTTGAACCTTTCTTTATGCTTCTATATCTGACTTATATCAGGCAAGACTTATTGATCTTTCTTTCAAAATATCTCTAGAATGTAGGTATTCATATTTATTCACTTTATTATCAGCGCAATCCATGCCATCTCATGACTTGTATGACTAAGTTCTTGCTATCCACCTGTTGCCCATCATTTTTATAATGCAAACCTGACCTCGCCACTCTCTTCTTAGAAAATAATTCTAATGGACATTTAAGAAAAATAACAAATACTGAACTCAGCATGACAGAGCCCTCACGATTGCCCGGCTTTTAACTTTTGATTTTCTGTACTTCACGGTTCTCATTTCCGCATATGCTCTTCTCCCCATGTCCTCCCCTATTGCTTTGCCTATGAATGTTCTCTTCCTTATTTAGTCTCAGCTGCTCTCTCAACCTTTTAATTCATATTTAGTTTTCTTCAGATGGCAATCTATAATTGTTTCCTTGGAAGAGGCTTCCTTGATATTGCTACTAACAACACCCAATTCGATGGCACATGTTTTGATAACACATGTCAAATGGATATTTATATATGTGATACTTTGATTCATGCATAGATCAACTCACTAGAATGTAGTAAGTTATATTTTGGTGTTCTCACAGTGAAAGGTATAATGAGTGTTTAATACACAGTGATTGAATAAATTAATGCACTTTTATTTTGTCATCAAAAAGTTAATATGCACACCTCCTGTTATAAAATAAGTGAAATTGCTAAAAGATATATATTAATAGCAGATGATATTTCACCATTGTTTATTCTCTCTTAATGTTAGGGGTTCTTCATAACCTGAAGATGTGTTACCTTAAGAGCCCACTAAAACTAATTGTCATTTTATGCAAGAGTATGTGCAAGAAACACAATTTTAATTTGCTTTTTTATCTGCACATTTTTGTGCATGTATTCATAAGAATGTGGCATCTCTGTATGTGAGTAATATGTACATTGGAGGAATACACAAAATGATGGGTTTGTCGGAATGAAATATTTTTTATTACAGTTCTCATGTTTCTTTGCAAATCCATGCTTTAGGAGAGACTTTAGAGTTCAGCACTTCAGGCCACTTCAAAGATTTGACTTCACCTACAGAAGTCAATATAACACATTCTCAAAATGATCTATCGAAGAACTCAGCAGTGACTGAGACCCTTTATTCCCTCCAGCAATAATATTTACAATTGGATTTTTGAGTTTTGAAGTGAGGTCATTCATTTGAGGCCTTAGCATTACCATAATCATCACTGGACTACTCAGTTATCAAAGATATTTAAATATTCATGAATAAAATTAGCTTACAAATAACAATTTTATATACATTATAGAATTAGCTTAAATATTGCAAATTGAGCCACGTAACATATTATAGAATATATATTATCACTCTAATTCTTTGCTTTTAATTCTTTGCTTAATAGTTATTTCATTTATAAAGACTGGATTGCAAATGTGAAATTCTACTGAATGATTAATACATTTATTTTTTGATTAATTCATATCTAGTGTGAAAGATACTTTAATAATAATTGTTAATTATTAACAATTGAATAGATGGTATTTGTAGGAGATTACTAGAGATGATTAATGTGGTTATTTGCAATGTTCATCAAAGGTTCAAATTTGGTATTCGCTCATATTTGATGGTATGACTTGGGGACATTTTAGAGTCTTTAGAAGATACACTAGCTGGTAGAAGTAGACCTGTATGGAAAGAGATATCCTGCCACTTATTCATCCTCCCATGAGGAGACCCACTGTGTTATGTCTCACATGGTGGCCAGAAACCTTGTAAAATTTACGCAAAATGTTTCTTTTTTTTCTTTTTCTGATGTCTTCATCAGTATTCTAGTCACTGAAATGCGAACTTAAGTAATGCTACCTTGAATCTATAACTTAAATCACTAGTACTAGTCTTAACTATGATAGCAAGTTTTAAATATTTTTGTATAGTGGGTAACATGTGTAATAACTGTGAATTGTATGACCTAAATGTTTCCATTTAGAATCCAAATACAACATAGTAAGTAGCCTTAGGGTTCCTTCTTAGCACTTGTATAACTTGAATGAATAATACAAATTCATTCAGCATTCATAAAATGTTTGTAATAATAATATGCATTTCACTTCTTAAAATTTGGCAGAAAACATTGCCTCATCTGCTGGTCAAAGCATGTACACTAGTTGAAGATGAAGAAACTTTGAAACTACAGTAAAGTGGTTTAAAAATATTTTATGGTTTTTTATATTTTCTTGAACATTTATACATGCATTTTAGTTAGGGGAATGTGTAATAAAGACAGTCTATGAGAAGGAAAGGAGAGATGCTGGCAGAAGAGAAAGATACAGTTTAGTTCCTTGAAGGAGAGCCCTTGATCTGCACCTTAACTCTTATGTGTTTATTCTAATTTGAAAAAAAAGTCATAATAGAAATCTAACCTCTACTTAGAGCTTCCCACATGACATACTGTAAAAGTCATTCTTTGTGTGGCAAACGTACTATTAGCATTCACTTCTATCTCAGAGGTATTTATAAATCCTGTCTGAAGCACAGCAACCTCTCCTTAGTTGAATTGAGTTGAACAACCCACTAATGACTGTCTGAATTATTGTCTCAAGTAAATAATACAGCCTTCCTGACTCTAAAAAAACATTGCCTAATTTAGCACATAGAAGTATAAGATTTCCAGTAAAATTTCAATGTCATATTCAGAACATGTCTGTATTAAACTATTTTTCTTATTAATCATATCTCCTACCTTATTTGTATTTAATCAGACAAAGCAACTCTATATCAGTACTCTGTGTGGAACAGGCGTCAATAGCTATTAGCTGTTGACTAGAAATAAGAGAATGTAAAATGTGCAGGAAAAGCAGAATGCTTTGTCTTTCAAAGTTATTGTTGGTTTAAAGAATACAGACATTCGTTTTTAAATCACCATGTCTCTTGTAGAGTTCATGTCCCAGGAATGACTGTCACGCATGAAAAGCAGAATATGCAAGCAAAAGCCACACAATGTGGTAAGTGTCATACAAAATATTCTGATTGGAATAAAAGAGGTGAGCAAGGAGTCTGAGTATATACATGCTTTGATATGGCAGATACTGAAGAAATCTTAGAAAAAGCTGATAAGATAAAACAAAGGTAGTTAGTATTAAGTAGAATTTTGAAAGGCAGAATGTTCTTCATTGGAAAGACAAGTTAAATTGAAATAATTATTGGACATGAATTTTTGTATCAGTATCTACCTTATATCACAATTCTATATAAATGTGACACTAATTTAAAAGATTAGCCATCTTCAGATGGGGCTCTGTCATGTTTATCCATGTGCATTTTATCCCTTCAAGTTTAATGGAATTCTCTGCAGAACAAATAAGGAACAAATGAGATATTTAAGACTTGAAGCACAATTTAGACTGTATCTTTAAGTCAAATCCTTACAGAGAGTCAATAATACATTAATTACCATTTTAAACTAGCCTGCTGTTGTCTATATATCGGTCTTCTCATAAAGCGTTTCATTTAAATTTATTAGATGGATTGTCCTTGTTGCAAGAAACAAGTTATTAAAAACAGTGCCTATGAATAAAATAATTATCCACAAGCCTGGTTACCAGCTAAGCCAGAGGCCTTGTTGGATTATTGTCTGCAGAACATTGGCTGACATGTTGCCTTTATTAAAACCCTTTCACAATCTTTGGCAGAGGAGCAAAAGAAAAAAACAGTGGCTGATTTTCGTATCAGTTTTATGCTGCAAAGTAGAATGTGGTCAATTTAAAATGAAAACATGTAAGTAAGAGTACCATGTGATCAAGAGATCTGAAGAGAGGTGGGGCCAGTTATGAAAAAATATTACAGCATTCTTTATGTATGCCCTCTTTATTATTTAATCAATTAATTTATTTTACATTCTGATTGCAGTTTCCCCTCTCCTCCAATTCTCTCCTCCCACCTCCCTTCTATATACCCTCACCTCAATCCACTCCTTCTCTGTTTCTGTTTAGAGAGGGGACGGTCCTCCCATGGGTATCAGCAAAACATGGCATACTAAGTCATCTTTAAAATCCATAGGTTTAAAATGATATGGTTAAATTAATGATGTACATTCCCATTTTTAATATCTGATGTAATAGATTATGAAAAATTAACTAATGAGAAAAAAATGTATTGACACCCAGTGGTGAGGTCTACCAATTGAGAAGTGGTCAGCCTGGAACATAAGAGCAATGCTAAATGGACTTCATATATACATGTGCGTATGTATATAATGTAATTAAAAAAAGAGGTCATGAATTTGAAAATGAGCTGGGGAGGGGACACAGGAGGGGGCTGGAGGCAGCCTGGGGAGAGGGTGGAAATGCTGTAAATTGAGCACTCATGTATCAAATTCTCAAAAAAAAATTATTAAAGTATTTCATCAAAGTTGAAAAAAAGAAGTAGGAGACTGAAGCCCATAAATACCATTTATTCTATTAACGAATTATTAAAGTCATAACTGTGGATGTTTTACCACTAGAATTCCAACATCAAAGCTGTGTGTTGTACAAAGACAGAAAAACCTTGCTTATACACTGAAAGCAATATCTAAGTAAAAGGCAAACCAAACAACAAGCATCCTAATATTTGCAATGTGTTATCCATCTGTCACTTCGAACCCCTCATCCTAGCACATGCTACCTACAGCTTGAATATATCATTTGCATTTGTGTTTGTGTATGGTTCACCGTGGTTCATTGGTTAATATGTATTTCCCATGCTGCAAAGTGAAGAGAGTAGAAACTGTTTATAGTAATGAACTTTGAGAGTTCTCTAGGGCTTGAGTTATTAAAGTGGAGCCCTATGATTAACTATTGGATATTGATTGATTTATCAGGAGAGAGACATGCCAGTTGAGACACACAGCCATCTGCTTATCTCTTTCCGTGGAAAGCCCTATACTTCCTTGGTCTATGGCAGTACAAAGGCTTCCACAGCATCCTCCATGTCAAGCTTGGATAAGAACTCTAGGCCGATATATATTTCTGGCTGTAAAAACACAAAATAAATAATCTACCTTCTGCAAAAATAATTGAGATTGTTTCTTGATTGTTTCAAAATATTAAACACTTCTTTGTGTGTCTTTTCATGTTTGTTTTCTCTTCCAAAAAGGATGACTTGCATTCAGAGCTTCCCACCCCTCCCCCAAAATAATTAAAAGTTTTATCCCCTTAATTTTCTACTGAAGTGGACATGAAGTATGCAGTGGCTCTTTTCTTTAATCCTCCAGTGTTTTGAACTTGTTCCCATGGATAGTTCTTTCATATAAGGGTGACCCTGTTTCTGTTTCCACATCTAGATTTTAAGCTTTAAATCCCTTTGAGATTTGTTGATAGAGGTTAATTCAACATCATTATTCAGAAACAAAGTAAAAGCATGCATGTTCTGGACTGAAATATTTAAGGTGTTTTCAGGACTATTTCATAGATTCCAAAAATGTAACACCTAAAACCCCAGAACTAATACTGTTATTTGTTTCTTTAGAATATATTATCAATCATGTGTAGCTAAATTCATTGAGTTTATTTTCCCAATTTCCTGAACTTTATTTATGCTGTTGTCCTCTAGACCAATCCAGCAAAAAAGAAATAATTTATTGTATATGCAGACATATACAATTACTTTTCTTGAAACTGTGACCTAATGCCTGACAAATAACTCAGAAGAGTAAAATTAATTTTTCGCTAAGTTTTAGGAAATTCAGTGCAATGTTGATTCACTCCATGGACATGATAGAAATAGCTATTCATATCATAGTAGGTAGGGAGAAGGAAGGAAGGGTATTATTAGGGATGATACATTCCCAGGAACCACTATGAATGATCTACCTGTTTCACCTATGTCCTATCACCCTGTCTTCTGGAGACCACATATTAAAACCATGAGCTTGTAACATTTCTTGTTGAGGTGGCAACAGCAGTACAGCCCTTGTACAGGCTAGAACCATCAGTCCACCCATATCACCGCTCACCAATGGACTTGTTTCATTGTGTGAATGATTGCTGAGTCTACAGTCATCACATTCAGAGTCTAAACAGCAAAATTAAGAAAAGTTTGAACTCAGAAGTTTCTGAGAATATAAAAGGAGATGACCTTTAGGGTGCCTGTGTAACCTGTAACAAAACACTTAGAATATCATCATATAATTTCACTTCAGAATGAAAGCAGAGGAACGCAGCTTTGTCTAGCTAGACAGAAGACTTGTCAAAACTTGGCCTTCTATTATTATTGAAGAAAGGGTGAACACATGCTGTCTTTCAATTAAGATATTGCTTTGAAACTTTTGCTTTTTGAAATTTGTAGACACAAAAGAACTTAAAATTGTTCTGGAGATTATTTGAGTCTCTTAAGAAAACTGAGGTCACTAACCATTTACGAAGGGGCAAGGCCATAGTGTTGAAATCAATACATTCTTGTCATTTAAAAACGATAACACAGAATCTAAGATAAATAAGGACGTTCATAATTGTAGTATTGTGGACTAGGTAACAAGGCTCTTCTCAAGGAGAAGGAGAGATTCAGTGTCTTTGTTAGTAACCCAGAAAGACGAAAGACAGATTAATATTATATACGTGAATAGGATAGGTTTAGCCACCCGATACAATGGTGTACAAGATTTTGAAAGTCTGAAGAGAGGAGTAGCACATTAACATGGGGGAAGAGGAATATCTCTTACAGTAGAGGGAATGTTATCTGCACATGGAGAACAAAGACAGCATTTAAAGCAAAAATGTGCAATTGACACTGAAATGTAAGTGAAACTTAAGAGTGTCGAAAATTAGAAAAAGCAAGGCTAGCAATGCTCTGAATGAGATTGTCATCACACTTTCCTTAATTGAAGCAGTTTCGTCCTCTATCACGACTCACCAGTAGTCACAGAAATTCAGTCTGAGCTGTTTCATTTGAGAATGGGTTCACATCCTTTGTATTAACCAATATGTTCTCCCTCCAGATTTACTGTACCTTTGCTATAGGCAAAGAACAGTGTTCAGAGTCAGGGCAGCATTAATATTCTTGGACACATAGAGTTTAGTTCAATTTTTATCTTTGTAATCTCATGGGAAAGAGTTTACAAAACCCAGTTTTAGAGATGGAGAGATTGAGGATAAGATAATTTGAAGCAATAGAGAATAATTAGCCAGTTTACAGTGTAGTCAGTAGTGCCCCCCAAAGACTATGCCCCCAAATTATATTGGACAGGTTATTAAGACACTGGACTCTAGAGAAGTGGTCCCTAAAATTTGCCCTTATTTTGGGGTGAGAGCATTGTTTTTTTTCATGAGAAGAGACTTATACCAAAGGCTTCTCTGAAGACAATGCATGAATCAGGCATGATTTAATATGTTATTTAACCTTTAATCTCTATGACAGGATATACGTGGCAAAAGCTGCAGGTTAGAAGAGGGGTAATGAAACGCCAAGAACAAAAATGCCTTTTGGAAAGAACCGAGTTGTGATTTTGATGTACATTCTATCATATTATCATCAAAACAATATTCAAGTTTAGTTTCTGAGTTACAGTCTCCCTGGAAAAAAAAACTAAAAAAAAAGAAAGAAAGAAATGCCATCATCTTGCTGTCATAAACCTGGTTACCCCATAAATTGCTGTATGATTTTAGTAAAAGCGATGATGCAAGTTAAAACTGGACAGAATAAAAAACACATCGTCTTGTTTATAATTTGAGAGTTTTACTAATTAATTTTTTTCTTCAATTATTTCACCCGTATATATGTGTGTGTGTGTGTGTATTCATATTTATTATTTGAAGGCTTACTTGTTTTTACCGTTCCACTCTGTCTAGATTTCCTTACCTAAAATTCTTTCTCTTGTTTTGTTTTGTGATCTATTGAGTTTAACTGAGGCCTTCTGAGTGACCTTGGGCTCAGAGCTATCCACTGGACCCTCACGTGCTCAATGGTATGCACACAGCTGAAAACAATGATTGACCTTCTCTCAGATTTTATGAACAGTCGACAGATCTTCAGTTGGGTGAACCCCATGACGAACAGTTGACCAAGCTGTTTTTATGTAGACCCAGTGCAAATAACCTCAACTCCTCTTGAGAGCATAACGGTAATAGCTGTGTCATGTGTAGGGGATGGTATTTATAGTTCCTTTTCTGTCCCATTCCCCTTTCTTCTTAGAAGGGTAGGTACAAATGTGTGATAGGGCTGGATCCTCAAATGCCATTTACTCTCTGTATCTTGAGCATGCATGCTGAAATATTGTAAAGCTGGGCGCTGCAGTGTGCAGTCTTTCATTGAGCAAGCCCAAACCCTTGTGTCCAGTTGTTCACTGGGCTCTAGGAACAGAGATAAACATGAGCTTGTAGCCTGGCCTAATCACGAAGTATTTGATGCAGGAGTGCGTAAAGCAAGAACGCCTCGTGCATTTGGTCCCGGCGGGTTTTCAGAGGACAGAGCCTAGGAGAGTGACTAGAAGTGTATTCAGGGGCACTGAGGGGCTGAGGAAGGAGGTCGCACTGAGGGGCTGAGGAAGGAGGTCGCACTGAGGAGCTGAGGAAAAAGGTCGCACTGAGGAGCTGAGGAAGGAGGTCTCACTGAGGAGCTGAGGAAAAAGGTCGCACTGAGGGGCTGAGGAAGGAGGTCGCACTAAGGAGCTGAGAATGGAGGTCGCACTGAGGAAGAAGGTCTCACTGAGGAGCTGAGGAAGGAGGTCGCACTGAGGAGCTGAGGAAGGAGGTCGCACTGAGGTGGCTGAGGAAGGAGGAGGTCTTGAAGGTAAGTTCAAAGAAATGTACCGAGCAGCCATGTTTTCCTCCAGGGTTCTTACTATAAACCTTTACAACCTGAAAGATAAGATTTTATTACAGTTATCTTTAAAGGCACATTTGTTTAAGTGTGGTGCAGAGGGCAAAATGACCGCTCTATCATCCTCAACTCCGGGTGCTCTGAGGCAGTGACTCACCCCATCACACAGTGCAGGGCACGGTTCCATTCATTTGCCCCCCAGTTTCCTTGTGAAGGGAGGAACAAGCCAGTTTGTTCGCATCTTCTCAGAATGTGGAATGTATTGCCAATTATGTCCTCAGCGCTACACCAAGGCAAGACACAAATCCCCCGACAGAGGAATACCAGTGTGAGCGCCATATTTCACCGTTTTTTTTTTAATGTCCTCATTGAAGGGGTAAGAAATGCTCGATTGTCACAGTAACGCATTAATTTTAAGACCAATTTATCTCTACACGAACTGTAAAGGCACGGTTCACGCGCTTCAGTATTAGGTTTCTTATTCTTATTCTTGGTACATTTACCATTTTATTTTCCTTGTTTCGTTAATCATCAGTCCAATAAGCTTTCTACAATGCCAAGACAATATAAATTGTGACCACAGGGAACACAATTTTTTTTTTTTTTTTTTGGTTTTTCGAGACAGGGTTTCTCTGTAGCTTTGGAGCCTGTCCTGGAACTCCCTTTGTAGACCAGGCTGGCCTCGAACTCACAGAGATCCGCCTGCCTCTGCCTCCCAAGTGCTCGGATTAAAGGCATGCGCCACCACCGCCCTGCGAACACAAATTTCTTAAGTCGTTATTTATTTCCACCTTGCAAGAAGCCCCACTTTTACTGGATCCACAATAGTAGTTTCTTAGGATAATCTTACTGTCATTTTCTATAGGATCTTTATAAAACTCATAAATATGAACTAACTTATAAAAAGAAAATTCCAACAATAGTAAGAGGGACTCGATTTTTATGTAAGACTGAATCCCATGTCTTCTTGCTTTTCATTGCAATCTAAAAATAGGTGTCTTAATTAGTTTTCTATTGTTGTGATTTAAAAAATAGGACCAAAAGCAACTTTAAAGAAAATGGTTTATTTCAAGTTATATTTATAGTTCAGCATAAAGGGAAGTCGGGATAGGAAGACAAAAGTGGAACTTGGAGGCAGAAACCAAAGAAGAAACCTCTGAGGTGTCATGCTAACTCCTTGCATCTTATGGATTGCCCAAGCTCTTTTCTAACATCATCCAGGACCACCAGCCCAGGATTGGTACTATCCATGTGAGCTGAGCATTCCACAGTATCAGTCAAGAAAAGAAAATATACTCTATACTCTAAATTTGCCTCTAGACAAATCTTAGGAAGGCATTTTTCTAAACTGTGATTTCTTCACAGATGACCCTAGGTTGTGCAAAATTAACATATAAACAAGCCAGCACCCTAAGAAAATACCTGTAGAAACTATACTAATACTTATCTTATTCTCCCCTCTACGGTATATATTGTGATATATTTATTAGTAATTTGCAAAAGCACTTTTCATGAGCTCTTTACAATGTGATGAGGTGACTGTGATTAACAAACCCTGCTTTTATAAAATAAGAAACATAGGCACAGGTGGAAATGAATTAGTTTTAGGCCCTGTGATAAACAGAGACAGTGTACAAGAAGAAATTAATGTAAATTCTATGCTGATTGACCTTAAGGTCCTATCTCGCCATGGAAGCAAATTCAACTTGGATCCCTGTGTCTTCAGAGCTTAGCATTTGCTAAGGCGGACATTGTTTTTACCAGAGTACTGAGCAATTAACATAGCAGCTGCAATAATAGATTGTGTGGTTTGTGATAGTTCCTTTTCTTTATCTTTCTCTCCATTATACACTTGTGGGAGACACGCATACAGATAGACAGACAGGCAGACACACACAGAAAATCACAAACACATACATCCTGAATACTTAGATTCTTTGTGTAGAAAGAGCTTAGAAACCACTGCATGACCAAGATATTTCAAATTACTACTGAGATTTAAATTCTTGTTTTATATTTTAAGACAGTTCCTCAATATTTTTCTGTGATATAGTTGAAAACTGGAATGAACTATTTAAAAATGCCCACATTTTGCGCATTTGAATCATATGACACCATATTTTTATTTGATTACCGTGGTGGCTTTTGTCTCAAAAAAGAAAGAAAATTTCTCACCCATCAACAGATGTTTATATTATAGAACATAAAACTTATTAAAAAGGCTGATATTAGAACTTTAATAGCATATTTTATGACCCCAATTGAATAGATCACTTACAAAAATATAGTTATTTAATTTGTATTATTATTAATTTCGCTATTTAGAATTATAAAGTTTCTATTAGATATTACTTTCTTGGTTAATTTAATTAAACATAAAGTAGATAATTTTACCAGACCGAAGTTTTATATATTTAGAGAAAATTATAGGTCCCTGAATGGATTTAAAGAAGGGATGAAATGAGCTACTCTGCCTTATTACTTATTTATTATTTAGGTGTTTGGGACAGGGTTTCTCTGTAGTGTAGGTGCCTGTTCTGGAACTCGTGCTGTCGACAGATGCACAGGTTTCGTCTTGACAGTTATCATGCCTTTCTGCATTAACACTGTGCTCCACCACAATTCTAAAGTCAACGCTGAACAATACGATCAGTTTCTGCCCTTCAAACAGAGATCATTGAAAAGATAAAAAATATTCAAGCAAATATTTTGTATCATCCTAGTTGTTTCCTTAAGTATACAGAGTGCACATCTATGGTCCAGTGATAGCATATATACATATAGTCATATACATCAGGTCTTATATATGCTGATAATTTGCCAATATTTCCTTAGGCGGGGGCTTTGGGTTCCTTCTTGATCCATGAATATATACTCACCTGTACCCTGTTGGTCTTGTGGAGATAATCACAGCTCCAGTGAAATCATGAGTGCCAGACTACGTCTTGTCCAGAAAACAACTTTAAGCTGTGTCTCTCAGCTTTCTGTGATTCTCGTATGCTTTCGTCTCTGTGTTCTGTAATAGAGTGGGTTGTGAAATGTTTGTTGTTATTATTCTTGTATTATTATTGTATCTGACGAGATGCTATAGAAGCACCGTGTACCCTTAAAAACTATAAAATGTGGAAATCTAATTTGATTTCCCCAAATAACAGTTAAAACTAAGCTCTTATTTTATTGATTTAAATCCATAGTTTTGTTTTATTTTTATCCCAATTATCCTATTGTTTTTATTTTCAGATTTGATTTTTAAAATATCCATCGATTTTTGAGCTGAATTTTCCCAACTATAGCCTATGAAAAACATTCAATTCCTGCCTTTAGGTAATTGATATTGTAGTTGAGGAAAAGAAAATTAATCATTTGATTTATTGATTACAAGTTTTTCTTCTTATAAATGTGATAATTGCTACTGAGGGGAGGCATATGATGCATGAGAGCTTATCAACAGGTTTGCCAAGCAAGAAAACAAGCCATGATTGGAGAGTGACACCCTAGGGGAAAGAGACTAATTACATACAGAGGAACTTAATAAATATAAAGACAGAATATTTAAATCTAAGTACATTGCAAGAAATTAAATGTAAAAAAACTATAAAAAGCAATCAGAGAATAGGGAGGAATCTTTGCTTAGAGAGACTGTTGTAATTACAAGAAGCTTAAACGTCAGGAACGGTTTTTTTTTCTTTTTTTTCTTTTATTTTTCTTTTTTTCTTTTTTTTTCTTTTTTTTATTAAAGATTTCTGTCTCTTCCCCACCTCCGCCTCCCCTTTCCCTCCCCCTCCCCCAATCAAGTCCCCCTCCCTCATAAGCCCAAAGAGCAGTCAGGGTTGCCTGCCCTGTGGTAAGTCCAAGGACCACCCACCTCCATCCAGGTCTAGTAAGGTGATCATCCAAACTGCCTAGGCTCCCACAAAGCCAATAGGTGCAGTAGGATCAAAAACCCATTGCCATTGTTCTTGAGGTCTCAGTAGTCCTCATTGTCCACTACGTTCAGCGAGACCGGTTTTATCCCAGGCTTTTTCAGACCCAGGCCAGCTGGCCTTGGTGAGTTCCCAATAGGAACGGTTTTTTTTTAGATTGAAATGTGGTTGATTTATTTTTGAAATGATTACTTCTATATCATTCCAGAAAAATTAATATTGTCATTGTTTCGATAAGATTTGATAAAATAGCAGCGGAGAATTTACTCTTTCAAACTTATATCTGAATTATTAAGCATGCAAAAAATATAATGTTTAAATGGAGACCAGATGTGAAAAATTAAAAGAAATATGTTGGTCCTGGTTATGTCTAACACGGACGTACGCGTATGTGTCTGGTTAACTCAGCTACTCAATGAAACACAGGTGTCCTGGATTCACAGGCTGAAGTCTCAGCTCTTCACCAAATGGTGTCCTATTCTAGATGGTCATTTCTCATTCTACTGTGACTATATCGGAGTGGAATACATTCAAGGAAGTAAACTTCATGATGGCGTAAGGTGGATCAGAATCCAAATCTCTGCAGCAATACAAATTTATCCACCTGACTTGTCAAAATCATGATATAGCTGAAATAATCTCAGTTAAAATATATCTATTCCCTTAAGAAAGTAATATAGATTGAAGTAATTTAAACATTAAACTGAATCAAGAAGTGCCAGATAAACAAGACTACAAATGTGTCATTCTCCAATGTAACACTTCCTCGCCGGAACATCCATGCACCAGCATAGAAATGGGCTATATTCAGACTGTTGTTCACAGAGCATCTGGATGGGTTGAGAAGGGACTGGCCTACATTCTCGTCTTTCCTCATTATCTTTGAGGGGACCCTGCAGGCATCAGTTCAAGCAGGGATCTGTAAGAGGTGCGAATAAAAACTGGGTTCAGATTGACTGCATCGACCTAGATCAGACTTCATGAGGTCTATATGTCAGGGAGTTTGTTGTCAGAATATTTAGAACATGATACAGTTTGGCAAAAGATTTCCAGGTGACCATCATTCTAATTTCAGGTGTTCAATAAAGCTTCAGGCATGACTTCTTAGGAACTCCTATACAAAGAACATGTGACCATGCAGGTGCGTTCTATAGCAAAATGTCTTAGGTTCTCATGTGATCTCAGACCAAAATAACACACAGGTCAGCAGTACATAAAGTATGTGGGACATCTCCCATGAGGATATGTTCTTTGAACTCTGTAAGCTAAAGATAATGGTCTAGATAAACTAAATCCAAAATTCCCATATGCATTTTTTTAAAACTATAAAAATAAAATTGAAAATGGGCCCCATATGGCTCGCTCGCTCTCTCTCTCTCTCTCTCTCTCTCTCTCTCTCTCTCTCTCTCTCTCTCTCTGTGTATATATACAGTAATAGGAACTATAATTTAGATAGACTCTATTGCTGAAGATACCATTATTTGAATTCCACTTCACATGAAGCAATGCTCCTCCCAGAAGCACGGGTTGCAAAATAGAAAGTACAGTTGTGTGTGTGACATACTCACTCTCTAGTTCTTGGGCAAAAGTGCTCTGCAGTCTTCTAAGACAATACAGAAAATTAACAGAGTTAACAGTACAGACAGTTTCTCTTGGTTACCCCAGAGACTGACAGAAAAATTCTGGATGGCTAGTTTCCTGTCAACACCTAAGAAGAAGGAAACTACTCTGAGAAAGTGACTCCCTAAGATTTGTCTGTAGGCTGGCCAGTGGTGGCATACACTTTTAATCCCAGAACTTGGGAGGGAGAGGCAGGAGAATCTTTGTGAGTTTGAGGCCAGCCTGATTTAGAGGGTGAGTTCCAGGACAGTCATGGCTGTTACACTGAAAAACCCTGGTTTAAAAAACAAACAAGTAAAAAAGACTGTTCTATCAGCTAGCCTGTGGAACATTTTTGTGATTAAAGTCTGATGTAGGAGTGCCCAGCCCTTTTCATTTGGGGGTTATCACCAGGCAGGTGGAACTGGATGGCTAAAGAAGAACTCTGAAAATCGTAGGTCCTGCATATCGTCTACATCAGTTATTGCCTCCGGGTTTCTGCCTTGAGTTCCTGCCTTCATGTCCCCAGGTGATGAACTAGAAAACCTAAGAAGAAATAAACCCTTTTCCCCAAGTTGCTTTTAATCCTATCAACATAAATCCTATTGGTGATGATACCATAGGCTTTGGTCACAGGATGTAGAAAAATCCAGTTTTCTTAGGCATGTGGCCCTGGTAGGTCAGCCAGACACCAATGGATGGCGCTATTGCCATGAGTAGGAAGGGAGCACAAGGTGACACCAGTGGATGGCGCTATTGCCATGAGTAGGAAGGGAGCACAAGGGAAATTAATAGGCTATAGAGAAAAATCAAAAGAGGGCAGGAAGTTGTGATGGGCTGGTGGTGGGCATTGATCTGAGGAGAGTTGGAGAAAGAGTAGAATGTGAGTATTATCAAGATATATTACATGTATATATGAAAGTCTCAAAAATCATAAAATAATATATTTAAAGAGTAGTTCCCAACTTTGCTTCATTAAAATATTGCTTTAAATTATACATTGTTTTCACCATCAGTTTTTTTTCTTTCTTTTTTGTTTTTTTTGAGACAGAGTTTCTCTGTGTAGCTTTGGAGGTTGTCCTGGAACTCACTTTGTTGGTCAGACTGGCCACGAACTCACAGAGATCTGCCTGCCTCTGCCTTCTAAATGCTGGGATTAAAGGCGTGCACCACCACTGCCTGCCTCACCACCAGTTTTTAACCAGTAAGAAATTATATCCCTGGATGATGGAGATTCCTAATTCATTGAAGTGTTTGCCTTCCAACCATGACAGCTTGTGTTTAATCCGCCCCACTCCCATAACAATGTCAAGTGTGTAGTTATAATTCTGCACTCGGGAGTCAGATACAGAATGATCTCTCAGGCTTACTAAGCAGTTAGACTGGCCAAATGGAATGTCTACCACAAATAGGACATCCTCTTTCATGGGGGGTGATGAAGGGATTCTTAAGAATAATACTCAGTTTTTCTCAGTCACGCACATACACATGAGCCTGCACATGTGCCCACACATATCAGCATGCACATATATAAGCATAATAAAAAGAAGCTGTATTTATAAGTGCTTAGCCTGCAGTACCAGCTTCCAGAATCTATAATAGCCATAGTTGTATCCAAATCCATGCAGTCTGATCCCATAAATCACCTTTCTAGCCAAGGCACCAGCATTGATTCTCTTGGAGGATAAAAGGCAAACCACTTTGTTAGATTTAAAAGAAATAATGCAGTAATTAAATTCCATCTATTCTAAATTCTAGTTTAATATAAAAATTAGTAATAGGTGGCAGTAAAGGAAGAATAAACTTGCTCAAATTGGAAAGTATGGCTGATAAAAATTTGAATCTAAATATTCTGACACCTAATCATTAATTACTTATTTGGTTCAATGTCAGCAATGCAAAAAAAGTTTTCTGGGCATGGGATTTATTTGATTTAATTTTTAATCTTCTGAAATTGTGGTTTCTCTTCTTTGAATGTGGTTCAAAGAGACAAAATAAAACAGTTCAAAATTCTTCAATCCTTTGCCCTTGAAACTCAGCAGTTTCTCATTCTTTCTTTCTTATATAATATGCACTTTGAGAATAATTTCAGACTGAACTTTGACAACTTCTCTTTTTGACTATCTTCTTGATTACAAAAGATGTCTATTCTCAGCCCTTTCATTTTTTTAATGTGTAACCATTCATCACTTTTTTTGGGGGCCTGAGAGACCATGTAAAAATATTTTAACCAGCACTTTAATAGGAGAGTTGGTTTAACTGTACCTCAGTTTGTACTGGATGATCTAATCATAACAAGTTCAAACAAGACAGAGACTATCAGCCGACAGAAGCAGTGGTCAATGTCTTAGTCATTCAGTTGGAAGTGGAATAAGCATGTGTTCTTGGATAACTCTCATGTGCCAAGATCTGGGAACAAAGTCTGCATGGAGTGACTGAGTTTCATTTGCATGGCCCCATCAGTGCTAACTTGTTAAAGTTTGTTAGTGTGGAAGAGGAATGAATAAACAGAAATAAAGATGCATAGGATCGTTTGGAAGAAGTGAAAGCTTTAGAACCAAAAGTCTGTTGCGATGGTTGATTATTTAATCTCTCCCACATGTAACTGGGTGTGCCAATGGTACATTATAGTATTGATTGCCATGGAAACGGCAATGGGACTGCACACAACCTATCCAGATAGTGCAGAATCACATTAATACTGTCAGATTGTTTTCATTTACTATTTACATTTGTGAAATATTTTTGCTGTTTTAAGCAAACATGTAAACAGGCAGTATTTCATATGCAATTATTCTGTGTTCATTGAATTTTTACTAGCAGTATCTTTATCCTTGTAGTATGTTGTGTCAAAAGAAAGCTCTCTGCTCTAATTTTTATAGTAAAGGGGAATTTATTTCATCATTGCTTCTCTTTAGCCTTCTTTGAGGTCACAAGAGAGTTTTTAAATAAAACATCTTGTGTAAAATGAAGCACTAGTAGCTAGCATTCATTGCATTTGGAATATTTTGTACATAATTAATGAATGTGTCTCCCTGGCCTCGCTCGAATGATTTATACTTAAATACATGCATGGGCATGGATGGCATAAATTTCTAACCAGGAAGTTTTTTATTATACAGTCTACATTGTATTCAGAGGCTGATACAAAATAGGCACAAAATTAGCGTTTATTTCTCTACCAGTGTTTGTTTCCCAGAAATATATTATATATCGAATTGAATTCTGGTTCTCAAACAAAGAAGAAATTAACCTTATCTGATGTGCCACTTTGCCAGCTCCCTTGTATTTGTTATCTTATTTAACCCTTAGTTTTCATTTTGTATATGTATAATAAAAATCTAGAATTATAGATTAATATATAACTGTAGAATAATATATAATCACATATAACATTGTATATAATATTTAATATATGTTTGTATTTAATACTATGATAGTTATCATTAAATGTATTTCGTATTATATATAAATATATTATGGCAACGATCATGGTATTAAACAGCATATTACATATGAGGGGGCTGGAAATGTCTCAGCCATTAAGACCACTTGCAGCTTCTTTAGAGGATCAGAATTATATTTACAATACCTACATTAATCATCACCCCAGAACTGCTCAAACTCCAGCTCAAACACAAGGAGATCATATATAATATTTTTGACTCTCCTTCCACTGATATTAATGTGTGTGCATATACAGGCATACATGTAGACACACACACAGAAGTTGGGGAGGAAAATAGAAAGAGAACATATGAATAATTTTAGACAAATTATATATGCTAGATTGTCTTACAATAAATTCCTGCCAGTAGTACAGTGTAAGTGTGTGTGTGTGTGTTTGTGTGTGTGTTTATGTGTGTGTGTGTATGGTATGTCTGTGTGTATAGCATCTACCATTGCAACTTTAAAATTAGTTGGTTTGGAAATAGTTCTCCATAAAAGGCCATGTCCAAGCTATGTTTTTATGTGTAGTAAATAAATGCATCATATGCACAGAGAAGCCATAAATAAGGCTTGCTGACTGCCATTTTATTAAATAAATTTTTACAAGGCCCCTTCTGGATGCCAGTCATTATACTAAGTCTTCGTTATAAAGTGGAAAACAAGATATGCAAAATTCAATGGTTGTGTGACTCATAAAGGAGGAAAGTAAGTAACATTATTTGATAAATGTTTATCAAAATAATGCAAGAAAAATTAATGGAATCTAGAAGCATTTCAAAATATGATTAAACTTTTATGAGAAGGGACTCTTTCAATTAGTTACTGAAGGAAGTGAATCTTTTGATTTGACAATATCTGGAGGAAACCATTTCAGGCAAAGTGTGATCAGAATTAAAGGACCTGAGGAAGATAGGGACTGCTCAGCATGTTGAGGAAAATCTGGAAGTTCAGATATGATGATGAGGAGGAGGCTAATGCAAGATGTTTGCTCAAATATTATGGAATAATTCAATATTTTCTGTAGGTGATGCAGAAAGTTTCTTAAGGGTTTTCAGCAGAGAAGAGATATGACTCAACCTGATGCATCTGAAGTGTTCTTTAAGCTCAATCTGGAAAATCGTTAGCATTACAGATTATTGTTTTGTGGTGCAATGTATTCTTGATTTACCTTCTCAGTTCCCATTAAAAATAAACAGGAAAAAACAAAAACTATAATGGAAAATATGGATGCAACATGATGGAGCCTTGGCATGGTGAAGCAAACCTGTAACCCAGAATTCCTGTGGATGAGGCAGGAAGGTTCAGACTTTATGCTCCACTAAAGTGCAAACACAGTTCCCTCTCCTTGCATCTAACTGCCTACAGATTTGGCAAACTTGCCAACCCCATATTCCTGGGAAGAGACACCATGATCAAGACAACTCTTAAAAAGGAAAATATTTAGTTGGGACTGGTTTGCAGTTCAGAGGTTTAGTCCTTGATCATCATTGAAGGAAGTATTTTTCCATGTAGGCAGACATTGTTCATGAAAGACAGCTGATTATTCTACATCCAGATAGGCAGGCAGCATTTGAAACCTCAAAGTCATGGACACACTTCCTCCAGCAAGGCCACTCCTCCTAATACTGCCACTCCTTGATGACCAAACATTCAAATCTATGAGAAAATGGGGACCATTCCTATTCACCCCACCACACCCTCCCACCCCTATTTCAACTAAGAATGTTAATCTTATACTGTATTTTGATATACCCTATAATTATACAGAATTTTTCTTAGCAATATTGTACATGAGTACATCAAGGTAAATGGTGTCAGCCCCTATGGACTCTCTTCCTGTCTGTCTCTGTGGATTACCAGGGCCTTTCATTCTTCCCTTTCCACCCTGGGAAGTTTTTTCCCAAAGAAGATCAGCATCACCTGGTAATTGCTTCAGCATTCAAGGAAGCAGACCTTCTTTCTCAAGCAATTTACACAGTCTTATGCAATTTGCTGTAGCTAGTACATGAAGGGCCTCAATCCATTTCTCTCTTAGACCTCATAGCCAGCTAATCATCATATCTTGTCAGTTTTATTTTCAAAAGCTATCATGACTTTGACTACTTGTTTGCTCTTTTTATACCCCTACACACACACACACACACACACACACACACACACACACACACACACACTTTTTGTCAAGCTTTTAAGTTTACCTTTCTATGCAAAGATTATTAATAACACAGGTATAACAGTCTTCCTGTTAGTACCATCTTTTTTAGCTGGGATATAGTTCAAAGCTGTTTATTTGTTATGAAATGAGCTAAAATATGCTGTACCTATCATCCCTTTCTCTTGCTTTCCAAACCTTTCTAAGTAGAGCCTTGTTTCTGCACCATCACAACTCAAACCCATTCCTGACAGTCTTTGGTTTCTAATGTTCCATCTGTCAGTAGGCACTTTTTCTTAATTGGTTTCCGTCTTTTATAACTGACCTTAAATCTGTCATCCCCCACAGCATCTGTCACTATCTGATATGGTGCCCAATCTTTCTTGTGTCCCCTTGAGTATTATTACCTCGAGCCTTCATGGTTCTATGTGCCCTCACCTGAAAGGTATCTTGTCTTTCTTGATCAGGAACATGCTTTCACCACCATGCCCACAGCAAGGGCCTAGTCACTATTTTTCTTTGTGAATAAACGGCATGTACCAAAACTACTAGACATACTGATCATGATACCTCATTGGTGACAGCTTCATAACTTCTGTCACCATTATTCTTAAACAAATACAGCCTCTGAAACATTAAGTTAATATATAAAGCAAACCATGTGCATGATGCTGTTGCATTTTATTAAAAGGCTTCTGTTGTCCCCAAATTAGAGTACATACTGGTGTGTCAAGACAGTTGTCTGTGCACATTAAATGCTCCCCCAGGCTTCCTTATTACTGTAATCACAGACTGCCTGGTTTCTCCTGCATTCAGTAAGTCCAGATCTATCAATATTTCCCTGTTCTGCCTCTCACTTAAAACGGCAGCAGATGATCCTCTCAGAATACTTCCAGTGGCTTCCGAGGCTTGTCTGTTAGAAACCTTTATGTGAGTGTGTCAAATATCTGACTTGCAATTTTCATATAGGTTTTATAGCTTGATTTGAAAACAAAATAAATAAAACATCCTCAAAGACAACGTGCTACTAGTCTGTACATATAAAGTATTTGTGAGAGCAGACTTGTTAACCTCCTGATTCTAACTCAGTCATCAGAGAGCTGCCATGCTGCCTGACTACTGCTCCAGATAGAGGGTATTCTCTCATCTTCCCAATCCCTATACCGTATTCAGTCATCTCTTTTACTTCTTTAGGTTATTTTTTTCAGAATCTTTGGCTACACCTAGAAGATATCCAGCCAACCTTTTACCACTCTTTGTTAATTAAATGGCCTTTAACTTCTAGGTCTTATTTTTATTATTATCTTTTGTAGAATATTTATAAAACCTTGAGTTGCATGAACTGGCTTTTGGGAACCCATTCCCTCTGATGTGATACCTAGTTCAGCCTTCATATGAGGGATAGGGGCTTGGTTCTGCCTCAAGTTGCTATGCCAGACCTTGTTGACTCCACAAGGAAGGCCTTACTCTCTCTAGGATGTAGATGTGGAATGGGAAAGAAGGAGGAGGAGGGAGAGAAGGGGAGAGAGGAGAAACTGGGTTTGGTATGTAAAATGAAAAACATTTTTAATAAAAAAAATGAAAAAAACCCTCAACCCCTTCTGAGAAAATGGCTTTTCACTTAGTTCTCAGGTATTTGTGCTGTATTCACTGCACCTTAGTCACTGAGCAATACTTGGTGACAGCAGAGGCTACACACCTCTCTGCTTAACGTCATATCCATAAAATCCATAACAGCAAGAGTAGCTCTTTTGTGATTCGTGTGTCCTGTGTCCTTCATGGATTTAGAACCCTTCAAACCACAGAGCAAATTGTTAATCAAATTACAGTTAACTGCATTGAAAATCACATAAGGAGAGGTAGCATTAAATTATTTTATTTTTAATTGTGTGTGCGCTGGTCTACCTATTTGTTGATATGTACATGTGAATGCAGGTGCCTACAAAGACCTGGGGAAGGAGTAGGATTCCCAAGAGCTGAAACACAGGTCATTGTGAGCATCCATATGGATTTAAGTTCTCTGCAAGAACAGCAACAGTGTGTGTGTGTGTGTGTGTGTTGGTTGCTTAATTGTTTTTTAAGAAAGAGTTTCTCAGTATAACAGTTCTGGCTACCTTGGAACTCTCTTTGTAGACAAGGTTGGTCTTCAACTCACAGAGATCCTCTTGCCTCTGCCTCCTGAGAAGTGGAATAAAAGGAGTTCACCACTACAATCCAGAGTCATCTCTCCGGTTCATGTCTCCAGAAAGAAATAGAAAGAGAGAGAGAGGGAGGGAGAGAGAAGGAGAGAGAAAAAGAACCCAGTGTGTACATTTCCTGTACATGCTTTTTTTCTATATTATTATACTATTTTGATTTAGATGTTTAAAACTGAGTGTATAAAGGTGTTTCATAATATTAGGCTAAAATTAAGATTGCATAATTGGTGCATTAGCAGTAATAATTACCCTAATGGAACATTTTGGAAACTGATATTGAGATTGAGAGATGCATGAATAAATCAAGAGGACATGGGTCACCTCTGCAGAGCATTAGCCCCTGCGAAGGTTCTGAGAGCAGAAGCAGAAGGCCATGGAGGAAGAAGGCAGAGATCAAAGCAAGCACCTAGGTGCAGTGAGGGCACAGACTGCAAAGGTCCGAGGGCAACTGAGAGCCTGCAGCTCATTGGTGAGTGTGTGCACAGATAGTTTCCCACAGTAAGAAACGAGTTTTAAGCTCTGAAATGAACTATTCTAACCGCAAGAAATAGAATAGGTTTGATGCAGTGGTGATTGAAATGGGATATAATCATTAAAAGAGAGGAGAGAAAGAAAACGCAATAGAGCAAAGTAAGGAAGAAGAGAAGGGACGGAGAGACGGAAAGTGAGACAGAAGAAGGAAGGGCAGAGGTGGTCTAGAAAGCTCTGTCTGTTTTGGTTTGGTTGTTTTCAGGTTTTCATTCTTCCTCTTTTGCAAGACTGAGCCTAGTGTGATCCTGCCTTAAGTATATTTTGGCACTGAAATACCTCAGCTGCTTCGTATAAAACTCTTTTATTTTAATACTCAGCTTAGATATATAACTTCATCAGCCCTGGAGCTTAAAGAAAATAGAAAAAGAAATGCAGGGCAAAGGTTAGGAAGAATGTCAGGTCAATATTGTGTTGGCACAAAACTTCATTCACAGTAAAGGAGCTTCATTCTCAGTAAGGGATAACGCTAGGTAATGAAACTTATAGAATTGTGCTGAGTGTATCTATACATTTTAATGCATATAATTTGCACATTCTTCCTCAAGGATAGTATCTTTATCACTATTTACAATGTAAGAAAGCTGATAGAAATAGATGTTATTTGTTCCATGTCATTCCCCTGGGAGGACTCATACTTGTATCTACTAAAGGTCAGAATCTAGTGTGAGTTGATTACACTGTATAAACTTTATAAAGGAAAGTTAGCTCATAAGCAGTAGGAATACTATTTAGGAGAAGAATGTTCTGGCAGCATAGGAGAGAGCTTAATGTTTTGTCCTTGGCTCTGAGGGGTGTTACAACCATTCCTGGGATCTCACTCTGTGTTCATGGGTCCTGATTAGTAGATGTATTACAAAGTTTCAAGACTATACAAATTTGATTTATAAATTGATTTAAAGATAACTTTTGAAGGCAAGGGACTGGAGAGATGGCTCTATGCTCAAGATTACTGCCTACAATTGTAAATGAACAAGTTCTATTTCTAGAACATACTAGTGGCCCACAACCATATGTACCTCCAGTTCTAGGGTGTCTAATGTCCTCTTCTGAGCTACATTGGTTCATGCATACATGTGGTGCACAGAAACTCTAAAAGCACACATATATACTCGTAAAATAAAGCTAACTAAACATGTTTTCATTAAAAGCATAACTTATGTATACCAAATGTACTCTAGGAAATAATATTATCTTAAGAGATACCATTGGCTTGACAGAAAACCTTATAGCAAAAAAAACAAAGTCATTTAATTTTTTTCTACTTTTCAAACTTTTATCCTCTCATTTATTATATAATGACTGCAATTTCCTATTTCTCCACCCCTCCCAGGCTCTGTTTTACCTCCCATATCCCACAGATCAACTTCTTCTCTGTTTCCCTTATTTAAAAAAGAACTGACCTCCCAGGGATCGCCACGGAACATGGCCTAATAAGATGCAATAAGAATGGGCACAAACCCCTATATCAAGGCTGGAGGAGGCAACCTAGTAGCAAGACATAGGTACCAAGTGTAAGCAAGAGTCAAAGACACACCCTACTCCCATTGCTGGGAGTCCCACAACAGCAGCAAGCTATAGAACCAAGGTATATGCAAAGGGTCTAACACAGCCCCATACAGGGTCCATGATTATTGCTTCAGTCTCTGTGAGCCACTATGAGCCCTGTTTAATTGATTCTGTGGATCATGGTCTCCTGGTGTCCTCAAGCCCTTATTTCTACAGTCAATTACAAATTCAATATCTGAAACTTACACAAAGGCCTCCGCATGATTTCTACAAATATTAATATCTTTCCACCTTGAGTTAGTTGACCGCCTTTTCTCAGATATGGAACTCTGACTCCTGTGGTCCTTTGCCTAGCTCCTACTCATTTGCAAAATTATGGTAAAGTCATAGCCTTGGGGAATAATTCCTTGATTAACAAAATAGTGTCCCCTTTCAACCATGTTATTCTCTCTTGTTGAACTCTCCTATTTCTTTCATAGAAGCCATCTCAATTTATCTCCATGTGTCTATTGGTCTCTGTGAGTTAACTGGTTTATAAGATTCCGAAGTCAAAAAGACTTTTCTATTTCCCAGTGTTCATTTAAAGGGCAAGGCTTAATAAATATTTATTAAATTGATTTTATAACAAATTAACTGTACAGTGAAGATATTTGTTTGTCAAAGAAGAAAAACTCGAAGCACAGTCTACTATATATCTGTTTATTTTTCTCTCACTTCCATTTTCAACATTTGGTAAAATCAAAATATGTAAGGTTTCATTCATTCCTTCAATGAATTTTGGGTAATGGCTGAATTAATATGTACCCTAGAATAATCTTAGCAGAAATACAGTTGGTTAACTCTGGGATCATGAGACCCTGCCTCAACACTTAAGTTAAAGAGTTGGTAGGAGCCATATGATCTCTCCAGGGGTCAATGCCTGAGAATAGCATGAATGGTTCTCATGGCAAGACCCTGGAGATCCTGACTCACTTGGCAGAGACCTGTGGACAGTTCACTGCATGAATCCAGGCATGACCATGGGAGTGTATATGCCATGGGCTCTCCTTGCTTTCACTAGGCTAGCCATACTGCTGGGCTGAATGAAACACAGTAGGTCAAGCAGTTTAATATTATATATTTATATATTTGTTCTGGAAAGAATGACTTTAACCACTGGAGTCTTTTAGAAATGTTATTAAATGATGATATCAAGAGTTAATGGAAACAGTTGAGAATAAGGAATGAAATAGAGTCATAGAAACCCACACTTCCCTTAATTCTAACAATTGTGCAAATGCCCCCAAAAAATAAGGAACATAAGAACAAGGGATAAGCAGTGTCAACTATTAAAAATAAGTTTCCAAGTTACGTTGCTTATAGGATAAAAGGAAAAACCTGATGTAGTCCCAGATGAAATAGAATAGTACATAATATAGAATGGATTGATCCAGTTTTTACTGGTGAATTGATTGTGAGAACACAGACACTAACAGATGTAAATATTAACCACAAGAGACAAATCTTTCTCTTCCCCACATGATGGTATATCTGCATATGCTGCCAACTGGGAACATTGTTCTACCTGTAGCTGTGCCTAATTAGAAACCTTGCTTTGTAGCTTTCAAGACTACTTATGCTTCTAACAGTTGAGATATAGATCAAAAATGTAATTGCTACCAGTTGGAAAGTTGGGGGACAGATGTGTAAAGAAAAAGACAAGGAACAAACTGGTAATTATTGAAACCATTTTTAGAAACCTACAGAAGCAAAACTGATTGCAAAACCGTTTGTGCCAACCCTTGAAGCTATATAAATAACAACAGCCCAAGCTACTTGTTTGAACAACAGGTAGTCACAATCTCTTCTCGGCACCGACTTCGCACATCCATCCCAGGTCTTGGACCACATCTAGAGAAAGGCTCCCAGCAAAGAGAGCTCTTGGAAGACACTTGATATAAACTTCTGGCCTCCACAGGCACAGGAACACAGGTGTGTGCATTCCTATACCTTCACACCATGTTTGACTATATGTGTATGTGTGTGTGTTTGTGTGTGCATGTATATATGTGTATATGTGTTTGTATTTGTCATACACACACATTCAGATAAAGAAACATAATCTCACTGATATAGATAGCTTTTAGTAGCCAAGCAAGAACACAAAACCAGAAATATTTAATAGTGATGCATTTGTATAAATTATTTCCCAACTGTCATATCAATATAAAATGAGTGTTAAAATAATTATCAAGATTTTTTTACATTATTTTTATTAAAAATTGAAATCCAGTGTGTAATATAATTCTATGGTTCACTAAAATTTCCATGTAAAATTTTCATTGTACCTGTGATACATATTTAAATCTGATAAAATTTGCAGTTGAAAAGTAGACTCATGTTAGATACAAATGAGCACTGAGTTGGAAGATAGGAAGATACTCAATTGCATTATGATCAGGGTTATAAAGGGGCGTCCTACATGGAAAGGTAAACAGATTTTCATACTTATTTGATTTGGGAACACTTAAAACTTCCCAATAACTTATTACTAGTATTAAAAATACTAGTATCAAAATCAAGTTTATAGGACTAAAACTACATCAGATTATGTTTACTTTCTCAGTCCTCTCATTCACATTTCACGTTACTGCCCCCATGGTAGATAATAAATTGAAAGCAGAAATGTGTGAATGAGTCTTTGTACAGTTTGTTTTTTGGATTTGTAAAGGGTGGGATTTTTGATAAAATTATTTGTCAGTAACCAGGCCAATTTTCTTCTGTGATCAAATGCCCAATAGAAGAAAACTTGATCATGAGACAACATTTGAAGAGCTACACTCGTTATAAACTCAGAACGGTTTCCTAGAAAAGACAATTACATATTGATTTATTCAAATCAGGTGCCCAAGATGGTAATGCCAGATGAACAGCTGAGGTTTTGCTTCCTGAGCTTCTGCTGTTGTCTGCTTAGCCACCACAGAGTGTCACTGTGGGCTGAAAAGCCTTCCAAAATCAACAACCAAGACCGTGGCCAGGAATGAGAGAAGAAAAATGAGTGATGATCAATTGAACTCCCCAGGGTTTCTGGCTCTACTCCTCACTTCTGACCGTAGTGCACTTCAAAATCCATAACAAGTCCATGAGGAAAATTAAGTCAGAGCACAAATCCAATAGGACTCCCTAGTAGATAAGTATCATTTTTTTGAAGAATCTAAACTCACATCTATTAGTCAATGCAGAGTTGATTTATGTCACAGAAATAGGATGAACTTTTGGAGTAGGATGCTGCCAGCATGAAGAATAAGGTCTTGTCTTGATATTCTTCTCTTGCTAAATGGTTGATAGTTTTACATTTGCTTCTTTTGACTTTTTGTTTAAGAATGAAAGTTTGGAGTTTTGTTATTTTTTAATTACCTCTGTAAAGGTAATCATTTTCAAGCGTACTTGGTGCATCTCAATACAGAACATAAAGTTCATGAATTTATATTCTTCTCATGGGAGAAAGATATATGTCTAATATAGGCTAACTTATGAGTGACCATTGAGTACATTTTTATATCATTTGTTTTTTTTTATTTATCTTGTGATATGCTCTTGTTTAGTAGCCCTGCTGGTCTGGAAATTTCTATGCAGTAGTGTTTGTCCATGAACTCACAAAAATCCTCCTGTCTCAGACTCTCAAGTGTTGGGATTATAAGCATGTTATCCTATGCCATTCTGATTCTGTGCTTTTTGTTAGATTTGGGAATTGTAGAATACCATTCATATTTTCATAAAACATAAAAAGGTGCTTTTATTTTAGGGATTGGTATAGGCTTTCTAGGTTCAAATTTGTCATTAATGGTTCTAATAGAGGGATTTATTCATTAGCTATATACTATAAAATGAAGACTTCTGATAGTCATAAGAAATATTCAGGAATGTTCCAAAGGTATTTTCCTTACTCTTCTATATCTAAAATATGGCACAAAAATGAGTCACTATAAGTGATTTTGTAAGCATCTAAGACAGAGGATTTAGAAACTCCTAATTTTGTAATTGGGTTTTTATTAAATTTCAGTATATAGTTTTAAGCATCTGAAATAAGTACAAAGTACCTTATTTATTTATTTTTGGATGTTATTCTTAATGTGTTCTGAAATAGTTGTGTTAGTAAAGATCAACTTTAAGAAATACCTGTACCATATTTCTTTTATTCTTTTGCATCTAAGTTGTGGATTCTAGAAGAGCAAGGAGGCTACCAGCTCAAAATGAGCCCATCCTAATGAGAGACGGTGGTACTGAAGCCAACAGGTGTGCTTCAAATAATAACTGCTAATTATCAGTTCTTACTCGAGTTATATTCTTGTTCAAAACAATGAGTAAGGGTGAATTCAAAATGAAGCAGAAGTGAAATTCAAAACTTTGGACCATTTTGACACTAAAGAGCACCTTCTGTTTCTTGCAACTGACTACTTAAACACTTACTACAAAATAAGCATCTGAACATTCATTCTCATACTGAAAGTATGAGATGATATCCTTGTTACACTAACTGTCATCTTGACACAGCGTAGAATCATTTGAGAAGAGAAGTTTCCATTGAGAAAATTCTTTGAACAGATTGGCCGATGGGAATTCCTATAATGGTTGTCTTTTTATGAACTGATCCAGGAAGGCTCAGCCCACTTTGGGCCTGCCATCCTAGGTAGGAGGTCCTGAGCTGTATAAGAACTTTAGGGGCCTATGAACAAGCTAGTAATCAGTGTTCCTCTGTGGCTCCTGCTTCAGTTCCTGCTTGACTTCCCTAGATAGTGGACTAGAGTCTAGAAATGTAAGCCGAAATAACCTTTTTAGTTGGACCTTCCTTTGGGCCACCAACTCACAAATTACAACGCAGAGATTCGCTATTAATTATGGAAGCTTCACCTTAGTTGAGGCGTTTTTCCCAACTAGCTCTTATAGTTTAAACTAACCTGTCTTTATTTATCTGCATTCTGCCACATGGCTCAGATACCTCTCCTCTGTATTAGAGTTTCTCGGTGTCTACTCACATCTCCTGACTCACTGGCTTGTAACCCTGAGTTCCTCTCTGCCTGGAAGTCCCATCTATTGTCCCCTGCCTAGCTATTGATCTTTCAGAACTTTATTAAACCAATCACAGTGACACATATTTACACAGTATACAAATATTCTGTAACAAACTTTCTATTCTCCTAATTGCTCTTGGCCATGGTATCATCAAAGGAGCAGAGAGCCACCTAGAGCAGAGGGGCATAAATAAGTCTTTTACTCATAATAAACTAAGTCCTGGATCAGTTCTGTAATACAGAGTTTCTGCAATTATTAGCCAGGATTCATTGTAAAGCCTGTTAGCCAATACCCAGGTCTAGCCATCTATACTAATTTAAATAGCCCCACTTGTGAACTAAACAAAGGAAATGGAAATTTCTGCTAATTGGCTATAGAAAAGAAACTCTACTCTCTTACTTTTTTGTGTACACAGAGTATTATCTTTAGGTTTTAATACTTTATGTTCCTAATACCTAGGCTTTTTAAACCTGATTTTTTCATGCATTACACAATGTGTATACAAGATAAACCTTACTGGGAAAATTAAACTTAACATAGTAAACTAACTGTTATAATCTACCATATGAAGAGTTCTCAATAAATGCTAGTTATGTCCATTGTCATGAAAAATGAATTGGTGTAAAATCTTAAGTAAAAATAGTTTGTCAGACACTATTGAATCCTACTCACAAATGATTTATTCTAACATCAAAATAGTTAAGAGATAGTTTGATTTATTTATGTTGTGTTAGAGTTTGTATTGTTGTGATAAAACACCCTGGATTAACACTGTGTTTTAGTTTTAGTACTGTTATTAACATGCTTTGTAGTAATAGAGATATCAAGTTAGTAACATACCTTTTCCAGATTCTGACAGTTAATATGCTAGTTCCTTTCCACTTAATTCATGATTCACTCTATAAAATCAGCAGCAATATCCCTATTTCATAGGTGAGTCTAAGATGAAAAGACATTTAAAAACCTCCAGAGGGTCATATCACTATTTAGCAAATAATTTCATTACAAAACCTTAGTCTGTTCTATAGAACATAATTTCACATGGAACTAGAGGTCTTAAAATAAAAATTTTCAATATTTTTCCAGAAGCCTATATATAATACAAAATTCTCAATTCACGAAAGACAGAAGACTCAGAGCAGGTGGCCTCACTTCTAAAGCCACATCTCCATATCACATTTGATTCACATCTGTGACGGTTCTCAGCCCTGATCACCAAAGCATCAGGGTGTCATTCCATGTACACCCTTAAATAAATTTCCAATGTCTTGCTTATAACCACAAGGTGTCAAGTAGCCAAACAATGCTTTTGCTTTAGAATTGTACCTTGTAAAACTAAATAGTTTTATTTTCTTTTTTCTTTTTTTTTAGCTAAATAGTTTTTAATGATAATTCTTTACTTCTTTAGCCACAGGTATCTCTGAGTGCGCTTGCGTATATGTGCACGTGAGCACAGATACCTGTAGAGACTAGAATAATGTGTCAGGTCCTCTGGCACTGGGAAGCATTGGCTTGCTTTCTATTGCTGTGAGAAAAGACTATCAGCAACATGGAGAGGGAAGCATATATTTCACCAAACAGCTTACAGTCCATCATGAAGGGAAATAAAGGTAGTTACTCATGACATGAACCTGGAAGTGAAAACCAGTGCAGGTTCTATAGAGAAATGCCGCTTACCGGCTTGCTTGATTTTTTTTCTTTTGCAATTTGGATCACCTGGGTAGGATTGATAGTGCTATCAGTAGACTGAGCATTCTCATATCACCCATCAATCAAGAAAATGCCCCCATAGACTTATCTATAGACCAATCTGATGGAGGCAGTTTCTCACCCGAGGTTTACTGTTCTGAGATGATCCAAGCTTGCTATCAAGTTTTGCCAGGAAAAAAAAATTCTACCAGCACACTGATTTACAGGTAGTGATGGTCTTCTTGATCTGTGTGCTGGGAACAAAGTTCTGGTTCTCTGATGAAATATCACATGGCCTTAACCACTGCTTTAACATCTCCCAAGCAAACTAAAGCTAAGGGATTTGAAGAGGAAAACATAATCAGCATAAATAATGAAAAAAATCTTGGGTATGCTACATTTAACAAACTCTAAAATTTTAGCTCTGATGGATATCAAGTTTTCTGAGGCGCTGCCTATGCGTCCATGATATCCTATAGCACAGTAATGATCAAACCTTCTTCTTTCTTTAATAGCTACTGACTTTTATTCCAAGAACATAAAATAGCCTTTATATTTCTTTTTAAAAATAAAATAATGAAAAGATTTTTTTACTCTATATATGAATTGAATCATGGTGACATATAACTTTCTTGGATGCTTTCATTTATGGAATGATACAAGCTTCTTGCAGGTGGGCACCCAGTATTCTGTGTGGAGGAAAATTTTATCTGAGCTAGCTCTGCCCCTCTGCTCCTCTCTGATCTTAGCAGCATTTTTGCTGGTTAGAGAGAAGGAGAATTCTGGATGTCTTTATGTCCTGAACAAAAGAGACAGCACTATCATCTTCAAACAAGCTCCTAAATCTCCAAGGATGAATGCATGGGCTGTCCTTTCTCACCTATGTGTTATTCCCCATGTGTTCAAACCATTTTCCCAAACAGAAGCTCAACTTGCCTGAATATACTTTGTACAGCATCTCTCTGATTAGAAGGCACCCCAGAATGTCTTCAGCTTTGCCCATAGAAATCTCGTAGACACTACATTTGTAAGCCTGATGTGGACAAAGTCCTTTTGTATCAAGTATCCAGTTATTAGAGAAAGAAATAACTGTGTATAACATAATCTGGAATTTTTACAAACTATTCTCTATTTTGCTAATGTCTGCCTTAGAATGTACATATTGATTATGATCAGTGAGAGTAAGATAAGTCCAATTCATGTATTAATTTTATTTTTGGAAGTAATAGGGAATGAAGGCAAAATAGGTACATCAAGTGAGTGAGGCACACTCAACTTTAGATGGGACATCAATATCACACCCCACTTCCTAAGGGTCAGGACCATTGTGGATGTAAGACAGTGGCTGTAGATGTCTCCAACAAAACTTTTCAAGACATGAAGGAGCCCACAGAAATGAATCTGTTCCACCTTGACTAAAGTCAGAGAGTTCAGACTTATTATTGCACCTTCAAGGTTATAGGACAGAATGTTTTGACCTAGGGTGACCTTGATATTTGGAGATGTGAGGAGAAAATTATTTGTTTGTTCTTTGTATTATGGTATGGAAGTCTTTTGTCTTCCCCCTCTTTTGGATTTGAGTATATAAAGAATGTTGAGTAGTAAGCTTAGGGAGGATACAGTACTCACTGGATGCCTTCCTGATCCTGTCTGTTGTCTCTGGTCTGTTTCATTCCTAATCCCCCCTCCTCTGGAATGTACTGACTGCTCAGGCCAGACCTGACAAAAACACATCAAGTTGTTTACACATATGGACTCGCAGAGATTATGAGAACACTGTAGGCTCAAAGCAGACAAAATTCCAACATGAAATAAGGAGGTAGACACAAAGTCCCACACCTATGTAAGGAACTATTGGTCATTTATACCTGCTGGGTTTGGGAGAGTCAGTTTTCTTAAAGGTGTGGTTCATAGAAAATCTACCAGACTTCAGTGGAAGACCACACATTCAAGAGCATGTCAGCATCTCAAACTATGTACTTAATTGATTTTAAAAGAAAATAATAGAAAGGGCACACATTTGCATGGAAGAGAAGGGGACTGGATCTGGAAGGCTTTGGAAAGAAGATGAATATAATAAAAACATACTGTATGATATTCTTAAAAATAAAATAAAATGAGTGAAGACAACGGGTAGAAGACAAAGTCATTTTGAATGTCTCTAATATCCTAGACCCCTTCCTATATGTAGTAACTTATGGAAATAGAGAATGTTGTAGCAGTATAAAGGCCATGATTCCTGTCATCTGTGTCACACGGCATCCTGCGGTCATGTACATTCCCATACCTATTATATAGAATGCTAACTAATTTTCTAATAACATTTCAAAGATATGTTCTTAACCACTCAAGACTTTATCTTAATACCAGAAATTTTTTTAAAGGAATGTTCTTTTACCCTGAAACATTCAGGATTTGACTATCTTCCATTTAGCAAACTTATCAAGATAGCAATACAGGGCCACAGTTTAAAATAATGGCAGGCATTTCATTTGTGTTCTTAAATAAGTCAAAAGAATCTCCAGCTCTATCAAAAATAGTGAGACATCATAATGTTCATAGTGTTCATAATGTCTAAACTTCTTTTCTTAATTACTCCAGATTTTCTCTATAAAGGTCAAATTTATTTATCCTCCAATATCATGACATGGAGAATTACTGTTAGTTATGAATGTTTGACCTTATTTTATGCTTATCCCACTAGCTCATATAACTTATTTTAACCTGTCTTTCTTCTTCTACATTTTGCCTTGGGGCTTTTTACCTGCCTTTCACTATGTATATCCTTTTCTGTGTCTATCTGTCTGACAGCTGCCTGGCTGACTGGTCCTGGACACAACCCCCCCCCCCTTTTTCTCCCTCATTCTCTCTCCTACTCAAGATTCCTCCTTCTCCTTACTCTCTCCACAGGGTAGCCTTGCCTATCACTTGACTGCTTAGCTCTTGGCCAATCAGCATTTTATTAGAACAATCAGGTGCCGTAGGCAGGCAAAGCAACACATCCTTAGATCATTAAACAAATAGAACATAAACAGATACAACACATCTTTACCTCACTGACCAAATGTAACACATCTTTGCCTAGATAAAGTAATATTCCACAACACCCAACTTCTTTCTTTGTATTTTCTAGATTTACAATCCAAGAATTTTTCTCTGTTTTAAAACCTTTTTACATAGTCTTTGTATGGTTGCCTGATCTGATGAAAGTATTATTTTGGTGATTTGATTAATTACTTTCTTAGCTTGAGATTGTGTTAGTTTATAGCTTTTTTTTAGTGTCAATTTTTTTCTAATTTCTTTGACTTCACTGATGAAATTATCTTAAGCATTTTCAACATCTCAAGAATTCTAAGGATCCAAATTGCTCTACATAATCAGAATAGTCATGACTACACGTAACGGTTAACTTCTTCATGGGCACTCTAATCTTAATTACATGTTTGGCCCATGCAGTCATGTAACTGGATTTTATGACTCAAATGTGATTTACAGTCATAAATTAAGTAATTGTCTGTGGCACTGCCAGGACTATTGGGGCTGCTGATATGAAATTTGATTAGTCTTGTAGAGCTTAATGTGGCCTGCGAATAGAAACCGTTTCAGGAATTTATATCCTGTTTTATCGTCTCCTGCAGCCTGGTCATTTAGATCAGGAAATAGCAAAAAAGAAGAAAACGTATTATCTGTCTCAACCCTGTAGCAGTGAAGTGAAAAGATTTAGAAAGTTATAAAAATTACTTGAAAAACAGAACAGTATGGAAACAATTTGTTCAGGATTATTTGGAAGCAATGGAGCAGAATAACTTCTGTCAAGCAGCTCATAGACATATACCCAACTGGCCTGTACCTTATGCAACTGTGGAAGACCACATGTACTTGAGATCCGCAGACAAGCAATGCTCATAAATTCGTCACTCACTCCCATACCCAGTGTTCTGTCCTGTGAGCCTGAATTATTATAGTTGTGTAAAGAGAAAAAAATGACACAAGTATTTTATAGATAGAGTACAAAGGGTAAAACAGTTTGGTAGCATTTATTACAGAGGAAGATCATGAAGATGTATGGGAGCACAGGAGGGAGAGAGGAGAGAGGAGAGAGAGGGGGGGGTGCTGTGTTGTTTAAGAGGTAAGAGCCATCACCTATGTCTACAATCCTTTCTTGTTGGGGCAAAGGCTCAGAAAAGTTGGCACTTGCCCTCATACTGTCCAGGTGATTTCACCTAGCAATAAAATTGAATTTTAAAAGATATTTCCAGAAATTTTCTTCTATCTTTTCACTTCCTGCCTGCTTATGAAACTTAACCAAGTTTTGTATTCCCTTCAAACACACTTTCACTCAGAGGCTAAAACTAGTGATTTGATCAAGATAGAGCTTCTTCGATTTTCGTGTAATTTCACCCTATAATCCTTAATAATTCTATTAAACATTTGTGGAAGTCCTTGAAGAATTATTTATTTGTTTATTCCTACATTCATTTTAAATTAACTTTTCAGGTAGTTTACTGACTAGTTGACTGCTAAATCTGAGATGGCACAGAGTGACTTTGCTTCAGCTCTTCTCAGGCAGGATCCTCCTGCCTCAGCCTTCCATGAAACTAAAAAAAAATTGGAGCGTGGCACAGCGTCTGACTGTGGGAGACTTTACAGACTCCTGTTAGCAAGAAGGATGGTATCATTTCGTCTCACTGCATCGTGGCAAAAAACAGATAAGATGCAGATCAATAACATATAAAGCAATAGTAAGAGCCAAGCAAACAGAGGGGAACCGTGTTAATGGAGGTTTGCTTTATATTGCATGTAGACGCATGGCCTCATGTGGGAAGACTTGTGAAGGAAGGAGAGCTTGCTAAAATTGGCATGCCGGCCAGTATTTAGGATAAGATGGGAAGGGCTGACTTCGCAGTTTCACCTACTCCTTCTCGGAACCATGATTAGAGTTCTCTATAAATAGCATGATAAATGTCCTCAGATGGAAGCTTCCTCTCTGTTGCGACCATAAATGAAGCAGCAGCTGCAGTCGTACTTTCTCCTCACCTACTACCACAAAATGAGGTCCTCTCTGATTTCTGAAATATTTCATGGGTGAAAGACTAATGCTATTACAATATCATAGCTGTCTATTGATGCATTGTTTCTTTTTAAATTTAATTTATTAACTTTTTAAGTTATTTTACATACTGACCACAGTTTCCTTTCCCTCCTCTCTTTCCCTCCCACCTGGCCCCCATTCACTCCTCCTCCTCCATTCAGAAAGTGGCAGACCTCCCATTGGATTGAACAAAATATGGCATATCAAGTTTAGGTAGAACCAAGCTCCTCTCTCTGCATCAAGACTTGGCAAGGTAACCCAGCATGGGGAACAGTTCCCAAAAGCTAGCTAATCACCAGAGACAGGGATGATTTCACTGCTAGGAGCCTTACAAATAGACCAAGCTATATAACTGTCACACACATGCAGAGGGCTTTGGTCAGTCCTATGCAGATTCCCTGTTGGTCCAGAGTTCATGACCTCCTACAAATTCAGGTCTTATGTCTCTGTGGGTACCCCTGTCATGATCTTGACCCTCCCTTGTCGTGGACAATCCTTCTTCCCTCTCTTCAACCGGACTCCTGGAGCCAAGTCCAGTGCTTGATTGTGGATCTCTGCATCTGCTTCTATCAGTTACTGGATAAAGGCTCTCTGAAGACAACTAGGGTAGTCACCAATCTGATTAAAGTAAATGGCCATTCAAGCACCCTTTCCACTACTGCTGGGAGTCTTAGCTGAGGTCATCTTTGTGGATTCCTGGGAGTGTTTCTGGCACCAAGTTTCTCCCTAACCATTAAATGGCCCCCTTATCAAGATGCATTGTCTCTACTAAAATAATCTAAATGCGGATAGATAACCAAGTGGTTCACAAGCTTAATGGCTATAGTTTATAATATCCTTCAGCTTAGCATTTATTCAAGACACACAGGAACCACACGTAGCGTGTTTAGGTAGGAGGACTGGAATCTAGTGATGTTTGAGGGAGGCTGAAGTCCTATCCTCTAGAACCTGGTATATGCCACAGGATTTGATGGGAGGCTAGTCTCTTGTTTACTAACGACGGGTGAATTTCTTTCTCATCTCTTTGTGCCTGCCATTTCAAAGTTTTGACAGTAATCACCTGTGGCCCATGCCTCTCCTAGCTCATTATCTACTTAAGAGAACAATACATCAAAACTATTATCCCACTCTGAAGCTCTTGTGGCTGCTTCATGGGAATCATCAATGTGAGATTGCCAGTAGGGCGAACATATCCCTCCACCGTGGTCTTATACATATATATAGCACAGGAAAGCCACAGTGAACAGATTGGTGTTTTCAGATTCAGAACAGCTGAGTGTTGTCACCGGCAGCAGGTACTGAGAACCCTCCTGCTAACACTGGTACAGCACCATGTCTATCTTCCTTGCCGGTGGAGTATTGTTATAAATTGTCCTTTCATACACTTCAATAGAAACAAAATTCCATTTCTTGTGTTATTGAGTCAGTGTTAGGTTGATTGCAAGGACCTCATACTCACTAGACTCACAGAGATAGGGTGTTTCCTGCATGGTTTTGTTTTATTAACATTCTGGATAGAAATATAGTTTATATTGTATTTCCCTTTATGAATTGTTTTATAAAAAGCATACTATGAAGTATATACTATGATTTTTTTTCATTTTTTTTGTATTTTCCTCCTGAGTAAATAATATATCTTGAGGGATATTGCTCTTGCCAAGAGAGGAAAAATCTAATTCTCTCTAGTAAGAGGGAACAAGATTAAATTGGGATGTGTGTCAGTAAAGTTTAAGCTTTATTGACAAGGATGCTATATCATTGTGTAAAATTCTTGCTAACTGTCTCTTGAGATAGCCTAAAGATATATTAAATGCACCGTGACATGGAGAGGCAGGCCCTGAATCTCAGCACATGGAAAGGCTGGCTGCATTGCATTTTCCCCTTCAAGATGTATTCAACATCCAAGAAAACTTCAGAGAGACTCAAGAAAAAGTTCATGCATGCTAATCTTAGGTTATGGATCCTAAGATTTAAATGAGTAAATCATAAGTTATGCACAACTCACTCTGTTCTCTGGAGTCCACTGCTCCTATATGTCTTTCCCAGAATGACAAATTCTGAAAGGCCTCACTCTACCTCTGATTTAACAGGTAACCAAAACACTGTCTTGTAGGTGGACTTTCTTTGGACCACCAGCACCAAATAATGACACAGAGACTTATTAATCATAAATGCTTGGCCTTTATATTAGAGTTGTTTCCAACTCTAGCCTACGATTTAAATTAACTTGTTCCTATATTAATAGATTACTATGTCCTGCCACATGACTCTTAACTTCTCCATTCTATAGTACAGTATTGTTGTGTCTCACCCCCTAGTGAAATCCCCATGACTAGGTTCATCCCCTGAGATTCTGGGAGTGTCTTTAACTTCCCCCTGCCTATCCATTAGTCATTCAGTTCTTTATTAAACCAAGTTTAATAAAAAATCAGGTTCTTAAGCACATGAGGTAAACGTAGACACATTTCTATGCAATGTAATTAAATATCCTGTAATATTGTCTCCTACTTAAATAAAGTCAGGCTGGGGAATTTGGAAGTGGGTTGTTATTCAGTTAAAATATCTTCTAAGGCAAGCTGAAGTAAATTGAAAGGGAAAGTTGTACCCATTTGATTTGTGTACATATTTGCATGAAGATATTGATTCATTCACCTTACTAGAACTTCATAAGCCATTTATATAACGGTTCTGATCTATGATAATCATAATAGATGTTTATGGAAACTATTGATCCTAATCTCCTTGGTACTCAGAATGTTGACCAAGGACAAACTAATAAAAGGTGACATATAAGCATATGTTGTATTCCTAGAGCATTTATCATCTTCCCCATGATTCTCTCTTGGATGTTGAGTCCATAGAAAATCAAGCGTGCACCTTTTTTTCAAATTCCCTTCCTCCTCAATAGGCAATTTGTCCTTTACTGTCCAGTCTCCATAATGTCCAGAATGGGCTATCAATCCTTTAACACAGTGAGGTGCTCAAAAACACTCATGATGCAGCCCAAGAAGACACTTTATTTACCTAAACTAGGACAAGTGAGGGCCCTTGTTCTACTCTGCACAGAACCACATCTTCCTATCCATTTATCTTCACCTTCATTAAATTATTTTCTTTCCTATTGTGCCATTTCTGAACAAAAAACTATGAATCAGCAGAGTGCTTCATACACTGAATTATATTCTAAAGTCCTTCAGAATGGCGCACATATGGTATTAAAATATGTGACATATTTAGTCTGCCCTTGTCTCATCTTCATTCTTATGACCTGACAATATTCAGATATAAAATTATACCAATTTTTCCTACTTCAGTGTTTCTATCCTATGTTTTTTATAGACTAGCTCTGTGCACATATGAACAAGATAAAAGATCTCTGCAACCCTAATAACATGCCTGGATCTTTCCTTCCCACTATCTAGAGAATACTCTTTCTGTCTGTATCACATTTTCTCACAAAGATGAATTCAATTCCTCTCCTTCAAAGTGAATTTTTACCTGCATTTCATAAAGACCCTTTGTCAGAGTACTTTCCTGTGTTATCAGTGATACTTTTTATGCTTTCTTTTGCTCCCTTTGGCATACTAGCTTCTTAAAGGCAGGGTGTGCTGTTGGCTTTTATACCAACTTAACACAAATTAGTCGTCATCCAAGAGGAAAAATCCTCAGTTGAAAGACTAGCCCTAATAGGCTGGCCTATGGGCAAAACTCTTTGGCATTTTTAAAAATTAAGAGGAATCAGCTCACTGTGGGTGCTACCATGCTGGGCTGGTGGTCCTGGGTTCTATATGAAAATAGGCTGAACAAACCATGAGGACTAAGCCAGTAAGTAGCACCCCTCCATGGCCTCTGCACCAGCTCATGCCAGTGGGGTCCTGCCATGTTCAATTTCTCCTTTGACTTCTTTCTGTCATGAACAATGATATGAACACACAAGGAAAAGATGCCCTTTCTCCTTAAATTGCTTTTGGTCATGCTGCCTCTTCACAGCAATAGAACAGTAATTAAGACAGAAGTTGGTACCAGGGACTAGGGTACCAACTTCTAGGCCTAAACACCAATGGAAAGCTTATGCGTATGTATTTCAAGGAATAGGCCAGGTTCTAGCTCCACCAAGCAGAAGAACTTGTCAGCTTTGGTGTTCTGGTTCTGACTTTAGAGTCAGTAAGTCTATAGAGGAAAGGGTTATAGTTATAGACTATTCCTCTTGTTTTAAGGAAAGTCCTCAAGGCCAGGAGTTTGCAGTGGAGGACCTGCACGAAGGCCTGAATAGGTCATTGCATGAAGTCATACAGGTGAAGCCTGGACTGCCTTGAGGAACCCACACTGTTGGAGAAGTCAGAGCTGTGGGATGCCTGCCAAGGAGAACTGCATGCTGGTGTGGAACAAGCTCAAGTGATTGAAATATGTCACATGCAGCATATCTGGAAGGGAAGAGTCATTGGAGGCTTTTGCCTTCAGAATGGAGACTCAGGATTTGGTGTTTGGGCTACTATTTTCAGTCTTGCTTTGGTCCGGTATTTTTTCACTAGGCTCCCTTTCTTCCCATTTCAAGTGGGAACAGATATTCTATGTCATTGTACACCAGAAGTATGGGACCTGGTTTTTTATTTTTATTTTGCCAGGGGTTACATTTTACAGTTTAAGAAATTGCCTTGAGTCTCAGCAGAGATTTTGGACGTTGGGCTTCTAAACAGTGTTGACACTGTAAAAGCATATGGGGACTTTTGAAATTGGTCCAAATGCATTTTACATTATGATAGGGCTACAAGCCTATGGGATACAGGGAGTGGAATGTGGTGGCTTGAATGAGAATGACTCCCTGGGCTCACATATTCGAATTCTTAGTCATCTGGGAGTGGAAATGTTTAAGAAAGACTGGAAGGATGAGAAAGGGTTTGCCTTATTGGAGTAGATGTGGTCTTGTTGGAGGAAGTCAACTAGAGGTCAACTTTGAGATTATGAAATTGCTTGCCAGACCCGTGTCTCTTTTCTGACTACTGCTTGAAGATGGGAATGTATGGTTCTCCGCTACTGCTGAGGCACCACGGCTATTTGCTTCTCCCCATGGGCTCTTCCACTCTCTGGAAATTAAATGCTTTCTTTTGAAGAGTTGTATTGGTCACCATGTCTGTTCATAGAGATAGAACAGTAGCCAAGACACAGGGGTTCTTTAATGTAAATATTATTGGTGTGAAATATGTTACTGGACATCAAATATGGCATACAATGTTTTTCAAAATGTTGCATTTTCTCAGTTCAGGTTGCCTCCTAGCTACAACTACAGCTTGTGTCAAGTTAACATAGCAAACACATTAATCATTTGCTCAGTGTCTATTGAATGTCTGCCAACATTCAAATTCTGTTCCAGGTTACAATAAATAGAACACACAGAAAATTAAATGCATTCCTTGTTAAAGTGTATCCCCATTTTGTATAGAATAAATATATCTATTAATTGAGATTTCAAAGTGTATGCAATTATGAATTTCGTAATGAAAACAACTCATGTGCATGTTTAGAAGAGGGAGAATTTTTGGTCAATAAACAAAACCAGAAAAATTATCATAGTGCAACATGTTATCTCAATGATAAAGTGCAGTTAGGAAACAAATATATATGCAACATTTTGAAACTGTATATAAGAAAGCCAGTAGACAGTACTCCTCTATGATCTCTGCATCATCCTCTGACTCTGGCTTCCTGCCCTGCTTGAGTTCCTGCCCTTGCTGCTTTTGGTGATGGACTATTATATGGATGTGTGAGTGAAATAAGCCATTTTCTCTCCAAGTTGCTTTTGGACATTGTGTTTCATCAAAGCAATAGTAACTCTAACTAAGAATAAAATTGGTAGCAGCATTGTAGGGTATTACTCTAATAGACCTGACCATGCTATTTTTTTGAAGGATTTTCAAAGGTTGCAATAGAAAAGCCACTGAGTGAGTGTTCTAAGTTTCATGCGTTGCTCTGTGGGATCTTGTAAGATAAGATTATTGAAAGATGAGAGAGCCCTGGCTTGTGATGTTCCAGAGGGAAGTTTGAGCGTCACTTAAGGACTTTATCAGTAAATTTGCATACTTTGGAATAAGAATTTGTGGTTCTGATTAGCTGCTACTAAAGAAATTATCTGTGGTTAACAAGTTTTCAGAATCATTAAAGTGAAATCTGGTTTTCCTGGAATATTTGGTGTCGGTCACTGAAGTTGAGAAATTAGCAGAGATTAAGAAGACACGATCATCACTGAAATTAAATCTACTAGAAGTGTTTCCTCAGGTTCAACATACAGAAGCTGTGTTCCAGAGGGGGCCAAGCTGTAACTCATGCTGACAGCTGAACTTAGTCATTTCTAAGAGTCTCCTAGCTGGTATTGGTTCTGAAGGCAGGAAGCTTAGTTCTGTGAAAGGCCAAGAGAGGGCAGTGGTGAAGGTACAGTCTTGGTAGCAGTTGAAACCTCATGGTGGAAGAGGTTATGGAGAGAAGCTGAGGTTTGACACCATGACGAGAGCCAGGAGAGGCTTCTGGAGAAATTGAAGTCCAGCTGTAGCAGAAATCCCGCATGCTGGAGATGATGGTACCATGGGAATTTCCAGGAATCGCAGCAGCTATGGAGTAGAGTCAGCTTAGGAGACAAGCTGTGTATCATAGAGGCTGTAATCAGAAAAGTGACCCTAGATCTTTGGAGGATCCTAGAAAATGGCAAGTGAATTCCAGACAGTAGACACTTATTTATTTGTGATGTTGAGTTTGGTTCTGCTTTGTGAAAATTGAGAGTCTATGCTGTTTATTTCTTCTTGAAATATGAAAATATTTTTATATTGATTTTATAGGAAACACAGTTGAGAGACTTTAACATTTAAACAGATTTTTCAGTTTTTAAAGAGATTTACATATTTTGGAGACTTGATGTATTTGAGACTGCAAGTTTTGAATTTCTAACGAATATGGGATTTTTAAGTTATTCATCCTTTATATTGCAAAGTTAATATTAACAGGGCTTCTTGGAGACAAATAAGAAAAAGAGACATTCTAATTGGCCAGTGATGTGTCTGTGTGTCAAGTTGAGAAGTATTCAGTCATGCTTCCAAGGTTTAAGTCAACCCAACATAAGCTAGAGTAATTTGAGAGGAAAAAAATCTCAGTTGAAAAAAAATGCCTTCATAAGAAAAGTATATAAGACTGTAGGACATTTTTTTCCTTTTAAATTAGTTATTGATGGGAAGTTGCCATTTTGGGCTGGTAGTCCTGGCACACACACACACACACACACACACACACACACACACACACACACATATATATATATATGAAATAGTAGGCTGATCAAGACGAGGAGCAAGCCAGTGAGCAGAACTCCTCCATGGCTTCTGCATCAGCTTCTGACTCCAGTTTCTTGCTTTAGCTCACAGTGATGTGAAAGTGTTCTGAGCGTATTTCTGAAAAAGGAAACACATGTGGAAAAATTTTATATCACCTTTCTAAAGCAGAGATATTTTAAAGCCAGCACTTTATCCCACAGCAATTATTTCACGGGTTAGAACCGCACCTTGGTGAGACATATTCATTTTCTCTTACCTTTTCATCTGGTTTTGATCCAGAAAGTATTCCATGGAAATATGAAAGCAATTCAGTGTTGAAAATGGCAGAGCCATCTTACAGCACACTCCCCGTGAGTGGTGTAAAGGTGGGATGACTTAAGGTATTCTGAACTGATTTAATACGATGGCCACCATCGACGGTGGTTCTCTTCCTTCAGCCCTAAGAGGATGTCTCAGCTTCAACTTTGACTGCAAACTCTGACTTCCCTAAAGCCTATCTAAATTTCTTACAGTCCCCTCATCAATGTCCAGAGAATGAACTCTTGCCAAAGTAGGAAGACCTTGCAGCATTTCCCAAGCCAGGGAAAAGCTTGTGCCCTTGCCCACAGTGTTGTGATTTGGCATTGGGTATGGAAATGCTGACTCCATCCCTGATGGGGAAGAACTGTTATCTCCTCTGCTGAGCATTTAATACAATTTCAGTCAAACAATACAGTGGTTATGCCATTTAGTGTTTCTTTAATAGAGACTATACTAGTTTCAAAATGAAATGAAGAGGGTCCTCAGGTGCTCTGGCTACTTATGGCCCTACTTCTCTGAAAGGATCACCAGCACTGTCCCGTCCATGGTGACTAAAAGATGGGCAGTAGTCTGTTCCTCCTATTATTTGAGATTATAATTACAACATTTTCCCTTCTCTTCCCTCTTGCCAAGCCCGCCCAAACACCTTTCCTTTTTCTCTTTCAAATTCATGCCTTTTTTTCATTAATTGTTATTACAAGCATATGTTCATATATATATTATATAATATATATACATGCACACACTACACACACACAAACACACGTACACATATTCTCTAAATATAACTTGTCATGTTCTCTATATAGTACATTGCGACATGTATGTGTGATTTCATATGAGATAACCAATTGGTGAACTCTTACCCTGAGCAAGATGATTTCCCCTGCTCTCTGCATTCCTTTGTTCCTTGTAGCTCTGCATGTAGGGTTGAGGTCATCTGGGCTTTTAGTCTCCCACTTTTTATGTCTATTGGTGCTCTTGTCAGATTATGTTTGGTTAGGCACACCGGTGCAAGACGTTACCAGGTAGAGCTTCTGAAGGTCTATCCAGGAGGCACAATTTCACAGCACACTTCCTGAGATTGTCTGTTACCATCTTTTTGTGCCCTTCACAAAGTTCTGTGAGCCTGAACCTTAGGTATAGGAGTATTTTGTGGTTGTATCCACTGGGACTAGATTCCCATGGCTCTGCGATTTGATTGGGTATGCTTTTCTGTAGCCCTCTCTTTTTGCTGCAGAGAGAAGTTTCCTTGACAAGGAGTGACGACTACACTTATCTGTGGCTGTAGGAACAAATGATGAGATAGTCATTGGGAACTATGCTGGTTTAGTAGAGATCCTAGAGTCTCTTCTAATAACTATGACTTCACTAGCAACGAACAGTTAAGCTAGGTTCCCAATCCTAGACAAGGCTTTATTCTTGTTTGGCAGGTTTTGAAGTCTAATTAGAGAGCTGTTGGTCACCGCCAATGTACTCTTAAACTCTTCCAGGCGTTAAGGCATGGACACTCTCAGTATTTTGTGATGTTCAATTTATACACGTGGAGCTTATTTTATAGAGAGGTTTCTCAACATATATGGTTCTAATCTTTTAAAAGTTAATCCAGGGAGTGAAGCACACGCAAGCAGTTTGGTTCCAACCTTGTATACTGAATACAAAACAGACATGGCTGCCTAGTTCTCACAGAATTAATATTTTAGTCATCAGGGTTTCTTATATCCAGCAAGTATTCATTATATAGCAACCATAATGGTAAGAATAAAATTTAAAAAATGGAAAATAAAAGACAAAAGTTTTGCTACCTATTTTATTTCTGATCCACACCATTGTTTTATCAGGTTTCATAGGAACTCAGAGCCAGAGCTATATGAAGGGTAATTTCACACATGTAGAAGTGAAATACACAGACAAGAAGTGTTTACGCTGGAATTATAATGAATGTTAGTTCTGGGTGTTTCCTAAGATATGGCTTTGTTTCTGATTGCTGACCGTGAGTCTCATCCAGTAGACTGATGGTGAAAAGAGTGGACTTCCACCTTGAAAGGATGTTTGCTGCCATGTTTGAACTAACAGTTATGTCTGCTGTAGACAACATAAAAAGCTCATAGGGTTTTGAGCATAATAAAGAAACAATGGAAAGAGTAAAGTAAAAAGAATACATGGAATAAATATTTAACCATGGATACAATAACATAATTTTCAATTAGGTTTTTGATCCTTCTTTTCTGAGAAAAAGTCAGTCCAGTTGTAAGTAAACTCACTCATGGGATCTAATTTGATTGTGAATCTAGTTAGAATTATTTACTCTCTCTCTCTCTTTCTCTCTCTCTTTATCTTCTATCTATCTATCTATCTATCTATCTATCTATCTATCTATCTATCTATCTATCTATCT
>JABTXL010000611.1:4851509-4861604 GCA_025134845.1 Neodon shergylaensis | reverse complement strand
TCTATCTATCTATCTATCTATCTATCTATCTATCTATCTATCTATCTTAGGAAAACATATCTGCTGTTCTATACTTGGAAATACACTACACTGGAGTTTATGCTCCTCTCTGAGTGGAACATGTTTTATTAGAGTTAGCAGTCTGTCTTCTAGACTTTTTTTGGCCTTTACCCCACTTTCCAGTTCTATTCCTGAGAGATTCCGATAATGCATCAGAGCGAGTCAAAGAAGCTGTTATTTGTAGCAAAGATCTTTCAACTTTCCCATGTGAGAAGCAACTCCAGGCAGATCTACGTTCTTTTTTTTTTTTGTCAGGACTAATGTTTTAATCGTTTTTTTAAATTTATTTATTTATTAAAGATTTCTGTCTCTTCCCTACCACCGCCTCCCATTTCCCACCCCCTCCCCCAATCAAGTCCCCCTCCCTCGTCAGCCCAAAGAGCAATCAGGGTTCCCTGCCCTGTGGGAAGTCCAAGGACCACCCACCTCCATCCAGGTCTAGTAAGGTGATCATCCAAACTGCCTAGGCTCCCACAAAGCCATACGTGCAGTAGGATCAAAAACCCATTGCCATTGTTCTTGAGTTCTCAGTAGTCCTCATTGTCCGCTATGTTCAGCGAGTCCGGTTTTATCCCAGGCTTTTTCAGACCCAGGCCAGCTGGCCTTGGTGAGTTCCCGATAGAACATCCCCATTGTCTCAGTGTGTGGGTGCCCCCCTCGCGGTCCTGAGTTCCTTGCTCGTGCTCTCTCTCTCCTTCTGCTCCTGTTTTGGACCTTGAGATTTCTATCCGGTGCTCCAATGTGGGTCTCTGTCTCCTTTCATCGCCTGATGAAGGTTAATATTCAGGAGGATGCCTTTATGTTTTTCTTTGGGTTCTCCTTATTTAACTTCTCTAGGATCACTAATTATAAGCTCAATGTCCTTTGTTTATGTCTAGAAACCAAATATGAGTGAGTACATCCCATGTTCCTCTTTTTAAGTCTGGCTTAAATCAGATCTACATTCTTAATGCCACAAATGATCCTTTCTAACCACTTCTCCTAGTAGAGGCACGGTGGTTTTGCCACTGTACAGAGATCAGAAAGAGGAGTTTACAATCCTCAGAAATGTTATTTCATATTTGCTGCAGTGAAATATGAGAACAGTTTCACAAAAACAATTTGGTCATTTTTAAAGTGTCAGGGCTTTGCTCTCTCAGGATTCTCAACTGTGGGAGAACATTCATATTTCTCTGTTTCTCACAATAACAATAATAAAAGCAAAATAAAATAATAAAACAGACCCTTCATGTCTCTAGACCATTGCCAAATTTAATTCAAAGCAGTCAGTATTAATTCAAGCCCCAGGCCATCAGGAAAGATAACACACGTCAGACTTCTCTCCTGTATTTGATTTTGTTGTGTTCTATCAAGGTTTTCTAAATCTACTTAGTCCAGATCCCAGCCTCAGGCATCTCTGTGTGCTGGTTTCATGCTCAGTCATCACTCTTTTGCATTCCTCATAAAGAATAGATAGTTTTATGTCATTAAAAAACCACAATAAAGTGTTCCATGACAAGGAAAAGATTGATTTTGGGAACCTCTATCAAACCACAAAATTGATTTTTATCATTTTTTTTGCTGAAATAATAGAATGCTTTTGAAACACATTACAGGATCCCTCCTTAGGGTAGCTGGTGTGATGGGCATGTATACAGGATGTTCCTTCCTCTGGATCATCCCAAGAGACAGAAAATATGTAAATTCCTCAATTATCATGAATCCCCATAGGAAACACTAAAAGCCACCAGAAGGAGGTTATAATACTATTAGAAGTACCAATAACAGAGGAAAACAGTATATTCTCTTGATTGTTGCATGCAAATGGAATAATGTGGAGCTGCTGAGATAGATCAGTGGTTAAGGTAATTGCTATAAAGCCCGAGGACCTGAGTTCAACACTTAGGAGCCACATAAAGATGGAAGGAAGGAAGAATTATACAAAACTGTCCTTTTACCTCATATTTACCGTGGTATCTATGTGTGCACGTACAAGGTTTATACACACAAGAATGATAAATAAAAAGTTCACACCACCTGTACCCAATTTTCTATGTGCTGCAGGAACTAAACTTTGTACTACAAGGATTTGCATGAATTCTCTAAAATTATGTTCATAGCTGTTCACATTAGGTAGCCCCCATTTTCAGAGAAAGAAACTGACTTTTAGGAAGGTCAAGATCACTGCGAGCTTGGAGGGAGGTGGAGCAGGAGAGGGAGGAGGGGAGAAGGAGCACTGTGGATGATGTGCAAAACAAATAAAAAATATAAAACAAAAACTAAGAAAGTTCAATGTACTTTGTCAGGCTTGGCAGTTGGTGAGATTGAGAGAGTGCAGAACTGGGGAGATTTGCACGACAGAAATGCCTGTCTTTTTTCCATCAATGATGCTAGAATAGTATATTATTTGCCAGTTGTTTGGTAGTGTTTGTTGTTTGAAAAGGTAACAGTGAGTAAAGTGGATCTATTTTAGTGAAAGTACAGCACAGGTCTGCCCTACAGATACACAAGACTGGTTGTTGTATATGTACTCGGTCTTCCGTATCCTAAATTTTTGCAGCACATTTTAAACTATTAAAATCTGATTGATTAGTTGGTTGTTTGGTTGGCTGGTTAATTTGCACAAGTAGAGGAATGTTTGCCAGTGTTGGCACATGTGGAAGCCAGAGGTTGAGGTGGTAATGTCTTCTCAATAACCTCACCATCTTAGGCATTGAGGTAGCACCTGGCACTGAGCTTGGAATCTGCAATTTTACTGTCCTGGCTTCAGCAAGCACCTGGAATATATCTGCCTCCAACCTATGCACCAAGGTTAGAGATGCATGCAGTTATGACTTGGCTTTTGACATGTATCCTAGGGCCTGTATTCATATCCTTGTGTTTGTACTTCTCCCACCAAGTCATCTCCCCAGTCTTAAAATGTTGATTTTTAACTGCACTCTTATAGTTCCAACACGTTAGGTTATTGTGAAAACTGCTTTATTATGTTTTTAAATGTCAAATATATAGACCTGGATTCTGACCATTTGAGTAGTCAGCAGTATTTGCAATTCATATTTTTCTAATATGCCAATCAAATAGCTCATTTTACATAGTAAAGTGTCAAATTTTTATTAGTCATTAAATATAAAATATGAATCTTCTGAAATGCATTCTTACATGATAAGAATTAGCTTTGATGGTTATTATTACACATTTTTAATAAACGAAGCACTAATTTCACAAAATGATCATCTTCTAAATTGTAAAGAGGCATAAATACTCTCTCTATATTACCGTCAAGGTGATTAACAGTTCTCTTAAACTAGTAAGTAAAACGAAGTGTTAAAATAGATGTCTTTATGCTCAGCTTCTAAATTCTCCTATACCTGTCATGAAAATTAAGTACAGAAGGAAATATGTAACTATAGTAGAAATTGAGGTCAATTAGGGACTCGTTATGAAGGAACAGTGAAATTGATTTGCAACTGTATCTTTTAGGCTTTCTGATGTTAATAATAAAATCTTAAATCTGACAAGAGGACCCATTAAGGTACTTCCCAGTGACTGTTCGTCATTGCTTCAGAAGTGGATTATCTGGAACGTATACCCATCTTCTACTAAAATTTGTCATGTCGAGAAGATTAATGGCATTGGATATAAATGAGTTGGCAGCCGGGCAGTGGTGGCGCATGCCTTTAATCCCAGCACTCGGGAGGCAGAGGCAGGCGGATCTCTGTGAGTTCTAGGCCAGCCTGGTCTACAAGAGCTAGTGCCAGGACAGGCTCCAAAGCTACAGAGAAACCCTGCCTCGAAAAACTAAAAAAAAAATAAAAAATAAAAAAAAATAAATGAGTTGGCTGACATCAGTTACCATGATCCACATTTTTATGTGTCGTGGTGTTACTTTTTTGGTCTTTAAAAAAGAAGATGGTTCTAGAACCTAATTGTTAGCTTTAGACAATTGGTCCTGTCTGTCCTGCATAGTGTTTTCTCTAGATGAAAAGGAGTGGAATGTGATACCATCAGAAAAACAGTTCTCAGAGTGAATGCTAAACTACTGGTTGTCCTACAAATATCACATGCAGCTCCAGTGAAATTATCAGCAAAGGATCAACTAAATCCACTTAATTTCTTCATTTCCGGACAGTGCAAAAGTTTCTGTAAGTCTACAAGATTGTTCACCTACCATCACTTCTATAAAGTTACAACCATGGCAGCATGACGACCATCTCGTACAACACTAATGTCATTTGTTATGACTTGCACAGTAGAAAAATCCTCAGGTTAAAAAAATAGTAATATACTTACTAATAGTTCTGTGGGTTGGATCCCACTGTGGCTAGCTAGATTCCTCTGAAGAAGCCACTGTGAAGACAGGCTTGGATGCTCTCATCTGGAGTTTGGAACTCTTTTTCAATCTCCCTGTCCATCTGTAGATATTTGGTTCCTTTCTTTATACTGGCCAGGATCATCTTGAAAACACCTGTGTTGTATTGAGCCTTTCTGATGGTCTTGTTGGTCTGATTTCCTGTCCTAAGTTTTATTGGTTTATGTGACTACAGTAGACTTACCCAGATAATACAGGATTGTGTAATTTTTTGTTACAGCTGACTAGTAATTTTAACTCCATATGCAAAGTCTCTTGCTAGGTAAGCAAACTTAACCAGAGAAACTGCACCAGAGTACAGAGTATATTTAACCAGGGATGATGGTGGCCAGTATGTAGGAAAAAGCATTCTCTCTTCCACAATTTGAGAATTACAAGTTTTGAATATAATTTCTGCAACTAAATAAACCACAGTGTCGACCTGATTGAAAATAGAGATTTTCAAAGATTTTTCATGAAGTTATGCACAGCAGGTTTATATCAACTGAATATATAAAAGAGATCACATTGAAGGCATTCGTGAGGTAAATGTCCATTCACTGTAGGTAGTTAGATGCCTGATTTGGAGTTGGCTTGACCATTGTATAAACAATGTGCCAGTATTGGACTCTTAAATAAAATGTGTTTTTCTCCTCAAATATCAGGGGTGGTGGTTTTTATTCTTTAATTCATGAAGCACATGTCTATATTATAGAAAAAAGTAACTGAAAGGTTGGATCTTTCATGCATGAAATACCTTTTTAAAGTGTAGAAAATACTGTCATGTTGTAGGCTGACTTACATTTTATTCAGCCTGACAACTGCAAGGAGAATAAACAAGTCCAAATTTTGATTAAACTCTAAAAGCCTTCAATTATTATCATTATCAGTTGAGATTCTAGACAATGTACTTAGCACTGCTTAAGACAAGGGAGACATTACTTCTACCCAAGAATGCTTGAATCTAAATAGCCTTAAGTGCACACTCTAAAATTTAATACTTTTCATCTTGATTACAAGCTGGGACTCCAATCAGACACTAGGGCTGGGAACTCCAATCAGACTCTAGGGTGACCAGCTCCTTCTCTGTGTCCCCACAAATTCTCCTGTCCTTTTACATACCTCACTTTGCCTGAAAAATAAAATTTTAATTAGGTCTTAACTTACCATATAGTTGTTGGAGGCTGTTCATTCATTTCCTGGCTGCCCAGACTGCCAAAATAATCACACAGCAATCTGTATTAATTGCAATACAGTTTGCCCAATAGCTTAAGCATATTAAGGAACTTACTGGCTCCAGCAGAGGTGTCTGTCTCTTGTGGGCAGCTACATGGCTTCTCTCTGACTCCACCTACTCTCTCTATATATATTTCTTCCAGCCTGGCTCACTCATGCATCCCTGGAACTGACAAGGCACTGTAGGGTCTGGCTCTAAACTGATAAAACACCACCTCTGATCCACGTGTTTCCTCAGCTTCCATAACACTGTATGATACTTTTATATTGATACTCGATGGCTAGGATAATTGTCAAGAGAACGCAGAAGTGGTAAAAACCTCATGAAATCCAGAGTATACTGGGAGCAAGACCTTTTCTAGCATGTCCCATTTACTGGCTAAACATCAAACCTGACTTAGAAGACAGAGAGGTAATTCTCACTTCCTCTTAGGAGGTACTTCAATGTTTTATTGCCAAGAGATACATACAGTACTTACCACAAGGCTCATTTACAGACAAAAACAGCATTAAACATATATTATTGGACTGATAATCTACAGTTATTGTATCACATAACTTATCTCCTCTATTAAAATACATTTTCTCCTAAGTAGAAAACCATCATTATCATATTACCATATTCCCAAGCTCCTCCCTCCTTCTATGAGAGATTATATATGTATGTGTGTGTATGGAGCCATCAATGCCCACTTACCTCTTTATCCTCAAAAATTTTAAAATGACTCATGTTGCAACTGTTTTTAACTTCATATATTCTTTGTCTTCTTAATTCAGCAAGATATAATTCAGGATGTGATAGGAACACAATAAGAAACAATATCCTCTTTCAAGCAAGAACTCGCAAGCTGTGATTTTCTCATTAGGATTCTTGAATTACTATACAAAGAGGCAAGCAGAAAGAGAAAGGGTGGAGACAGAAGTAGAAAGCCCTCCACAGAGCATCACATTATGACAGTAATAGGGGTGGGGTAGGGGATTGTCCTTGTTACAAAAATTTCCTTACAATGACAAGTTTCAATTATTTCTTTCCACGTGAAAGCAAACCATCTATATAGACTGACGAGTATAATTTTTATCAGTTTTATCAGTGAAAGAAATGAGATTTGAATCTAATTATTATGTCCAGAAGAACTAAGTTAGTAACTTAAAAAAAAAGTATATTTTTCAAGAAAATAAATTTATACTTTGAAGGCTCTTAAAGAAAAGCTCAAGACTGTGGTAAAGCCAAGTGGTTTATGTTTTTTTTTAAGTGGCAGCTATGTCCTGATAGATTAATTTATACTGTGTTCATCATAACCATATTGCCCCTATTACCTTATACAATCTTGTCAAATTTTTATGTAGTTAGTACGTTTATATTTATTTTGTTCAATTTATTTTGTCACATGAAATAATAGAGAGTAAGATATGTCTTTCTTTCCATTTCCTGGTAGACTCATTTTAACTTTTCCTGAAAATGCAATATAGTCAGTTCTTTGTATTTGTCGGATCAATAATTTACATATCACAATTATTTGGAAAACTTGCATATGTTTTGCATGTTCTTTTTCCATGTTTACCTAAGCAGTGTACTGTAAGAACTATTTCTATCACATTTGTATTTTAGGATGTATTATAAGCAATCTAGAGGCATGTGTGTGTTTGTGTGTGTGTACATGTCAGTGTATCATGTTAGTGAGTGTGGTGTGAGTGTGTGTGCTCTAATGTGCATGCACATAAACACATGCACACAAGTTTCTTTGGCATTTACAAAGTTTTATAGCTACAAAGCAGAATTTGAATGAATTCCATGGAAAGCAAGGGTTGGTTGTTTTCTTCTTATAGTTAAGCCCAATTTAACATTCTGGCTTTATATTGTCTCTCTGCCTAGCACTCTCTCTGTCTCTCTCTCTTGTATGTTTAAGCGGTGCAGGATTAGTTACAAAAGAAAGAGAGAAAACATTGTGTATGAGCAAAACTAGAAGCTGAGTAAATAAAAGGGTCTTCATGGAAGTAAGAAAAGCATGGGTTTTTGGCAGTACTTGGAAAGATACCTGAATCTTTCCAAGTCACAGAGAATGAAACAATAAAATACAAAATAGCATAAATTTCCCCTAGTGCAGGCAAATTAAATTGCTTGCCCTTATTTTCAGATTTCTTGGACTTTCCTCCTAGCTTTCTCTGGTATTTGTATGTACCAGCTGTGAACCACTGATTTCTTCTGGTGAATGTGATGGAATTCTCAGTGGTATTTCAATTCTTTCCATGACTCATTTATCTCTTCTGCACTGTTTTGTTTTATTTGTTGTTGTTGTTGTTGTTTGATTTCTGCTTCTACTTTGCCTTGATTCAAATTTCTGAGACACTAAGACACTCAGGTGAGTTTTGGCCACTATTCCAGAATCAATATTTATCAAGAAATAGCTCTGTGTTCTTCCTTTCTGGAATGTTCAAGAACAGCATTGTATGTATTTATGTATGGTCTGCAGACGTGTTAAATGTACATTGTTTCTGTTTTATGCAAGAGCTAAGTCAACTAAATATTATTAACCAAAATAGGTACCCCAAACAAATAGGTGTCAAAGAAAAATTTTGGAGTACATCTTTAATCCTTTTATAATTGTTCATACAGAATTTCCTTTGAACGGTCATTTCCTCCCCTACTAACCCAAACAAGGCCTTGATCTTAGGGGGATTCACTTTAATCTCTTAAAGGGGCAAGAGTTGGAGTTAATCAACCTAGGTAGTAAAGATCCAGCACTTGAGTTTGGATAGGAAGTGTCCAATGGCAGGAGAAGATGACAGGAAATCAAATGAAGATGAACTATCAAGATCTCCATAGAAAACTGCACTGCTATGATGATATCTGAACATATCCCTAAAGGATGAGAATAAAGCAGCAACACCAGCTAGGTAAATCATGGACCTAACTGATTAGTACTCTAATACAGAGTAAAAGTACTTTATAAAGTAGATGGCGAGCAGTGTGGCTGGTTGACATGCTGCATGGAGATGTATTGTAAAACGTCATCTGTCTTTTGTTCATTTCTGCAAGACTTAGTAAGATGCTTGCATTCCAAAGCACGAGCAAAGGCAAGACTACACCAACAGACAATCTTTCCAAGATCTGGCAAGACTACACCAACAAAGGAGCATTTACTTTTGATTCATTCCCTACCCTCTATGTGCTTGCCTTGGTTAATGGGTGAATGTGACTGGAGCTGGACTTGTCAAGCATCACTGGAGACACCAAGTTAACTAAGTAAAAACAGTATTTTTTAACCTTGATCCCACACTTAAATCTCATAATATGTGTTCAGTGTTCTGGATAGTAATGCCTTGAACAGGTGGAAATTTAAAAAGCGTGTGCCGATTTCATATTGGATTGTGAGAATAACGTGTTCGTGGAAATGACAAAATGAAATTTAGTGTGCAAACTGAAGAGCAGAGAGTAGGATGGGCTGCTTCTAAGAGGATAACATCCCCTCGGTAACAGCGTTTAAAATCACATTCAGACATCTTCTTCCCTTTCAAGAACTATGTCAAGTGATTAACTGGCACCTTAACATTAATTTAGAAGCCTAAAATCACTTTATACACATTGATCACATCGCTAAAACCACTTCAATATTTCATTTGATGACCAATTTCCCGGTAATGAAAAGAGAGAAAAGGTTAAAGTGCAGACAGAACCTAGAACTGTCTTCAAGGTCCTTCTTTCTATCTGGGTACAGAAAAAATATTTAAACAAGGAATAAAATATACACAAATGGATCGATCAATAGATATATAGATAGATGATGAATAGATAAAGACAGACAGTTAGGTATATATATAGAGAGAGATGATGATAGATACCATTCATAGGTAGATGATATTTTTTTTTCTTCCAGAAGCAACAGGAATGTATGGCTATTCTTACAGGATTTATATGAACAGCTGAACTAAACTAGAATTCTCTTCATTTTTTTTTCTTTTGAAACAAGTTCTTGTTATATAACCCTGACTGGCCTCCAAAATCTTTCTCCTATTTCTCTTCTCACACCCTGGGATTACAGCAGTATGCTATCATATATCTCTAGAGCTTTTGCATAACGTATTGTATATGTTTACTAACATTTCACCATTTCCTCTTTCCTTTGTCAGAGTCAAATAAATAATGATTGAGCTTCCCTTTTTGGGTGATAGGGCAGAGATGATGGAAGCTTCTGAAATTGGTAGGAAAGAGATATTCAGGAGCCTAACAGGAACCTGGAGGCTAAGGAGGAAAACAATGAAGTAATGGAGGTTGGTAAGACTTTGTGGGTAGTAGTCTGAGAGAGGGGGCTTCAGAGCATGTTATAAACAGCTTCTAAGGCTTCTTAAAAAGCTCCAACTTTACTGTGTTAAAACTAGGACATAATAGGGGGCGGGAGGATCAAATGACTATAATGTGTGTGTGTTTCTCTCTCTCTCTCTCTCTCTCTCTCTCTCTCTCTCTCTCTCTCTCT
>JABTXL010000611.1:4840070-4851499 GCA_025134845.1 Neodon shergylaensis | reverse complement strand
TCTCTCTCTCTCTCTCTCTCTCTCTCTCTCTCTCTCTCTCTCTCTCTGTGTGTGTGTGTGTGTGTGTGTTTGTGTGTGTGTGTGTGTACAATTCTTAGGCAAGCCTGGATGGGTGTGATCAGAGTCAATAGAAATGGCTAGTGGGTATAAATAAAGAGATTGTTGGCAAAATGCAACTGAGAAAGGACATGGGTATAAGTCCCGAAGCAGAAACATAGGAAAAGACAGTGCTGAACAGATATCACTTATAAATACCTACTGAGTCCTCAGAACCCTGAAATTAGTAATGGTGAGTTCAGTGACCTGAATAGGAGGGCCAGAGTTCCCTTTGGAATCTGGCATATATTTCAGACGGAGGAAGCTAATCCTTTTTATTGTGTGGTACTTATTTAGGGTTGTTATTGACTTACCTCCAACACTGCGTATCCTCCACCACAGTGTTTCTTCTGTGGTGTTTGGCAGAGGGAAATCTACATATTGAATAAGTAGATGAAGTGACTTTAGAGATAATTGAGTAAACCAGAAAAGCAGAAGTGAAAGAAGCCTACAGACCTAAAACAGCAGGAACTTATAAATGAAAATGCATGGGTGACAAGCTGAGTTCCTTTCCTTGACAGATTCTTAAAATTAATGGATAGAGGAGAAAGCATGATATATTTAGGCATTAGCAAAACATCTGATACTATGTCTGATGATATTTTACTTGCAAATTCATTTTAAATGAGCTTAGATGACAAGAAAATCAGTCAGATTAGAACTGAGAAAAGGCTTATAAGCAGAAAGTAACGAACACTAGGTCTGGTCTTATTTAGCATTTTTACTAAAGATCTGGATGAGGGGAGTAAATGGCATATTAATAGAAATACTAAATGACAGTAAATTGGCAGGATTACAAAGGGTGCATGTTGCAAACTGTGAGAAAAGCAGAAAGTGACCCAAATACAATAAGAATTTAAGTATGAATAGAAATAAATATCAAATAAAAATGTCAGTAACCAGTCACAGATATATTTAATGTGCAGACGGCAAGGCCAAAGAATGTAGTATTAGAGATAATGTCTTGGTCCAATTCCAGTAATGCTGGATGAATGTTGGGTGACAAAATGTTGAGGTACATGGCCTTGAGCAGCGATTCAACGCCTTTGGACCACATTCCTTCTCAGCTCTGAAGTTTAAACATTGTTCAAGTGCCTATGGTTTCTTCCATTCCTAAATTCTATTTGTTTCATCTTTTCTCCTCCCATGTAAATGGTCAGCTGTTTCTTCTATAAAAAATACTTGCTTTCTAACACCTTCTGCAGTCTCTCTGCCTCAATGGGGTCATGAACAATGTTCCCCCTGCACACCTACTCTCTCCAGAGCGGTGCATGGTCAAACCTAACACCAGAAGCTGGTATGATGACCCTGAATTTGGGAATGAGTCATTGACAGATCTGTAGTCGTCTACCCCATTGATCACACAATGAAGGCCCTGTTAGATGGACTCTCAGATGAATGCCACATGCTTTTCTTTTTGTCTGTTTGGTGCAGATGTGGATTCAAACAAATGCTATTCTTTAGGAACAACACAGATATCACCTTTATGTAGGGTGGTATTTTAGTGATTGTGTTGATTATACCCATCAACATCTGTTGTGTTATTTCCCTTCTAACAATGTGAAATAAGAATCGTTCTTTTTTCCCCCTATGAACATGTGTCATTTGTCAAATGACTTTCACACAGAAATCTAGACTAATTCTGGATAAAAGCAAAGTAAATGATACTGTCTTCATTTATTCTCAAATTAAATGAAGATGCAATAGCTTATGACCTAGTATAGTCTGAAAGCAATTAACTGCAAGAGTTTAGCTATATTTTTGCCTGCCTGACACATTTATGCTTCTATGTAGTGCTGCAAAGTTACTTTTATATTGCTGATGTAATATTACATGGGTGTGTTTTTAGGCCCTTCATAATAAGAGTAATATTAATGAGGGCAGTCAGAAAATTATAGATGAAAATAGTTTGACTGATAACTTTTGTAAAACTATGTGTTTACAAAATAAACTAAATAAGAATTTAAAATAGCACAAAAAGACACAAGAAATCACTTTATTTCAGGTATTGAGATGATATCAAGTGTGCACTATATGAGTAGGATAATATCCAAGATTTATTCTAACTTTATATGAATATTAGTGGGAAATTTCATGAGAGACTTTTATATAAACATACATTTTTCATGAATTTTAAAGAATATTCTTTTAACCCTGCCTCTAGACTGAATTTCAGTATGGTTTCTAAATTCCATCAACATAAAGTTCCCTTCTTGTTCCATCCTATTCCTCTCTAGAATTTACATAGTCTATGCTCCAGTTCAAGGGCGTTTCATAATGGAAGCAGCTTTATAAGACATGGCATCATAGTAATATGACAATCTCTTGTTCTTTCTCAGAACCAAATGCATTACTTTTAATTCAAACCAGACAGTACCTTTTACATTTTAACTTTATGTGTATTATTCATGTGCATAAGTGTATGTTGATGCATAGGGGTTCATGTAAGTGTGCAAGTACCCTCATACAATGGTGCATGCATGTCGTTGAGGGGACAGCCTTGAGTGTCAGATCTCACCTTCCCCTTGTTTGAGCTAGATTCTCTGTTGTTTGCCTGCGATTGGCATTAATAGATTTAGAAACTTTGACGGACTCATGTGTCTAGCTCCCATTTAGCGATAAGAGCATTGAAATTATGGATGCACACTACTGAATCTACTCTTCTTTTGGGTTCTGAGTATTCTGACACTGATTCTTTCACTTGAATGATAAGTGCATTAACTATAACTTATAATGGAGATATCTCCATTGATACAAAAAATCATTTATGTATATATACACATTTACGATAAGATATATATCACTATATCTGTGTTTACATTTAACTTATATTGCTTTGAAATATCACTAATTCTTTCTTTCGCAAGTTTGTTCTATATCATGTCACATTATATTGAGACTGAAAAGTTGTAGGTCCCTAATATACACTCATTAATTTTAGTAGCTTTTTTATACCTATGACATTGAATAACAAATGACCATAGAAATAACGTGCCTTAAAACCAAAATACAAAGCTCTAAAGATTTATTATTTTCTATTTTACTGTAAAACTACTCCTGAATAATTTTCAACTTTGAGCATGAACTCTTGCCTTCTATGAAGCAGGGTATCTTAATTGTTAATGATCTGCAGACACAATTATAGTTGACCTGAGAACCTTGGAGCATGCTCCTGTCTCCACCTTCCAACATATGACCCTCCGTCTAAGATTTTGCTATGAAGATGAACACCTGACGTTATTGCTGCTCACAGTACATCATTAGCATGTGGACAAATGCCTGTTCTGAGCATTGGTGCTTGCCCCTAGAGGCATAACCTGGCAAGCTACACTTTTGACTAAATTAGGACAGAGAGGGGGCCTGCAAATGAGCTAGAATGAAGTTCCTGTCAAGCAAAAGTTTCTACTGTTCCTTATGATTTTAGAACATTATCATTGAAAATACAGTTTACCTTTACTGGAATGGCTGCTGCTAGCTTGGAATTAGCATTTAAGCAGTGGTAGCCTGGAGCCCTTAGCTCTAAGATTTCCCCCTCTTGTTTTGCAGCCCTTAACCCCTGCTGAGTTGATCCCCTGGCTTTCTACCTCCTTCACTTTGTTCTTTCACTGAGACCTAGGACCCTAAGTTGATGACAGCAGAATTTAGAACATAAGGGATCAATGTGCAATACAGTAGAGCCTCCTTTGGCTTGTCCACTACTGGCAGAGTTAGGGAAATCTGGCAATAATTAGAAACCAAAAAATTCAGTCAGGATCAGGGAGCAAGGTCACCAACAGGAGGAAGAAGACACTGATGTAGATGTTCCTTAAAGGAACTTCTGAAGAAAGGAAGAGGCAAATGTTACTGATACAAATTAGTATTTCCCTGTTTTGCTCTGTCTTTCAGTAACACCCATTGCTCCTTACCATCATTATCTACCACCTATTCTGAGTGACATTGGTGTTAAAAAATGTCTGCTGCCCTCCTGGAGATGATTATAAAAGAGTTCATGTTCTGGGAAATTAACAATATCCACAACTTCTACTTTTTTGAAATGAACAATTAAGGTTCCTCATTTTCAAATAACCAGCTACGTAAATGGTATTTTCCACTCTCCACCAACTACCTTCTCAAGAACCTGTTCCTCTTGAACCTCTGAAGAGCCTGAGATATGTCTGAAACCCCATTAGTTGTCCCCTGAGATAATCCAAGTTATTTAGTTTCTAAAGCCTATGCTTCTATTGCTTAGCATTGTACTTCATGCCATCCATTTAGCTCCTTGGACTGATAAAATGTTCTGTATTTGCGTTCCCATCTGTACGTGTTTTTCTTCTAGAAAATGATATCTGATGTTTATCTCTGTCCAGATATTTTGTTTATATATAAAAATAGAACCAGGAACTATAATTTCAGTTATAATCTAATCTCTAAGCCTATGTACTTAGGCTCAGAGCACTCTCTGCTTAAATAAGTTGTCTGTCTGGTATGCCTATGTAAAGACAGCTAGTTTCTTTTTATTTTTCTAATATTCCATGAGGGAAATGGATGTCAACCATTAATCCCTACAAGGCTAAGGTATCTTTTTCCTTTTAGCTGTTTGTATTTGTTACTCTCATGTATGTAGCTTTGGTCCACATAGTACTCTCATTCACCCATGTCTGTTACTTACAGTGTTATATAATATTAGAATCAATCAGTTGTGAAACTATTTAATGTCATCACAAAGGACAGAAGAAATGCCAATTAATGGAGTTTGACTTCAGTGTCTATCCCAGGTATCTTACGGGTAAAGTGCCCTTGCATTGCCCATCACCTTCAGGAAAGGTCTCTCATATCTGTACTTAGATACGGTTCTAATTCTAATCAGCGGATTCCATTATAGACCTTTAAGTTAAAAAAAAAAAAGTGAGAAAGAGAAAAGAAAAAAAACCTGCTGATGAAGGCCATAAAAATAAATGAGGCTTCTTGGTTCTTGACATCTTTAGCACTTTCCTGGCTCCCTGAGTGAGCAGCAGTGGCAGACAATAGCTAGAAGATTGTGTGTAAGATAATGAGAAAAATAAATGCATCCTTGGATGCAGCCAACAGGAACTGCTGTTAACATTCATTATCCAGGGTCCCGAGTGCTCCCACGATGATGCTATGCTATTAATTTGCAGAATGAGCTTAGAGGTGTGAAAGGAAGCTGATGTTTGCTTATAACCTCCTTGACCATCACTTTGAATATTAACTAAGGGGTCGGGTGTGTTATTACTTTGATACTATATTTCTTTTTATGTCACAGATGCCTGCAGGCAGTATTGGGCCAGCCTGCATTCTTGCAACCACTGAAAAAAAGTAAATGAAATCATGCAAGCGAATGTCCAAAACTACCTTGAGATTCTGACAGAGGGCCAATTTATAGGCTTTAGTGCTGTTATTTTTTTTTTTTAATGTTTAAAGTTTTTGTTTGTCTTGGGTTCGTTTTATGGTTCTAGGATTCAAACTCAGAGTCTCACACCTGGTAGGGAGCATTCTGTCATTGAGCACCATTTCTGGTCCTTATTTGCAACTGTATAGAGATGCAGTATGTTCTTGTTATGAGAATGAGAATATTAGAAACCACTTTGATCTTACTGATTTGCATAGAGATAGGATCTGACTACAGAAACATAAAGTCAAAATTTAAAATGAGAACAATCATTTCTCACGAAATTTAAAAGTCTTGTTATATCTTAAATCTAAAAACAAAGAAACAACAACAAGAAGAAAACACCTCTTTTTATGATTGGCCCGACACATTCTATATTCATTTCAGTGGAAAATTTTTGCCAAATTCAAACCTTTTTCTAGACTATACAATAGAACTCAAATTCTAGGCACCTCAAGTTACCATTTCTAGACTTTCCTAGTGAATATATAATTCATTTAGACAGCAGATATGAAATACTAAAGTCTGGTCAGAGGAAAACTAAACTCTCCTACCTGGGTAAGTTGTGATGATACGATCTGATTTGCCCAAGGTTGTCTGGGGACTAGAGAGCATGCCCGTAAGCTTTCCAGGGTATTATGCCCTTCACATCTAGCCAAGGTGCAGCGATGATGCAACCTTTTCCTTCTTCCCTCTCATTCTCTCATAGGTATACAGAGGGGATTTTTCAGGGGTTTGGGAACTGGAGAACACACGCAGGCATAGATAAAATGACTTCACCACATTACTAGCATGCAAATATTAGATATTTGTGAAAATGTGAAAATACAAAGCTCAAAATATTACATTTTTGAAATGCAGCTATTTTTTTATACATATATTTTTAGGTAAGTACTTAATGAGTTAATTGCTTTTGTTTTAAGGGATTTAGCTTGATATTGTTGACATTAATATATAGTAAATATTTATAAACATTACTCATGTAAGCAAAGTATATAAAATATAAAAACATTAATATATGATAAAAATTTATAAGCATTACTCATGCAAGGTGATGTGGGAGTCCTGTCTGTATGCTCTGAATATGTTTTATTTCTATTGATTAATAAAGAAGCTGCTTTCAGCCAGTGGCTTAAAAGAGTTGAGCCAGGTAGAAAATCCAAGCAGAGATATATATAGAGAGTAGGTGGAGTCAGGCAGATGCTGTGTAACTGCCAGAGGAGACAAATGCCAGAACTTTACCCTGTAAGCCACAGAATTGTGATGATACAAAGATCAATAGAAATGGATTAATTTAGGATGATACAAAGATTAATAGAAATGGGTTAATTTAGGATGTAAGAGTTAATTTTGGATGTAGTTAATTAATAGGAAAACTAAGCTAATAGACCAAGTGGTATTTTAATTAATATAACTTCTGTGTGATTATTTTGGGTTGGGATGGCTAGGAAACAAATGATAAGTCTCTTCCTACAAATAACTTTTTGAAATTTTCAATAATTACAATTATAGGAATCTTTACACTTGTTAATTTTTCCCTTATCTTACTATATCAGTAAATAACACAACAGAATTTAGAGCCAGGAAACAAAAGGCTAGGGGAAAAAATATATATATATAAGATATATATATATATACATACATACATACAAACATATAAACTATGAATGGTAAAGTGTTTGAATTTTTCCAAAAAAGTTTATTTCTTTATTCTTGTTGTGATAGGCATTGAACTCAGAGACTCATGTGTACCAGATAAGTGTTTGATTGCCAGTCATAGCTCCAATTCTTAGTCTCTTAAGTGTCTAATAGGCTACAGAAAGAGTCACCACAAAGCTAAAATTAGACTTGGTGCTTTAAAACATTGTTGACAAACTGTAGAAATCATGTTAGAAGTGAGAAGACAAAGAATATACTATTGGTTGAAATTAGTAGACAGTACTTAAAAAGCACATGCCATTGTCTCATAAGTTCAAATGAACCCAGTAAACATAGCATACAATTGTTTTTTTTAGTGTAATTTGATTTAGCTATCAATTCTCTTTTTCCCCTCTAAAATGCCTTCCATAATATAATGTTTTGTTAACTGCCCCTTCAAAGTATTAAAATAGATAGAACCTTATCTCTGGGTTTCTTTCCTTTTTATTGTTCTTCCTATCTGATGTGAGCAGGCCTTAGGATGCTAAGATCCATTCATGTATCATCCATTCATGTATGATCCTTTCAAGACAATCTCACATGTGAATTTCTGGACAATATCTCCCCTTTATACTCAGCATTAATGTGAACAAATGCTCAGTTGAATTGTCACTTAGCTCCTTGGGTTTCTTATCATGTCTTCAGTCTGTCCCCAAATTAGCCTGATACTCCTTCAAGAGTTATGTTCCTATAGAATTAACAAAGGGAGTTTCGCCCCTAAAGTTACTTGATCCTAAAAATGTGATGACGTTCGTGACTACAACATTAACAACAACAGCAACAACAAAACTTCCATTCATTTCATTAGTAAATTCCATTTCATCTTCAGGCTATCTGACATATAGCTCCTCCAAATACTGACATTGTTACTACTGTCATTAGGCTAATAACCATTCCTTGTATTAGTTGAATAGTATTTTAACCTGTATGGTGCTTTGATCATTGGTTCTAAAGTCTGGAATCTACACAACAACCAGACTGCTTCTATTAACTCCAGTATAAAATTTTTGTGCAGCTTATATGTCCCCCAAAGCAGGCTTACTGTGTACAAGTTCTTACAACCTACGTAATGTGTGATTGCATGTACCAAGTCTGTGCTTATGTATGCATACTGAGGTCAGAGGAAGATGTCTATGTTTCCCTAACTCCTTCTACTTCATTGCCTCGAGATAGGGTCTCTTACTGAACTGGAAGCCCACAGTTTTCTACTAGGTGCTTTGAATAGCCAACTCTCATTATCTGTCTGTCTTTTATCCCCCGTTCCAGGGTACTGACACATACAGCTATGTCTGACTTTTTATATGGATGTTGGTAATTTGAATTTGGGTATTCTATCCACAGAGAGAGAAAGTATAATTACCAAGCGAGTCATAGCCCCTGTCCCATATTTGTTTAATTTTTTGTTTAAAATCCTAAATCATTCAGGCCATCCATCCATTATTCTTTTCACTATACTTTCATATTATAAATATATGTTTAGTGATTTCCATTAGTCCAACATAGTACTGATTACATGTGGGAATAAGGATAAGAGGGCCACGTCCCTTAATGTTTCAGAAGGCACAGCTTCATAGAGATGATATAATCATGCATATATTTAATCATATTCCAATGTGATAAACGGGGTATATAGAGAAGGGAATGAGACTAAGAAATGCTTTTTGCAAGGCTGAGGCCTAAAGATCAGTGTGGTACAGGAAATGAGTTTCTGGCAGAAAAGCACAGGCAAAGGCTGACAAATGAGGTATTAAAAGGTCTGTTGAGAGAGGATGCCGGAGAAGGCAGGGGCTTCAGAACTGTGAAGGGATCTTCAGTCATGCTCAAGCATCTGGAAGGACTTGGAAAACAGCTGGCGAACTCCTAATCAAGTAAGCGACTTCAAAGTCTGTGGATTGCAATGGTCATGTGGGTGTTATAAAGGATTAGATAAAAGGAAGAATTGCTACCTAAGCTCTGTTTATGAATCCACTGAAGACATCAGGAAATATGTTAGTAATAACTGGAAAATAGAAGGACAAAGGAAACTTTTAGATGGCAATATTGAGGAAAGAAAACATTTTAAACTGCAACCCTTCAGGTCAAATATTTGTACTAGAAGGTAGACTTTCTTAGTCTTTAATCCAGTATGTTTTGCTAATTCTACCCTTCAGCCTCTATTTCATTCTATATCCTGCCTGGCTATTGGTTAAGCAGCTTTTATTATTAATGAGAGGAATACATAATCATAGCATATAGAAAGATCATCCCACAGAAACAGTGTTTAGAAATTAGTCTAACTAAATATACTTGGTATATAATGGTATTGCCTAGTATGCAAAGAGAACTGGTGCATAAAATACAATGTTCGTGTTGTATGACATAGAAGTTCCATCTACTGTACTACATTTTAGTAAAATAATGACTAATGTCATAGAAATTCAAGCTCACTTGTGGGAAAGGAGGTAAGAGAGTGTAGAACTCGCGACATAACTGCTGTGCTCTGAATGATGGACTCTCACTTAGCCAAGCCTATTCAAGTCCATCCTTCTATAGCCATAGATTGCCAGGCTTCTCACACGTCCTTATTACACAGCAAACTTTATACAGAAGACTTATTATTTGAATCTGAAGATATTAGTGGATTAAATATTGAATTTCTGATAATTTGGGATCACATCGTCTCTGTATAAAAATAGCATCCTAACTATTCTAAATATATATTGGAGTTACTAAAATGCTAGTATTGTGAATTTCATGATCATTTTGATCAACATTTATTTCTCTTTATTTGTCAACAGTTTCTGAAAAGTGCTACTTCCCCATTTTAGATAAACTACAGCCACCCAAAAATCTTTAGGGTAGATTTCTATGTCCACTTTTACAGCAGACACATTCTCCTTAGTATGAGATAATTAATGAACAAAGAAATAAGCATAAGACAGAATTTCAGATAGTCTTGCCTATTCTGGAAGATTAAAGTGGTGTTTAAAATACAAAGTCATTGACCATGAAGAGATGGGATGGTGAGCTGAAGATAACATGAATAATTAGGAAATATCTAAAGAAGTGAAATTTGAGTCGTGACTTAAATGACAGCAGCAGCTTGGCACTGTCAATTCCACTCTCACAGGACCCAGTGCTCACTTCAGACCTCTGAGGTGCATAGACGGACATACAGGCAAAATGCCAACAAACATAAAATTAAGTAAAAAATTTTTTTAAGATTTAATTATGTTAGTGCACAGGGACCAAGCTCTTCCTGTCAAGTAAACATGAAGAATATCCAGCTTGGGAACCCTTGGACATCTCAAGAACTCAGCACCTGTCCTAACTTACCGTCTATTGCAGTAATAACAATCAGGGCTTATTTGGATACATGTACCCACCACAGTCCATCATTTAGGGAAACCAAGGCAGGAACTCAAGGAGTGCAAGAACCTGGTGTCTGGGAGGAGCAGAGGCCCTGTTGGGCATTGTTTAGTGGCTTGGTGCCCTTGTGCTGCTCAGCTTGCTTTGTAAAGAAACTCAGTGTCATTTCTCAGGGATGACACTCTCCACAGTGGGCTCAGCCCTCCAACATCAGCAATTAATTAAAGAATTGCCTTCAGGCCAAACTGATAGAGGCATTTTCGTAGACGAGGTTTCCTGTTTCTAAATTACCCTAGCTTATGTCTAGCTGACAGAAAGACAAGCCCTCACTGTAGCCATGGTAGCTGTTACTACTGAAATAAGGATACGCACATGTGAATTAGTGTGTCTTATGCTTTGAAAGAGGTGAATGTTGGCATTGGGTTATTTGAGGTTAATATTAATGTAATATAGATGGAAATTAATTCATAGATAATTTTCTTGCCTAAAAAAAGCAAAGCTGTGAAGGAATATTTGTTGGCCTGAAGTATGAATATGCTAAGTCAATCATAACTTGTATACAGAAAAATGTTAGCATGCATTTGTGCTTGGGTCTCACAAATGATGACACAGCAAGTAGATTTCATTATTGGTTTGGAGGGATGTTACAGAATTTAAGAAACCTTGTTCTCCCTCCTGTGGCTACCTGCACCCACATAGGATAGATTACAGCTCTCTATACTTCTTTATCCAGGAGATATGACACATTCTTCTGGCCTCTGCAAGCACCTCAGACGCCCATGGTAGACACTCACCTAGATGTATACACATACACATGAAGAAAAACAAGAAATCTGAAGAATATTATTATCATTTTACAATGAATAATCTGTAGTTTTAAATGAACTACTTGGCCAAA
>JABTXL010000611.1:4793789-4840060 GCA_025134845.1 Neodon shergylaensis | reverse complement strand
ATTTTACAATGAATAATCTGTAGTTTTAAATGAACTACTTGGCCAAAATTGTTCATGAGTAGTAGTAGAAGGATGTATAATTTTGTACCTGGGTGAGTCAGGATGAAATCTGTCCTCCATGAAAATTATATGATTTTAGAAAATACATTTAGTGTTTTCATATAAATTAATTTTTAAACATAAAAATACTACATAGGACATATATTTTTTTATAATATACATCATTTTTTCCAAGAAGCTATTTCTCGTGATAGCTAATACACTTCAGATGGCTTTAGTATATTAACACACTTCATCTTTACAACTCTGTGAGGTAAAGATCTTCCCCAAATAGAACAAAATAATGAATTAAGTTGAATTTTGCTCATCCCGTATCTTCTGCCACAATTTTCCACATGAACTCGATTTGCACTATGCAGGAATTTGCCGGAATTACTGCCTGCCACTGTAGCTTCATGGCTGTGATTGTGTTTTCCCTTCTTTGCAGAGGCGCGCTCAGCATGACAGTTAATAAAAGCGTCTCCCCTGCCCAGCAACTTTATCAATTCTGCTTCTCTGTCAGATGGGTCTCCCGCCACTCTACCGTCCAGACTCTAACTCTGTGTCCTTGACATCAAAGTCACAGCACAGTGCTCATAGATTTCTCTTCTTTGTAACATTTGTCTTTCCTTATCAACAACACCCGGCGAGTTGGTCTAATCTCCAATTGGGCAGTGTTAATCACTCTTTCCTGCTTCCCCACTAACACGAGGACCCAATCGTGTAACTGGCCATGTTCTTCAGGTTGAGGAAGAATGCAACTTTATGCTCACATATATGCTTTTGCAAATAGTATTGGCACCACCTGGGTATTTCTCAGGCGTGCATAAATCCAGGGCCTACTGGGTTTACTTCATTGGGATCTGCATTTCAATAAGAACCCCTGTAGGGTTCCCTGAACTCAAGAAAGATTGAGAAGTACTCCTGTAGAGGAACAGAGGATACAATTCTCCAGTTGATCTTACAGACAGTGGGAAGCCTCCTGCACAGCAGAAGTCTCTATTCCACACTGATTATAGGCCCATGCTGCCTGGGTATTGATTAAATATTTTTACATTACGTTTATCCTGCACATAATCGCACAAATCACCAGATAGTATCATCATTTTCTGACGATAAAGATGAAAAGTTTGTGACCATGCTATAACAACTTTCTGGTTGCAGTGTTGGAGCATGAAGGTCCTTGTGCCCATAGAAGGTAGATAATAGGCTTAGATTAGGAACTAGGTAGGTGGCCTCATTTGGAAGTTCCTTGCCTGAACAGACTGTTCTACCTTCCTTGACTGGCATTAGAGGCTCTCTGAGATGAAGCAGAGGGAAGGCACCTGCCCTTTTCACTAATATTTGAAGTGACAGACTTAGCAGCCACACAAATTGTACCTGCATTCATTTGCCTTTTACAATCCAATTAAGTGTATGTTTGTTTCCCTCAGCTAGAAAGTCCTAAGATCGAAACTGGTGTCTATATTTAGTTGGGAAAGAGTGTAAGGTTACATGTTCATCAGGACTCTGGTGATGACCAGTGCTAACAAACAGGGACTCTCACCAAAGATCTGTCTGAGAGAAACTGTATCAATAGTGTTGACTACATAGAGATCTGTGCAGACAAAGACCTCATCTCCCTGGTACTAAGGAACTAAGACACACTTGACTGCCAACAGCTATTCTGCCATACCCTTCACTCCATGATGGAGGGAGTAAGCGTGGATGTCATTGTGCACATCTTCATTGTTCATCAGGCACCAGATCATGTGATGTGTATTTCCTGAGAGTATTGACTGTAGAAATGTCCATTGGTGCAGGGCATAAGACTTGCTATTCTTTAATTAAATGACCCCCAAAGTATGTGTTTATCATTCTTCTTGCTTGAATAAAACACAAAGGTGTTTCTTAGAATTTTTCTTAGAATTAACAAGATAAGCCACTATATGTTACTCAATGATAGTAACACTTGGCAGCATTGAAAACACAAAAGCCCCATGTGTATGGGACCTCATATTGGTTTGTTTCATTCAATCCTCAAAGGAATACTCTTTTAAATTTAGTATGTGATATTTGCGTTTGTAAAAAGGAAATTGACGTGTGACCCTCACGCATGTTAACTAGCTTTCTCCGGTTTCACATTGACTATATAGTTTGGCTAGGTTACAAGCTTAGGCATTTTTTTTTAAATTTACTTAAGCTTATTTGAGGCAACTATACTGGACAGCACAGATTTATCCTCTCCCAGGCTGTGCCCTGTGCTTTGTTGTCCCTCTTATTTTTTATTTTATTTTAAGTTGGATCCCATTCCCCATGGTAGGGCGCCTTGCTCAGCCTTGATGCAGAGGGGAGTGTCTTGGTCATGCCTCAAGTTAATATGCCAGTCTTTATTTGTTGGCTTCCCATGGGAGGCCTTACCCTTTCAGAGGAATGGATGTGGGATGAGTTGGGGAGATGTGAGGGAGAACGTTTTTGTTTCTAATGGAGGCAATTTACTTTTTACAGGAAATACTCTACAGAACAGAGGATCATTGGATTACATGGTGGTGATGCAGGACTAAGGAGTAGGGCACACCACACTTAGTTCTTAGAATTTCACACGAGTATTAGTATTCTAAATTTCGTTTTGTTTTGTCTTTGCTTTTACTTAATAATAAAGCATATGTGTGTGTGTACAAATCTTAAACCTTAGTAATTTTAAACTAGTAATGGATCATTTGCTGTGTATCACAGCTGAGTTCAGCTAGGAAGTTCTGCTTCACCTGCTGTCTAAAGTTGTAAGCCTGTGGAAGGCTGGGATCAACAGAATCTCCAAGGGAGCTCCTCCAGTCATTACTGGGTAGAGTGAGACTACAGAATCTAGGAAGTTCATTACATCTATGTGTTTAAGGACTACCTGGGAAGATAGTCTCTGGGAAAATCTATTTGCTTCTGGGTCTATTAGTGGCCTTTGGCAGATGCATAGAGTTGGTAGGTTCTGAAAGACAGAGATGGAATAACTACCATCTTCCCATAAAAATAGTGCTGTTCACATTTGTAAGACCTATGCATACTAGAACGTTCTAGTTTAACTAAGCTCACTAGTACAATTTAGAACCAGAACTACCAGGGGGTGGGGGTGGGGCTTTGTCTTTTTAATACCACTTTGTAGATAAACATAAACACTAAATGGTCACAGTAGCTAGAGAAGTTAAAATCAGCCTCAATGTGTTTAAAACATAATTTCTAAACTATGCCTTTGGTTGAAATTGCTTTAAAGAGTTAAGTGTTTATTATTGGCTATAGTAGTAACCTGAAATCTAGGGCCTGTATAGCTTCTATCCTGACCATTTCTGGGAGCCTTTAGACAAATCACTGAAGTTTTCTAAGTTATACATTATTTAATACTGCGTAGCAACTTTTTAAAAATCTTGACTAAAACCCAGGTCTGTGTGTCATGCCTGATTGTTATAATTTCCTAGGCTTGTTATTCTTTTGAATTCTATCTTACTGAACTGAAAAATGGTGTTGATGGTGTCCTTATTTTCTGAGGAGTCATTGAATGTGGACCTGAACTGAGCTAGTAAATATGAAAGTCTTTTGAAAATGGCAGTTACTATATAAATAAACGGCACGGTTATTATGAGTAATTATAGACTTACTGGCTGAAGCTCAGGAGAGCACATGGCAAGGCCAGGAATTGCCAACTGAGAAGAAACAAGAGTTCAACCTTTCTTGTGGAGGATCCTTCAGAACTTACGTTGTATCATGGTGTGGTGTTTAATTGATTAGGTCTGGCGCTGCTGAGTAATTTAGTTTAGGAACAGTCTGTCAATACAATTCTCTAAGTCCTGTCACATCAGATGACTTCCCACAAACTGAGATTTAGGAAGAGTATAAACATTACACTTGTGGGGATGTATAAGATATTTATGAAATTCAGCAAAAAGATCATAGGTTGCAAACAGAATTCTTTTTTAAAATGATTTCTAAATTGCCATTTTATTATTTATTCATGTATTTATTAGTGTGTGCACGTGTGTGGAGGTCAGGAGGCTCCTTTTAGAAGTCAGTTATTTTTCTTTCTCCCATGTGACTTCTATGAAATAAACTCAGGCTATCAGGCTTTGTAGAGGATAGTTTTGTTTTCTGAAGCATTGTAGTTTTTCTGTGGTTGCTAATTTTATGAGTATATGCCTCATCCTCCAAGCTTAATGATGTATACAAAACTATGTGTATATTTATTAATATTAAAATTTATTTGTTCCCTTTCTCTTTTGGAATGAAGGCATAATTCTTAAAGCAGAGATGAATCAGTCTTTCATGATCAGTAATCTTTCTTGGCTCATTCCATGAATGAGTTCTAATTATACTTTTCCATGTGAAAATGCAAACACATAAATTCACATCATAATTTATTCTTTCTTCCTCTCTTTTACTTTCTTCTTGGAGTTCCTCTAACACTCCAGTTATAATTATTTTTAGTATTTATCAAATCAGTATTTTTGGTAAGAAATAAAATCATCTCAGGCATAGAAAGAGGTAACTTTATGTTGTACTCTGTTTATCATTAGATAATAAATATTTCCAAGCTTTCATTTCTTCCCTGAAAACCTGTAGTACCCACTAAAAGAACATTCAATCACATTTACAATAAAACTATTGCCTATACAATAATAGTGAGACACTTTTCCTTCTTCTTTAGTTTTAACAAATATTAGCACAATGAAGCAGAAGAAAATGTAGCAAAGTATTGAGAATCACTACCAATGAAATTGTGGGTTTTTTTTTTAACACCCTGGGAAGGAGGGCAAGGAAGGCATAGGTTTGCCAATCTGATCTGAAAGAGGGATTGACTTTATTTATTGAAGTCAGACCTCCAAAAAACATGTAAGATGTTTACTTAGATTTTTTGAGAATGTGGTAAAACTCTTAAAGTGATTTTTTTCCTTGTAGCTATCTGTACACTGTGCTTTTTTCTTAAAATAAGTGGATATGCTTTTATTTTTGAGCAATGTGGGAGAAGGGTATTGATAAAAATTTGGGACTTTGAATGAGGAGCTGAAATTTATTGATGTTTCAAAACTGTCAGAAATTCAGAGGTAAGTTTTATTTATTGTCAAATTTTCAAAATGACTCATTTATCCCTGCAAGTCCATGTATAAGATTCTGTCCTATAGCTATGGATAAAATAAAGTGTCTTAAAATAACATGTAAAAAGTGCTAGCAGCAATATTCTTTCAGGCAATAAAAAAATCAAACTATGTAAATGCTGAATGCTTTGGTCTAATTAAACAGCATTGCGATTATGGAAAGTTGGGAGGGTTTTTGCAGTACAAGGAAAATTATGTATTCTGGAACTGCCTTTATTATAGAGTATCCTCCCTGTGATGGCTATTGCTGGTTGTCATCACGACTATACCTGGAATACACAGGTTAGGCACACCTATGCGGGATTTTCTTAGTTAAATCATTTGAAGTGGGAAGGCCCATGTTTAACCTAGACCACTTCGGATGGCAGTTAATATAAAAGATGTGGAAAACATAAGCATCTTCTTTCTACTTTCTTACCCTCATTCTTACTGGTAAGTTCATCCCCTCACTGGTATTAGAGACCACTTCTTTCTGATTCCACTAAAGACCAGATGAGACAGGCAGCTAGCATCATGGAGTAGACAAGTGCTGGATTCTTGGACTTGCTGTTGGTAGAAGGCCACTGTTGTTGAACTAGCTTGACCAAAACTACTGTAAGCCTCTCTGCAAAATCATATGTGTATGTATGTGTATAATCATATATATATATACACATATATGATTTTGTGTGTATATATGTACATATATATATTCATCTTTTAGTTCTGTTCCTCTAGAGAACCCTGACAAATACACATACTTCAGTATTAACATAAACAAAATTTAAGGTAAAATAGATTATGAAATACATACTATTTTAATATGAGCACATATAAATTAGAGGTGATTGATATAATGTTCACATATAATAAGAACGTATGTATATATACTTGTGAAGTTCTTCAAATAATTGCCACCTATATACATGAGGAACAGGACAAAAAATATCTTTAATGACATTCAAGTAAATATTTAGAAGGCTGAACAGATTTTTTTTTGCATTTCAACCATCTATAAACTTAGTGTTGTATGTTTTACCTTATCCAATATTTTTTTAAAACTTTGTTTAAAATCAATTAGAACACAAATAAATTAAGAAAGATTAAGTTTTCTTACAGAGCTCCGGAAGTCTGCTTGACAGACTAATGTAATGTAAGCACATGTTCACAGTACACTCTCAAGGAGACCAAGTATTGATGCCATTTTTTTAAAAAAAGACAGAACATTTTTATAACCCCGTATTTTATTATTACATCTTATTTTCTTTTTTTAGTCAGTTCTATGCATTGAATCCAGGCTCACAATAATGTAAGGCAGGGTTCTATACCTGATCTATTCTTTAACTTTTAAATAGTAAGCCTCCAATGCCAATTTGTAACCCTGTGAATGCAAGAAGCAAATTTAGGTAAAATAAAATTACAGGCAATAATTATTTATGTTGGTTTTTAAATACAAAAATTAGATTTGAATATATCTTCAGTTCAGACTTACTGTTCTGCATTAGTGAACTAGCATACTATATGCATGGTTCACGAAGCCTAGAAGAATGGCAGTTGACAAGCAATAAAACTGCAGATGGGCAGAGTCATCTAATTCATTCTGAAATCTGGTTCCTTGAGCGAGGAACATGTTCATAGCTGTTCTCCTGTTCACAGTCAGTATGCAGTCTCTCAGTTAAATATATTTATTTCATCAGGAAACACCCCTCGTTGCTAAGTTTATGCCCTGGTTCTTTCTCAGCAATCATTTTTTTTTTCTGGGACAGCTGCTGTTTTATATAAACTCACTATAAATAGAAAGCACAGCACACAGAATTTTAAATGCAGATAATTAGGAAATACCAACTGATGTGGATGCAAATCTATTTCATAGGTGCATATGTACACAGAGGCAACATTTATGCAGTAATTAAAAATAAACTAAGTTATGAAAGTATAATAAGAAGGCTAAGGATAATCCCTTTACATCATAGGTATATGATACACTACTATATATAATTTCTTCTTCAGAGTTTGAACTTACTGTGCTTGAAATTGTAGTGTCTAGCCTTCTAAGACAACTCAGTGACTAAAAGCATTTGTTGCTCTTACACAGGACCTGGGTTCACTTCCCGGCATCCACATGTTAGCCTACAAACCATCAATAACTCAGTACTCTTTTCTGACCTCTACCAGTCCTCGTCATACTCATGGTGTACATATTTCATGCAGACAAAATATTCATATATGAAATAAATCCAAATTTTATAATTAAAAGAAAAATCAAAAATAACTTTATAAAGATGAATAAGAAGCTATTATTTTGAGCTGACATTTTAGAACAGCAAATGACATGCTGAGTTGATGAGATATTTCCTTTTTGATTTGTCAAAATACATTGAGAAACACTACGATACAATTTTGGAGTTTAAGCTTAGAAGTATGTAAATGACAGAATTAATTAGAATTACTATGAGTTCAATAAATGGAAGAGATTTCTTAAAGTTGAGTGATTTAAAATGCAGGATGATTCCATTCACCTATGCTCTAGCTGTGTATTACTTAGAAGTTTTAAGAAGCAAAATATTTATATATCTAAGAAGTTGTAGGCATCTTTTTGTTCCTGTAGTCTGATGAAGGAAGGAGGACTTGGTTGGCTCAGAGTATGTACAAATGCTTTCCAAGTGTAATTGAGGGTGACTCTGCTTTATGTTTAGCATTCTTGGACATCTCCCAGGAATTATCTTGGAGTCAGCAGTTAGGCTGGGACTACAACCTATAAGTAGAGATTATCTCAAGTACTGGCATTCTTTCAGGTCTCTGGAGGACATTTAGTTGGTGTTCTATTGCTGTGAAGAGACACCTCCCAAACTTGGCAACTCTTAGAAGAGGTAGAATTTAGTTGGGGCTTGTTTGCTGTTTCAGAGTTTTAGTCTGTCGTCCTGATGGCAGAAACATAGCAGCATGCAGGCAAACATGGTGACAGAGAAGGAGCTTAGAGTTCTATGTCTGCATTCATAGGCAACAGTAAGAAAGACATTGAGACTGACTTGGATTTTTGAAACCCCAAAGACTACCTCCAAATGACACAATTCCTCCAACAAGGCAACCCCTCCTAATCCCTCTCAAGTGGTGCCATTTTCTGATAACCAAGCATTCTAATCTATAAGCCTATCAGAGGTGTTCTTATTTAAACCACCAAAAATGCCGATGCTCCAGGTCCATGGTCCGCTTTCAGAAGGGATGTAGGAAGTTCTAGGCAATGTGGGCTTAATGAATGTAGCAAAAGGATGACTTCCACTCATTATGTTTATCATCCTAAACATCGTTGGGATATTGTAAATTAGGAATAATCTTTAAATAGTGAAGGAATTCTTTAAATAAAGGCTGGACTGGTCAGTACCACTAGAAGATGACAGTCTTTTATGGATTCCTATTTGAAAACATATGGATTTCGGTGGATTCTTATTCATAAAATCGTATGGTTTTTTCAGAAACAGTGAAATGGTGATGTCATGGTTTCGTTTGATATGAAATTTACAGGATCAGTGTCTGTGTTGATTGAAATTTAATATTGGCAGAAGGAGAAGCTTTGTACCAAGGTCAGCAACTTTGGAGAGCTTTCTAATGTTACTAAACCTTTTCCAATCTTACAATGGTAGAAGATACATGTATTCTGAAGTTGACAATAAGATTAGTAGGTTCTGCATGGCAAATTTCAGGTGGCTCTCTGAGACTACACACGAGCTAAGTAAAATCAAAGTGGTATTTGCTACAGTTGATGTTGCTATGGCTATACAGTATATGGCAACACAGGGAGCCTGGGAAGGGAGGGGTTTGCTGTATGAAATTGTGTCAACATAAATACTAAGATGATAGAAGCACAGCTAGCACTATACCCAGTTGCTAATGATTTGGAATGTTTGTTAAGAGGCAATACCATTCAATATTATCACATTGATCTTAATAATATAGATAGAATCATCTCTGATGAATAGTAGAGGGTAATATAATAGCTCAATTCATTATATTATTCCATGGCTATAACTATAGCAAAGAAATGTCTGTCATTGTTCCAGGAATTCTGCTCTGTTCAAGCAGAAGTCAGAAGTCTGTAGCTAATGTAAAAATTTGTAAAAATAAAAATCTTGATACGTATTATAAAATACCATGTTTTTCACATGTTCAAGTTGTCCACTGCACTCAAGAAAGTCTTTATAAATAATCATATTGTAAAGATTTATTTGCATGTGCGTGTATGTATTCATTAACCTGGAGGTGTATGGACCATATTTGTTGAAGCGCAGCTCACACAGCACATGTGTGGAGATATGTCAGATTTCTCCTTCCATCCAGTGTGTTCTAAGGATCAACCCCAGGTTGTTAGTTTTGGTGCAAACACCTTTACCTGATGAACAATCTCACCAGCCCACTTTTCATTTTAAATAAATATTTTCAACACTGGGCCAAAAGGTGAAAATGTCCAGAACCATGGAAGTCTCCTCAAATTACGTTCAGCACACTATGCGTAAACAAGTAGTGGGATGGACTTTATCATGTTACAAGGAGCCATTCACACCAGAGCTCAAGTATTCTGAAATGATCTCCAACTTGATGAGGCTGAGAAAATTGCAGGGAGGCAGCCGTAAAGTTCCCCACAAAAGGATATTATAGTTCACCTCTCCTCTTTCATTGATGCATTTTTTACTTCTCATAATTTATATTGTATAATCTCTCTCACTTGAATGAAAATAGAAAAAGTGTTTAAGGGATGTTTAGTTTTGCTTCAACTTAATTCTGTTCCTTTAGAATTGAAAAAAAAAACTGCCTCAATAAGATTCGCTCATACATTTGAGATAAAAATTAAATCTTTTCTTCAAAATTGATTTCCTTTGGGTACTGAAATTTTCAAAGTAGAATAATTACTTAAGGTAATTAATTATTCTGAATTATTTATAGTTTATCCTTTGTGCATATAAAATGATTCATATCTTAGTTATTGATATTACTTATTTGTCTATGTAAAGTAAAATAATACAATCAAGAAAACAATTACAATATTAAACCACATTTAACGGATTTTTAAAAGTACACTACTCTTTAGAAGCATATAAAACTTCATAAGCCTTTGCTTTTAAAGAGTCTACAGCTAATATTAGTCTTTAATTGTTTTCTAAAAACAACTTTTTAGCACTGAAGTACAAGACATTTACTACAGTTACACATTTACATTGTGTAAACATCAACTCAGGTAATTTTTTTCAATATTCTATACTCTGCATGTGTGAATTATCTTATGCAATTCTTACAAAAACAGTTTGATCTGCGTTGACAGTATGCTCTTCTTTTCAAGTGCACATTTCATCCTTGACTCTGTTGACTTTGTATGGGAAACAAAAGGGCTGTGCAGAGAGAGCACACTTCTCCAGGATCACACAGCCTGAATGGCTCCAGCTAATTGTTCTGCCTGTAAAACCTGCTGAGTTCCCTGTCCTTCTGAATGACTGCATATCCTTCAAAAGTCATTGGCATTTTAATTAGAAATGGAAAATATATTTTCTGATTTCTCAGGTCTTTCCCTAATAGCTATAAAAATATCTTGGCAGAAAAATAGAAGTCTTCAGAGATTTGTACTCTAACTTTTATTGCATTTCTTTCTCTATTTTTCTCTACTTGTTTTAGTTTAACAAGTAAATATTTAAAACTTATGTGTGCATGTGTGTTAACTAATCATAGAATAGCAAGCAATTTATTAATAAGTTTTTAAAAATCAAGAATCATTACTGAAAATACTAGCTTTTAGCATCAAGTATGCACCTTTTGTACACATCACCGATATAAAGAGAGAAAGTTAATTTATAACTCCAGGTTTCCCTTCCAGTAATTTCAATTGGAATTATTCTCCAGACAGCATTTATTTGATTAATACAGTAAATTAAATATAATCCAACTGCTTTTCATTTTGAGTTCATCTAATTAAAAGTTATTTTCATACTATAGAAGGTTAATTATACATTTCACTTTAACTCAACATTAACTTTCAATAAATGTCTCTATAGCAACAGCTTTATCACAAACACTAAATAAAAAGCACTGTGCACATTTATTCATAGGAAACAAAGAAAACTATGATTGAGTTTTGTAGGTTCCAGATAGAATAAGTTTAGGTGTAATTTGAAAAGTTTGAAAAGAATATCAAGAACAAATACAGCACATTTTTATCAAAGGATAAAAAGAAATGTCTCTTGAGTTCTGTCAGAGAAAATAATAGAAGTGATTTAAGGTATATCATCAAAATGGCTAAAACTCATACAGGTAAACATAGTAAAAAAAAGATTAATAATAAGCCATCAGGGAAAATGGGGAATATGAGAATATAAGGGGCGGCTGAAGGCCAGAGCAAGTAACCCTGGGTAGTCACTCAGAGAGCAGTATTTACACTTGTGTGGGATAGACAGAACAAAGTTTCACATTGTGGGCTCTTTGCTTTCCTGCAAGAGATGCGTATAAATTATGTGAATTGTGTCAGCAAATGAGTGTGAAATCAAAGTACATGATTAGTGCATGAGCCTAGTAGTTGTTAAACCCGTAGAAATGCTTGTTTTAAATTATATAATCTTGTCTTTAGGTTGTGAGCCTAGATTTTAATGGTTGGGGAATTTCTCCAGGCAAGTTATGAGTATTAGAAGAATTAACCTCTCCTGAGAAGAGGGGTGTCCCCTTATTGGTTGTCGTCACCTGAGCCTTGTGCTCAGCTTCTCTGATGGTAGAATGAGCAGAGAAGTCAGTCTTGTGACATGCAACCCATCCGTAGCAGTGACTGTATCCTCATGGCTCACTCATTTGTGACAAAGTTAGTGTATGGCATCACTTTTCTATGCAAAGCATTAGCCTAAGCCTGCAGAACCCCCACGGTTTTCTCTCCCTCCTCCTCCCTAAGCTACACAACAGCACAAGGTACAGAGTTTCAGCTATGAGCCCTGCTGTGTTTACAGCAGCACCACCACCACCATCAGGGCTTTTCCTAGTACACACTAGTAGAGTTTTTCACTACCTCTTTGCCAGCCACCCTCCCTTTGCATTTTGGCTTCTTGATCTCTCTGATCTCTTGTCTTACCTGAAAATTAGATATAATAATACTATCTAGCGCATAGGGTTGCTTTGAGGATCAAACGCAATAACAAAAGTTCTTAGGGGTATCCCTGGTACATGAAAAGCGTGATGAATGAAGTCTATGCGTCATTTTAAAGATGGGCAAATGTAGACGCAAAGAGATGAAATAATTTTTCCATTGTGTCCTAGAAAGAATCACTGGACTCCGTTTTGTCTGATGAACAAATAAGCTTTCTCTTTGGACTCTTTTCATTAAGTTCTAGTGTTAGGAAGCCAGTCCCCCTGGGCACCATAGAGACCCATGCTTTGCCCTTTTTCAAAAGGGACTCAATAACAAATGTTCCTTTTGATGTTATTCTTTGATATCTCACAGCGGTAGTTTAGTCACGGTGTAAAGATCTGTCTTTAGACTGTGACGTCATGGTTAACCCAACAGTTTTTAGAGGTGGAGAGTCACAGTTAAAAGATATATTTAAGTAGCAAATAAAGTTATTCAAAATTGTTTATATTTATTGTGTAACATTGCTGAGATAAGGAGCAGAGGGCTGCTTCCCGCCACCCGGCTAGCTTTACCCAAAATAATTACACGGAAACTGTATTCTTTTAAGCATTGCCTGGCCCATTAGTTCCAGCCTCTTATTGGCTAGCTTTTACATATTGATCTAACCCATTTCTAATAATCTGTGTAGCCCACGAGGTGGCTTACCAGGGAGGATCTTAACCTGTGTCTGTGTCCGCCAGGAGAATCATGGCGACTCTCTGATTCAGCTTCTTTCTCCCAGCATTCTGTTCTGTTTTCTCCGCCTACCTAAGGGTTGGCCTATCAAATGGGCCTAGGCAGTTTCTTTATTAATAAGAAATCACTCCCACATCATAACATATTCTACAGTGTATTTACATTAGGTTAGACATAGCTGCCTGCTCAAATACTTTTGATTTCTTCATGGTGAAAGCATTCAAATTTTTTTCTGGTAGCACCTTGAAATAAATGAGACACCATCAATACTTGTCATCCTGCAACCATGCACCAGTAGGTCCTGTCTGTGCCATCATGAGCCACACTGAATATACTCTTGACTCTGACCCTGCGTTTTTCTCTGTCTTGCTTCACCCGAGCCTAGGTCACCATTTATCTAATTGATGTTTGTGCTTTCCACCTCCTGTCATCTCGATTGTCCACCCAATTGTTTAAGAATCAGTTAATCCAGATGCTGTAACCCACAAGATTTTCCTCCCAGCTATGAAATGGTTTCTTCCCAAAAGTGAGTGTTTGATTCCAGCATCTTCAAAACAGAAATAAACAATAAACAAAGGTGGAAATAATTGATAATGCAAGCAAATACGGTCTTGGTTTTCTTTGTCCAACAGAAAGCTCCCAGCCAACTCTGAGCAAATAACTTGGCATTGAATATGGAAAGCGCTCCCTTAACCTGCTTTAGTTAGAACAGGGACAGGAAGGAAGATGAATATTTAGAGAAAAAGTTGCTTCTGGAAAGGGCCGGTGGCTTTTGTAGGAAACTCCTCTGTGTTCTTTCTGTCTTTCTGGAGATAGGATAAATCTAAAAATAGAAGCTCAAGCTTTTCTTGACTGGGCAGATGCCATATGTCCTGCTGAGGGGAAGACTCATTTTGATGATCTATTCCAAGGAGGAATGTCCCCCCCAGGAGGTGAAATAGCTTGGGGTCTCAATCATCTGCCTAATCTCCAAAGTGCGTTGCTGTTTTCCATCTTCGTACAGCATCACAGCTGTTATCTAAAATACCGGGCACACAAACACAAGCATGAATGTTTCAGGGAACAGAACGATAATTCTTTGCACTTGAAGACAAACTTGCCTTGTTTCCCTGGATGAACAGAAGTGTTAGTAGACAGAGAGCATTAATACCTTAAGGTGATATGTCTGATGTTCAAAGTAGACTGGGGAAATGTTGTCCACCCACATGAACTGTTTTCTAAAGCACTGTCATCTCAGTTGTGGCTTGTGAGCAGGTGGAGGGGATGGACACTAGAACAGTTAAAACTTGTTCTGCATATCCCCAAAGTGTGAAGGGGACATGAGCAGATAAAAATTCACAATTTCCTTCCTCGCCATCTAGTGCATTAGCTGTGACGTGTTCAGATCTCTCTCCTGCCTTTCTCTGACTATGTTAAATGATCCAATCAGTTTCATGGACTTACTTAGGCAAGATCTCAGTCTGACTAAACATGGAACTAGAAAACAAAATAGAAATTATTCTTGCATTGGAACAAAATACTTTCTTTTCATAGTGTAAGAGAGCTTCAAATTGTGAACAGAACTGTAAGATACTAAGGGGAGAGCACTGGTTTCCAACTGTGATAAGGAGTGAGAACTGGAGTACTTGCAGCATGGATAAGAAATTACATGCTCACCAAATCCTGCGAAGTACCATCTTATTTATTCCTCTTGTTGCAGGCTCGCTCATGTACTATAGTCACATTAGGTGCCATTCACTTTGCAAGATTTGGATGGTTCAGAGAAAACCAAGGCAAAATGATAGTCATTAATGAAGAAAATAGCGTTGTATGACTGCAAGAATAAAATGCAGTCTAAGTGTGTTGGAAGTTAGTGAGATATAGGGAGAATCAAGTCTTTGAGTCCATAGGCCTAGGGTAAAAGAGCACAGAAAGAAACATTGTACAAGCAAAATTGCAGACAATGAGCTTATGTTCAAGAGTCTATGCTATGTTATAGTAAAATCCTTTTGATGTGGATATCAGGGAGAATTGATGAATTATGTAATTATGTTTATAAAATTAGAAGTATTAGGATAGAAGTGTGTGTTTACTAAACAGCCTAATTCTGTCAGTTCAACACCCCAGAGTTCTCTTTGTGATACAGAAACCTATTTGATTAATATCCCGTGATATCAGCGCTGATCACTGCAAAGCTGCATTTTATTGATTTGGGTTTTATATTTTTGGTTGTGATCCTAACCTTTAACAGCCTGATTTGGGTTTTAAATGTTAGGAGAAAATTTAGAAGTTATCTTTCTACATAAGTTTGCTAATGTCAGGTTCCATCACCTGTTACTCCTGATACATCCAGGTGCATCAAAGTGGCATCCCCTTTACGTGGTGGGAAATGTGCAGCACTGGCTTCTTTGCAGAATTCAAAGTAATTTCTCACAAATCACACTTAGGAGAAAGAATTGCAAGATTTGTTGAGGATCTAGCTATGAGATAACCCATACTAGTGCAGTGGAAAGATTGGGTTCTTCAGCACAATGTGCGTCCCAAGTTCTCAAGAAAAGGGGGTAGTTCATAAACTTCTGGGCTGACCCCACCATGAAGACTTACTGCTCTTGGTAGTTTTGTTCCTGAGGGAAGAGTGAGAATTCCATCTGTGAGATGAATTGTGCCATTAAAAAATGATAGGCAGAAATGTTGACTGTAGGTTTTGCTGCATCTGCAACCTGCTAGAAAGGATTACCATTCCCGCCCACACCCTGTGCTGAATTTCCCAGAATTTTGGGAAGAAGCCCAACTACATGTATCTTATGTAACCTTCTGTCTGCCTGTGGATCCTGCAAAGTTGGGAGCTTGAGAAGAGCATCTTCCTTGTGCAGCACACTGTAGAAGTCCCTCTCACATTAAACAGTTGACAGTCTTCCAGGCACAGAACCTTGCAAATTCTATTGACTGAGGAAGGCACTGACGCATGCTGCCATTCTGTTAGGGTATAGGGTGACCTGTGCAATCCCTCATGGTGATCACTGTGAGCATCAGAAGGTGTCTTGATGAAGATAGGAAAGTATTGTAATTTTGATCATTCAAGTGCTACCTTGTGTCCCATGTGTCACTCCAGCTACGATAAAATACCTAGTGTCAAGTACAGCCACATTTGCTTATACCACAGACTACAAAGAAAAAAGCCAGATAAAAAGCCAGCTTAACAACTCTTGCCTTTTATTTCCCTCATGGTTTTCCCATTACATTTCATCCTTTCTACAGCTTTTTCCCCTATAAAGATGTCATCTAATTCTGCAGTCTGGAATGGGGATAGAAAGTTTCTTTCAGTGCCCAGACATATGTCTCATTTTCTCTGCAATTTCAGACTCATATCTAAGCTGCTATTTAGTTGGTATCTCTTGGGGCCTTGCTTAATTACCATGATGGTATGTGAGTTTTGTAACTAAACACAAATTTCTTCTTTAGTTGAAAATTTGAACTATGTCAAACTCAAGTGTCTAAGTAGCCAATTACTTAGAAACGCGATGGCACCAATTTACTTCTCTCCAGGCACTTGCTAGGTGTCCAGGCTTTCATTGCTGCCTTCCGTCTCTCTTCCACACTTCACTGTTTAGAGGGCTCAGAGCATGAATCTCAGGAGCAAAACTGGAGCACGCATTCCCATCCATGTTGGCTCAGGAAGCATCAAGCAGCCCCGCCATGAAGAGTTAATTTGGAAATCCTTTGCTCCTTGATTGCATGGAGATTTATTTGGCCTAGGCAGATGGGAAATTAGGCTTTTCCCTTAATATCAAATCCTGCTAAAATAAATTGTGGCTGATTCCTAACAAGCTGCAAATAGCAACCTTACCATTTTATGTTTTCTGTGATATTTCTCAGCAAAGCCCATAAGAAGCACTTCGCAGAGTCCTCCCTAAGCAATTAGCGCGATTAGCGTCTTCAGTGAGCATATGGTCACAGTGGAGAGGAAATTAGCCCCATGCCACATTTCCACTACTGTTTGTATACTTTTGGACACAGTTCATTAGAATGCCTTTCCTGCAAATCTATCTCCCTTAAAGAGGCTGTGCTACGTGTTATCCTAATAGTCAATTATTTAGCTTCCCCCAGTGACTACCTTTCTGAGGAAGATTGCCCTTCTGTTTATTTCTCCTCCAATACGTCCAATTTGCAATGATCATGGGCTTCATATTCCTCCCCAGATGTATATTTCTCTTCTCATCCTCAGCCCATGCAAATATATGACTCCTATACTTTAAAAAAAAACAAAATATGCTTTTATTATATTGCTCAAAGAAAACTTAGTCAGGACCATATTTGTTGTTGTTTTGGTTGTTGTTTCTCATGAAAGTCACAAAACATCTGAATGGCAGTCTCATAGCTTGTCATTCTGTTTTCACACTACATTCCTTTGCATTAAACTTTTCTTGGCAGATGCTGTTGGACTCACTGGGGACAACTGTGAGATCTATGTAATGAGTATTAAAGGTCTGTTCAGTTTACATATACTTATGTAGTCATTGATCAGTAATGTAGTTGGGATCTTATCCAGTGCCCAGTGCCAGTAGACCTACTCCAAACACTCCTTCTCCTGTGAACCAAGGTCAAGTGATCAATACCAAATGCTTGATGTAGCCCGTATGACCCAGAGCAGAAAGACAAGGAAAGTGAAGGACATGGGAGGTTGGAAATTACGAAATTCTGTCGTCTGAATAGAATTTCAAGACTGTAAAAAACAGCAAAAGACTCCACGAGTTTGGCCCAGTGCTTAGCTGTGGATCCTGCATATGCCTAGTCAAAGAGAGGGAGGAGCAATATTGCGAGCAAGGGGGCCAAAGTGATGGTGGGGATACCAACAAGAACAGCTGACTCGAGCTAGTTGGAGCTCTCTGACCCCTGATTAGCAGCTGGGGAACCAGCACAGGACCAAACTTGCTCATCATGACTTGTTCCTCATGCTTTCTTATAGACCCCAGGATCAGCTGCTCAGGAATGTTCCCATCCGTAATGGACTGGGCCATCACACCTTAAGAAAATGCCCGACATGCTTGACTATAACTGGATTATGGAGGCATTTTCTCAATTGAAGCTTCCGCTTCTCTAACGTCTGTAGCTTGTGTCAAATTGCAGTAAAATTAGCCATTATAATAGAGAAAATTGTAGTAAATGGTTTCATAATGACAAGTTAGGACTTAGATTAACAAAGGAAAAAGCAGGGGGCTTTAATGCATTGCATAAAAACTTTCAATTGGTTTGGAGCATCATATATCAAGGATTAGATAAGATCTTTAGACTCTGCCTATTTGAAGGAGGGGTCCATTGAGGGTGAGCCAATGAGTAAAAGGAAGGGCTTATCTTACAGGTTACTCCATAACATAGTTGCCTAGACAGAATAAAACAAGCTGGTAGGTCCTGTTGCAGATGTGGTTATGTTTGTGTCATGGTCATTTGTCATGAAAGGACGTGGTGATGAAGTGGCATTGTCAGTAATGATATTTTGAGAAAAATATGAATTTGTGAATGAGTTAAGTCAAGATACATACAAGGAAGGGTAGTAGTGAATTACTTTTCCTAAAAACATTGGAAAAAGGAAGCTCTTTGATGTCTTATTTAAAGAGACCTGAAGGAAGTGAGAAATGCCTGTTGTCAGGAGAGGGCATAATTTAATAAGAGAGAATAAAAGCAAAAATTATATAAACAAGAGTATTCTGCTAGGCAGAAATATTAAGGAGGAAGCAAATAGGAAATAAGGTCTGAACATTAAAGGGTGGGGCAGGTAAGGAAGGCTAGTAATGAGATGGGCTTGGTGGCTTTCATCAGACCTGAGAGAGCAGGGAAGTGTACTGTGGGCATTTACAATAATGTAAGTTGCACAAACACTAGGGTGACTTGAGAATACTCTGAGTTCCATGGAAACCTAACAAGGATAACCAGTAGTGGGATGGCGAAGAAAAACAGAAGGCAAGTCCCTGAACATGAGTCCATAGTTATGGAATCAAAGGATGACTCCATGATTTCGAAAATGGACTAAAAGAGTAACTCTACTCAGATGGAAAAGTGGGGATGTGGAGGAAAGTATGGGAACAAAACTGATTTTATTTTAGACATGTTAAATATAATACATGTATTACATACATAGGACTACATATTAAGGCATTATTAAGTAATATAGGTAGCTAACAGTAGACTGTAGTGACATGCTAGCCCAAGAAATTTTGATTAGGCTCTTGTGGAGTGTGTGTGTGTATCTGTGTGAGTATATGTGCTCCAGTGGGGTGGTAGAACTTATAGGTGGAATTCATAAATTTCCATTACAAACTTATTTAAAATTTTACAATTTAATAGCTGTAAATGCTCTCACCCATTTCTGAAGCAATTATCTACGATCTTGTTCTAACATAATTTCATCATCCCTGAGGAACTGTGCCCACAGTAAAGTGCTATTCAGCTCCTCTTCTCTAATCCCTGGAAACTATCAGTGTAGTTTCTGTGAATTTGCTTATAATACTTCAGATGAATGGAATCATCTAACACATGGCGTTTTGTCTCTTGTACTTTGCATAATATTCTGAATTTCTCCAGAGGGTGGTCTGTTCTGTCCTTGACATGCTGCTTGATGTTATGGAAAATACCTAAAACAAATACTTTAAAAGAACTAAGATTTATCTTGCCTGACTGCTGTACCGTTTCCACCCAGGATCAAATGGCTGCTTTTTGTCTGGCCTTGAGTTCCAAGATCGTGGCAGAAGGGTGTTGGTTTCTAGGGGTGGGTGGAGGGAGAGGTTTCCTGTGCTAGGCCACTGTCTGTTTTTCCATTATTTCATCCGGCCAACAGGTGATTATAATGCCACTAACACTCACAGTTTCTCATACACAATGGTTAAGTCTTTTAGGAAATAGAACTCAAAGTTATGCCTAGAAGTGTGCATTACTGTTCTAGGTGTCAGTAGCCATGAAGTTGACAATGAATAGGCACCATGTTCCTTGGTAAGGGTTGTAGTATTTCATTGTGAGGATTTTATTCCTTTTCATCTCTCTATACATCCTTCACTGCTCTACATGTCCACTAATGGATGTCTTGATTGTTTATACCTTTAGGTTGCTATAAATACAAATACTTTTGCTTTGGACAGGTGTTTATAAGTAAGGGTAACTGTCTGTGTGCAATTAGTCTCAGAAGATAACATCGACACTAGTTTTTAGATCTAATTTTGTCCTTGCTATCTTATCTGAGTATTGCATGCTATATTGACAGTGCAGTTTCAGTAAAAAGAAATTTCTTAATAGCTTCAATATAAAGCAATTCCAATATTAAATGGATGGTTTGAATAAAAGTAGGAAATATTTTCACATAATCTATTTTCTGTGAAAACTTGTTTTTCATCATGATATTTTAATGTAACTCAAGAATAGATTTATAATAATTCAAATAAATCTATACCCTATTTTGAAGGGTAATTGTATAAAATCCATTTCTAGGGAAGAAAGAATCATAAATATTTTGAATTGAATACTCGTCTTTGTAGGAAAGAAACTTCATGACTATTACATTAGTTTCCCTTCAAAGCAACTTTAAGACTCTGATTCATCTGTGCTTTAGTAGTAATAAAATGAACAGCTCTGATTATTTTGTGCTAATTGGTATTGTACCAATCAAAGACAATTTAATATCTTTTGAAAAGTACATTGAATTGATAAAGGTGTAGTTACTTGCTGGTCGTAAAAATTACACTAGCACAAAGAACATCAGAAGTGATGTCATTCATACAGAGCACAAATGAAACTCTGATTGGCCAGTGAGGATCTGGAATGAAGATTGCACTGAACATGGAAGTTTTTCATTTACTCTTCGTATTATTATGCTTTTGTTGCTGCAGTTTATGTACATAAAATTAAATGATATGGATTCTCTTGATTGTTAAAACATTTGGGAAAGGTAAAATTTTCTCTTTATTCCTAATGGACAGATAATGAGGGGTCTCTCAGAAGTTCTTAATCAAAATTCAGAGGGTTCTAAAAATCACTTTCATTCCCATCAACATTTATTTTATTTTATCTTTCAATTAAAAAGGACAGCCTACAGTAGAATATGTGTGTATATACACACACATAATCTATATCATTTTAAATTTATTTTTATTTCTTGTGTGTTTTCTTGTATATATGTAAGCAACCATGTTGGCTTTTGTAACCAAACTCAGATCCTCTATAAGCGCAGCAATTGCTCTTAATCACTGAGAAATTTTTACAGATTTAATATAAATGGATTTTATTGGCCCAGGAAGATGGTTTATTGGATAAAGTACATGCCACCCAATTGGTTACCGAAGGTTAATCCTGAAATCCATGAGGAAAGGAGAAAAACCAATTCCTGGAAGTTGTCCTCTAAGAAGCTCAGAGTGTGTCATGGCACACACACACATACAAACACGGATACATGTATGCACACACATGAAAATAATGATAATAAATAATTTAAAAAAATTTTCAACCACAGTTTTCTAAAGTGGTATTTATTTTCAATATATCCATAGACTATGAAACAGAGGCATAGGTTTTGAACAAGTAAGCCAATATCAGAGTGGGTTAGAAATCCCTAAATTTTTATGCATGTGTCTATTTCTCTCATAAAACATATGTGTGTGGAATTGAAAATAAAGTATATGTAAGAAAGAGTCCTTTGCCCTAAAGAAAAGTCAGTCTCAATCATTAAATTTCTACAAGAAAATGTCTGTTAAAGCACATATTTTAATATTACTAATGAAATAAGCAGGTATTTATTTAGTATATAAAGACGACTTAAGTTGCACACAAGTATCTAAAAGCATTAAAAATAGTAAATACATCTTACTTGAATAAGACAAAGAATGAAATAAAAAGATAGAATCCACCTCCACATCTACGCTTTCCTCATCAGATGTAATTCAAGCGAGAGATAAGGAGAGAGAAGGGAAGGCACAAATATATTTCTTAAACACCTTTGAACAAAAGAAACATCTGCCATGTTTTATTTCAGTCTGCTTGCTAGGTGAACCAGTTCATGGTCTTTGTTTCCTTAAAGGGTATTCTGCATCGCTCTGAACTGCATGAATGCTTCTTAGGAATGAGTAAGCATTTGATATTTCTGCCAAGGTCTGCCCCTCTGACCAGCCAGAAATTACTTTGTCATTGTCCAATGTACGAATTGGTGGAAATTGCTTTTTCATTCATGGGATGAAGGCAAAACAAATGCAGAGGAGACACAAGTATGAAGAGATAAAGGGATTGTCATCGATTGGGGAAAACGGTCTTCATTACACAGTGAAACTTTTCTCCAGTACTGATTTCTTCATCCATAGCTCTAATGCAGATCTGAAAGTTCTCGTTCACAAAAGTTCTGAAATTTCCACTATTCTATCCCCTTTCAAGCGTTAATTGAAGTTGCAAGGGTTAATCAAGTACATCTGCCACTGTACTCATATGATCGTCAAAGTAGAGCATTTATAAGTAGGTTCCCTTCAGGGAATGACTCAGGCTCTCAAGGTTGGCCACTACTGCCTTTTCTTGATGAGCGATCACAGTAGTCCAATGTATGGGTTTCTTGTTGTTGTTTGCTTGTTTTTTTTTTTAATCAATAGTTCCTTCCAAAGTTGAAAATACTTAAATTTTGCTTATAGTAAGTTTCATGGACCAGAAGGAATGTCAGTATTTTTCTCTCTAGACATGTTTTTAAATACTTTATTTCTTCGCCTTCTGACTTGTGGTAGTCTACTTTGAAATTTAACAGTGGACATCTTGAAATTTTCTTCAATAATGTACTGTAGAGTAATGCATTATGTACTGAAATTTTAAGAAGAGTTAGTGGATCCTTGTTGGCTAAAGCCCTTTAAATCATTATGCCTTACACGGGGGCTAACAAGCATCTCTAACTCCAGTTTCAGTGTATCCAACCATCTCTTCTGGCTTCTTTCTCCAACAGTCATGGACATGGGTCATAGACATGCAAATGGCAGGAAAAAAAGCTTTCACATAAAATAAAAATTTTAAAGAATTATAATTAAAATGAAAATTTAAAAAATACATGCATGGTTTTTTCTCTTGAAGGCCCAGAAACTTACATCTCCTTTAATTTCCCCTTCTCTCGGCTTTCTTTATTTCCCTATAGCCCTGTTTGAATTCTTTCATTTATATTTGAGCCCTGTCCATTTTTTTCTAAGTGGAATAATAAAACCTGAAATAACAAAGTTCGATTGTTAAATATTTGACATAATGCAAAGTCTTCTTTTTCGTCTGAGCTAGGCCCAAGGACACTGTCTCATGCTGTCCGTCAGCAGAGAGAGTAACTGCAGGTATAATGTCTTGTGAGGGTCTAAATCTAAGGATTGGAGGTTGACAGATCATCAATATCAGGCCTGCAGACATTGAGAGATATGACAGGGAAGAAAGCATCACGTCAGTGTTTTGAACATCTCACTTTGACATATGTTATTTTCCATTATCTTTCCAGCAAGAAATCGTAGAGTGGACTTGACCTCATGTTGATGTAAGGAGACTAAGACTTACAGTCCCTTTGCTTGGGAACGTAAAGTCACGGGCTTATCTGTCCTACCAAAAGGGCTATGAATCTTAGAGCTCAGTTAGTAACTCCGTTCCAAATAACAGTTTCACAATTAAGTTCATTATAAGCTTTATTAGCTATTTAATCTCATTTAATCTTTGCAGCAAGCTTTGTTAGAGGAATGAAAAGAAAGTTATCTTCTTGTTTATTCAAAAAGAAGCTTAGAGATATTCGCTTATTAACTGTGGTATATTCTATGTGGTAGCAGAGAAAATATTGGGGTGAGAACCCTTACTAATATTTTATAGATGTATGTTATTTTTTTAGGTAGTCCACAGAGAATGGTAGGATCCAGTCTTTAAACTCAGGCAAAAATGACTTCCTGAGTCGTTATGCAACTTCATCCTGTCTCCACTCGTCAATACTGAATGTCTACACTGTGCCAGGGACTATGTCAGGGACAGTGCTGAAGATATTAAGTAGTAGTTATAACTTCTGAAAATATATGTCCAGATCTATAACGATGAAGGATGTACAACTCCATTGGAAAAGGTCAGTCTAACCAAGGATAAACAACGCTGCTCTCAGGAAGCTCATAAAATTCTGGAGGTTGTCTCATCTATCACATGAGCCAACTCTTCCTGTTCTGAAGTTGAATAGGGTGAAATTTGTTGGAAGGAGGCCGCTTGTTAGTTCCTGGCTACTCAACCCCGAAATAATCGCATAGAAACTATATTATTTAAATCACTGCTTGGCATATTAGCTCTAACTTCTTATTAGCTAGCTTTTACATCTTAATTTAACCCATTTCCATTAATCTGTGTATCGCCACATGGCAGTGGTTTACTGGCAAAGTTCTAGTGTTTGTCTCCTGTGGGGCTCCATGGCTTCTCTCTGACTCCGCCTCCTTTCTTCCAGCATTCAGTTTAGTTAGTTTATTTCTGCCTACCTCTATTCCCTGCGCAGGCCCAAGACAGTGTCTTTATTAACCAATGGTATTCACAGCATACACAGGGGGATCCCACATCAGGAATTCACTGTAGAGAATTCTACACATTTGAGACCATTTGTGTATTTTAAAATATTTTAAATATTTTAAAATATTTGTCTCTACATTGCATTTTTATCTCATATAAACAAAAAAGAAGACAAGACAGAAGAATAAGCAGTTAAAGGAGACCAGAAGGGGTGCAGGGTGAGGTGAGGCTTAGGTGGTAGTAGATATGATTAAAGTATATATACTTCCGTAAAAGTTCTTATCTTTTTCACTTTGTCTAAACAGAGAGAGAGAGTTACAGAGACAGAGACAGAGAGAGAAAAAGTGACAGAGAGTCAGAGAGATATATAGAGATAAGAGAGACAGAGCATGAGGAAGGGACATTTTATTCTTTTGGAGTTACCTTTTCCTACTCTTATAGAAACCACAAATTGATTTTAAAAAAGGAATTAACTCTAGGTACAGTCTTACATCATAGCTTATATATAATTTCTTGTACATATTGTATCAGCTTCATTCTGACAATTCACCAACATAATCATACTTTGATGTAAGAGAAAATGTAACTCAGATATAATTTCCTTTAATAACATTACATATTCACAATTTTTCTTTCATCTTTCTAGAAATTTACTATCATTCATTCATCCATACATTCACACATCCACTCATTTTCCAACCTGTCATTTTGTGTAAGTTGCATATAAGTTAATTATGAGGAACATAGAGACCTATGAAGTTTAGAGACCTAAGGGAAAACAACCAACTTTGATAGTCCAAGTTTACAGTATAGTTACAGGCAGTAAAAGGAAGGCTTCAAAGGGAAAATGAAAGAGAAAGAAGACACCGAGGGCCAGAGAGTCAGTCTAGGTTTCTTGGAAGGGGTACCTAATAAGAGCGCCGGGGCATTGACAGTGGATCTGTAAGAGGGCAGCTACTCTGAATGGCCGGAGTGTGAAAGAGAATGACATATGAGCTCATCTGAATGTTTCCAGTGTTGCCTTACTAGAAGTAGAAAGGACATGCATTTGGGAACATAAGTCATGGGACATGACATGAAGCCCTTGAAGAGACTGGAGTATATTCAAAGCTGTTGTTTTTCCTGGTCTGACCTCTGTGGTGAAGGGAGTAGTTGGGAAGATTTCCTGTATTCTGATTCATCTAATGGATTAATTGAGAGTATCTACAGTTATTGCAAAACAGCAATCTATTAGAGGCAAATGGCTTAATGGGGCTTTTCATACATTAATGACCAAGATTCACAAGTGTAGCATCTCCTAATAGAAAGTCAGTTGTTGCTCCGGCACCAAGCCATTCCTTATAACACACTCTTTTGTTAAATTATGGTATTCTAAAACTTGTAATTTATACTGAATCATTGCTGAAAGAGGCACTGCTATCTGTAAGCTCATTAATAAATGTATATGTGGAGACTAGATATATGTCATAATTGAAATGGGTTTCAGTCCTGGTGGTTGTCACATAAACAGATTGTCACAAAAAGGTAGGCTTAGCTTTCCTCTTCTTATGCATTTAGTGACTGAATTTTTGGGACCCCACCAGTGGCTGCAGTTGTTATAGCATGAACAATCTGAATTAAGGAAAGAGAACAAAACCAGTGTACACATATCAGCGTCCCCTGGGGAACTACAGTTCTAAAAGGGGTCAGAGATCCCATAGGGTATGAACTGGATATGTTATAAGAGGAAAATATAGAGACCAGCCATGCGTTCTCAGTTTCTTGGGTCCTTCTACCCCAATCTTAGCTCCAAAGCATGCTATATAAAGAAAAAGTAGTTTAAGTGGTTCTAATTTGAGAGGTATATTTGAAGGAGAAAATTATATTTTTTTCTTCAAACAGAAGACTAAGAACAGTATTTGGGAAAGAAATGAAAAAGGTAGAAAGAAAATGGTCCAACATCGTACTAGGTAAAAAGGTATCACAAGGTAATACATTTGGGTGGTAATTTATTGACTCCCAGTTCTGCAAGGCAAAGGCTAAGATCAAGTTTCTATGGCGCTGGTTCCTTGGAAAGGCTGAGAAGAGGAATCTGGCATTTGAGTGGAGCTGGTCCATCATCCTCTTTCCTAGGCCGGTCCCCTCAGAATGATTGCACTCTTACCTGATACCTGGTATCTCTTACCTCTGCTTGTGTGGTCGAGCTCTTCGTTTATCAGCTGTGTTTCAATATTCTTTGCCTTTCATCCATGTGTTACCTATACAAGGTGTTCTATGCTCACATCTCTGTTCAACTGCAGACTTACATACTGGATTAGAGATTATCCCCAAAAAATCATTTTAATTTAATCACTGTGAAGACTTCTTGTCTACAAATGAAATCATTATTGAAGTGCAACCTGTATGTTTAGAGAATCTCATACCCTAACTTAACGTCGAGAGAGGACATTTACAGAGGTGATGTAGGGAGCAAGAAAATACAAAGTAGTTACAGTGTAGTTGCTAGTGATGTATGATCCTAACGTCTACTATGTGCTTTTTGCGAACTTGGGACACTGCTAAGTCTTTTATAAGGCAAATACCCACAACAGCCCTCTTAAACAGTGTGATTCTCAACTACCAATGAAAGAGAGAAAAGGGGGGCAGTTCCCCAAGTATCAATGCTGTTACATTAATAGGAAACAGTGTTAGGGCTAAGGTTAGCCTTAATCTTGATTTAGTTTGGATCTCACACTATTCCCTTCTACTCCACATTCCCTTTAAATTTGTACTATCTTCTCTCTCTACTTACTGCTTATCACAGTCCATTTTAAAAGTAAGTACCAAACTTGTCTATTTTTTGTTTAAATTTCACACAAAGGGGCTTAGTATATTTTTGCATTAAAAAAGATGAAAAAGCAAAGAAGAAATTAGAGGCAAGTATGTTTGAAACCAAAGAGAAAGACTTTGATGAAAGAGACAAATGATTCATGTAAACTGAGTGGGCAAAAGGAAAACAAATGCCACATAGGAAGACAGGTGACTGCAGTGGACAACTGAAAACTAGAAATATGATTGGTACATATCCTATTTGGAGAATTTTCACATGCTTGGAATGAATGATAAACAAGATTCTCTCCTACACATTTAATCTCACAGTGTTAAATTATACTCCCATGGGTTTGAAAAAGATGGAATGAAATATAATAAATAATTACACAGTTCACCAGCCCACTAAGCCATCAAGTGAAACACGGTGGCCAAGAAGACTAATTTATCTCACCACTTGATAATGGGTTCTATCAGGCCTGCTAATTCTGGAGACCACAGCAAAATCAATACTGTTATTTACCACTATAGTAAGCAGTAAGTACTCCACTACTGCAGACCACATGCCAAGTGCGCATCTTTTGGTTCTCTCTAATCATTTCTAACTTCACCTGGGATGAAGAGAGGCTTATATAGTCCATAATATGGATCAAGTGTCTAACTCTTCTACCGTTTCAAAATTTATGTGGCTTTCCCACAAATAATTGAAAAGTTCTACCTATTGCCAATATTCCAAAATCTGCAGAAGAATAAAAATAGAAAACCTTTACTTCGTGTACCATGGGAAAGAAAGGATCGGTCTGTCCCCTCCCCCTGGCTTTTCCATTCAGTTGGTTTTAGGTTGCTAGCATATAACTTCCATCCTTTTATATGCCTCACACTGGAGAGACGCAGCTACAAGTCTTCTGGGTACTAGGTTGAGCTGCAGAAAGTCTAGTGCTAATCTGACTATATCCCCATTGCTGGACAGAAAGACCAGCCTGTCAAATTAAAGAACTATAAGGCAAAATGTCCTCCTATCACACATTCCCCTTTTTTGATTGCTTTTGTGTAGGATGGGTGAAAAATATAATTGTTTATTTTGACACTGCACCAATACATTTAGCAAAGTTCCTCTCATAGTTCCTATATCCTATGGGCTGCTTTCCACTGGCCTATAACTCTGAGACTAATGTCATCTCCTGTTTAGATGATGTTCACAATATTATATTTCCAATCGGCACATTGGAATAATTAGATAAACTATGAAATGACTTGTTATCTCTTAACCTCTCATATGTGCCCAGTCCCTAAGACGACTTACCTCTCAATATAACCAGTCTGGGTCTCAGAATATGTATTTTAATAAAAGCCTGGCCTGATCTGTGGTGAGAACTCTCCTCCCCTTCTTAACCTGTCAACCTTCACTCTGACTAGCCCCCAGATTAATAGTTATTTAAATGCTGAACAATTATGACAGGTGATTAATTAATCTCAAGGAGCAGTCCCTTGCACTGCTATTAATCAGCCCATCAGCAGACAGAAGGAGAAAGAGAGCAATCTGTATTTGTTTCAGAATGGGCTAGGCAGGCATTACTCAGGCAATAAGAAAAGGTCATTGCAGCGCTGAAAGCACCAGGAGCAGGTTTTGTGAGATTGATGAGGGAGAATTATTTTCTGTATATATTATAGTGGAGGAAAATCTGCTCAACACCGTGTTTAGAGAAACGTAATGCATAGAGAATGAATTTCTCCAGATGTGCAAAGGACTTAAATCTTATACCCTGGGCATAAAACTGTTATTTCTGAATTGCACTGTAAGGTGCGGTGGTTGCCTGTTGTCCCATCGAGTCTGGAAAGACCATAATGATTTCAATTGTTGCATGGAAAATTACATAAATAATTCATTTATGCTTAGTGGTCTGTGCCCAAACACCACAAGTTACCTTCCATTTCCTGATTGTCCTTCTTCACTGCAGCCTGCCTCAGTATATCTCTTTAATGGCACTCAAATCTCCCCAGAGCCATTGTCACGTCACTGTTAGGATTACATACCTTATCAACTCTCTGTCAACATTGAAATCACCTTTCTTCTTGACTAGTTGTTTGGTTCTTTATATAATTGTCTTGGGCTTTTATGATTCATTTTCACCCCCATAAAATTAAAATTAGATATTGATAGCCTTCTGATTAAACCTATGAATGAGTTCCTGCTCTCCTGCCCTGTGATTATATTGCTCTGAGGTCAAACTACTTGGCTTGAGTTCTACATCATATTTTTTTTGTAGCTGCATGGTTTTTGTGTAAATCCCCACCTTCAGTTATTGGGCCAACAGAAGTGTCATGTAACTCGAACTGTTTAATGCTTTTGAGTGCATAGGAAGTCAGTAGCAATGCGGTATGTCTTTGGTAGGCTGTTATTTAAAGCCACGTGCCACACCTGATCTTTATGACACACCTTGTGCATTCTCGTCCTCACACCTGTCTTCCTGATGAAAACTCACCCACTCATTTTAATTCTTTTCGAATACTTGTATTTTGTATAACCCTGCTCTAGGAGCTTGGTTACTTTTGTAATATGTTTGTCCTTAACTCTGCTACCAGCTCTCTGGAACCGAAACACTTTACCGGTTTCACCACCTTATGAGGTTTTCCTCGGTTGCCCGAAACGTTAGGTTATGCTAAACAGCACTGGTGATAGAGATTCAGGTGTTCATGGGATGGTCTATTGTCTCCAACTTTATTGCTCTATATAATAAAATATTCATGCTCAACAAACTTATAACTACTATGGATGAATGATAGAATGAGTGAATGAATGAATAAATGAGACTGGAAACATTTCCCCATCGAGAAAAGACACAATATGGAGAAATAATGGTTACTCCGCCAACTGAAAATGAATCAGATAGCTGACACACTGGCTCATACAGAAGCTTAAATGGGTATTGACTCTCTTGGGCATTGCTGTAATTGGGCCCCTGAGAGAGCAGTCTAGATTGGAATAATTAGCGACTTGAGACAAATCCTTGGAATCACACTGTCTATTAAAATTATCATCACGCAGGGAAAGTGCTCAAAAAACTAAACCTAAATGAATGAGGCTTCCTTCTGGCAAATTGTCAGACGATGCCGCTCATTACCAGATTGCCTCTTCGCAGGCACAAGGGACTAAGAGTTATCTACAGCAGGGGGCAGGTGGGAGTGGGAGCTTAAGATTCCCATTTAGCCTAAACTAAGCACGGAGGGCCTCCTTTGCACAGATACGCCATCCTGACAACCAAAGGGTTCATGTCTCACTTTCTCTTATTACCTTTCCTGGTTAATAGTAACACCTGTGTGCGAAAAGCCCTTTTCGCCCTATTTTCTATATTAATCATAATTTATCTAGCAAGCACTTGGGGTTCCACGAGAACAAGCATATGACTTCAGGTGGGTAATAAACAGCAGAGGCCCACGAACTTTCTACAGAAAAGGATGCTATTTTCACATGGTTCAATTTACCCCTCCCTGTGTGGATGGGCTTAACTACGTTAGAATGACTTTTTGCAGAGCACCTGAGGAGGTACTTAAGCTTAATTGTACCATGTGCTCCTCTCTGGAGTGCTTCATCAGAGGTAAACTAGGACAAAGACCTTGTGGAATTGCTCTTTCATGGAACTCCCTGTCTTAGAAGTGTGTTACCAAACCATGCTATATATTGACTACATATAATACTAAAAATTAATAAGGAAATGATGTCTTTCTTCCCAAGAGTGATGTCATAGGGAAGACATGACATTAAATATTTTAATTACATTAAAATGTTATAGTATCTCATTTACTTTTTATCTGTGTTTGTAGGATCTGCACATAAGTGTGCTTGCAATGGCGCCTCTGTAGAAGTCAGAGGATAGTTTGTGAGATTTGTTGCTATCCTTCCACCATGTGAGGCTGAGTGATGAAGCTTAGGTCATTAACCTTTATCAACTGAGTTGAGCAATTGAGGATACCAACAAGACAGAGAAATGGAGAGAAAGAGGTAGTGTAAAAAGGGAAAGAGAAGAGGAAGGGGAGGGAGAGAGAAGAAGGAAGAGTATCTGTTCTTTCTTTGTCCATAGGCCATACATACAACTGGACTCTGAAAAATGATTCTTTAAAACCCAATGCTACCCTTCAAAACACACAAGTCATTATATTTTCATCACAAAATTTTCATATCTAACAACTGTATGGCTTAGTTCTAAAAACATACATACAAGCAACTTTACACGGACTGTGCAGGTTGTTTTATGTATTTAGAAATATGTGTATAAGTATACATATGTCTGTATAACAAAAATGAATCAAAATGAAGTTATAAATTTGAAAGAAAGCAAAGAGGTATACATAGGATGCTTTGGAGAGAGAAAAGTAGATAGGCATATGATATTATATTATAATCTCAAAAACTATTCAAAATAAAGTAACAATTTGCATATCTCAGGAGCTCACAGCTTTCTTGATTTAAATAAAGGGGGCACACAATGAATCTGAATTAGAAGTCAGACAAACATGAACTGATGTTGTGACCTGTGAGACTACTCTAAGTTATCTGGTACATATCAAGTTATAAGGAAAGACTGAAATGTAGGATCGTGAACTCATGGATTTAGCAGCTGATTGGGCTGTGGGGAAGAAGGACAGTAACTTGATATGAGGAAATCCTGTGTGACATTTGTCAGGTTTCTTTGGTTCTTGGCTCTGAATCATTATGAGCAGCTGCAAAGCAAAGGTATCTAGCGTCATCTTAAATTTCGAACGTCAGGACTTCTGAGCTTCCATTCTTCAATACCCACAGTTGCTCTCCACTGTACACCCCCAGCCAGGATGCTACGACCTGGCACGATCGTCTTCCAGCAGCTAAGATTTTGGATACTAGAAGGCTAGGAGAGGGAGCAATAACTGGAGTTTGTTATTTTCTCAGTATGTATCTTTTGGTAAAACTTAAGATGGGTAGGGAAATTTTCTGAGGGGAGTGTCTCTAAGTGCATAAAATAAAATGGATGAAACAATTTTGCTTTCTAATATATTTGGCCAAACGCTTCTAGAAAATCACTAGCAGAATTTATCAGAATACTGGCAGATTTCCATACATCTTCCGTAAATGTAATGTTATAAGAAAATGCCAGCATTGCCCATGCTACCAGCAAAGCCCAGGTCACGTGAAGGATGATGATACTTGTATTATCTATATGCACAACAGAAGGAGTGATGAAGTCTTCGGCGAGACTGCAAAGTGATATTTTTGCATGCATGATTTTCTAATACTGTGGACTTTACCCAGAGACTTATAAGTCCTGAAGTCTCCAACAGTTGCCTTATAGTATTTTACATCAATTCTTCCTGATACATCTTACCACATGTGAGGAACACTTATGTAATATTCCTTTAACTGATGAAGATGTGGAATCTCAGATACTCAGTAGTTTCCATCTTTAAACTAAAACTAAGTGAACACCTAATTTAATTGCTATAGATTCATATAATTGCGAGGCCCTGGGTCTGTTTTGAACTTATAAGAAGAGCAATCTGTGCTTTGCCTGTTAATTATTGGGGGTGTGATCTTGAACTTGAGCTAATTCTCTAGGCCTCAGTTATCTTGATTAAAGAGTGATAGTGGAAATTTCTGTTTCACTCTGATTATACATTAGGATAAGCAACACTATCAGTTATATTTGAACGCATGTTCCTACAAAATCCGGATTCTTTGGTTTGGTAAAGTATCTCCAAAAATTATCCACATACCACTAGCTCTTTTGTTTTGTTTTGTTGTTAACATTTTATATTGTAGCTTATTATGACTGATTTTGGTGGCCTCAGCATTTATAAAAACATCTGGAGATAGTTGCTCTTACTTCAAGAAATTCCAAGCTTTCCGGGCTTGCTGTTTTCTGAAAATACTTATGTGATGGATACCACATTTATGATGTTTTTCTCTCAATAGTTTTTCTATGTCATCTTAATTTGTTCTATCTGTGAACTTGAGCATCTGGCAATGTCAAACTTATGCTAAGGTGATGACATCCCATGAGTTTCAAACAACTTTGTTCATTATATATAATACAGGCCCTTACCCAGATATGATTCTGTGTTTATATATTGTGTGTGTGTGTGTGTGTGTGTGTGATATCTGGGACACTACAACAAAATATTTGAGACAGCTAATGTTTTAAACACTAAAGTTTTACTTGTTTCACAAATTTGGAGACTGGAAATCCAAATCTAACATAAACTAGACAAGGACGTGGCTGCGATCCCTGACAACAGGTGACTGTAGTGTTTGGTGCCTGGGAAGAGCCAGCACTTCTACCACCAAGCAGAAGAAAGTGAATACAATTAAACGCATGGCTCTATACCAATCTTATATAAAGGCCAGTGTCCTGTTCCGCACAGTGTTGGAAGCTCCTGCTAGTACTTTTAATATGTTCCCCCTGGAACACTGCGCATTTACTATCAAATCTTGTTTGCTTTATGTTCTTTTTGGCTGAAATTTCAAGTTTGATCCTTGCAGCTATCAGCTCTCACAAAGCAGATGTTAACATTGTGGCTCATATACCAGAGATACTTGATTCTGCTTTACTCCTGACTGCTTAACTAAAAGCTTTCTCCAAGTTCCATCTTGCAGTGGAACAGAAATCACCTTCCAGATCTTATCATAGTTAACCTGAGAAACTCGCCAGTAAATACAAAACAAACGTTAAAGCGAACTGGTTGTGTAACTTCTCCTCATTCTAAGTCCATGGCTGACTGTAAAAATAGAAAAAGCAATGATACCAGCAGATTCAAATTCTTTCTAACCTTAACCTTCTACCCTGCTCTACCTAATATTGGCTACCCACTTAATCTGCCCTAGTTATTGATAAATTTTTATCCACCTCAAAATGTTAACTGCTTGATTCCTTCAACACTCCAGACTAGTAATACTTCTCAAATGTGTCTTCAATGAGTTTATGTCATCTTTACGCCCCTCACGCTGGCTACTGTCTTTTCACTGTATCCATAAAGTTCAACTTTGGTGTCTGGACTTCTTTTTAGTTTTTTTTTTGTTTGTTTGTTTGTTTGTTTGTTAACCTGCTTCAGGATCAAGACTACCTGCTAAACACTGGCTACAATAGAATGTTTCATCTATTAAGCTCACTGGCCTTGAAAATCCTTTGAAGTAGGTATGACTTATTCATCTATTCAATTCTAGGTCTTTACAATGCTGACTCGCAGTAGATAGTAAGTCTATGATTTAAAAAATAGATGACTGAAGGAACTGTGTGTTAGTAGCCTTTTGTGTGCCTTTCAGTAGCTAATGCACCATTGAAATGCCACCGAGGTGCAGAATAATTGATATTTTCAGACAGGTTGCTACACAGTGAGTCACAGGGTGCTTTTGCTGCTTGCTAGCTCACTCTTGGGAAAATGGGACAGCCGCTTCTTACTAGATGTAAGGGGTGTTTATTTGTCATTTTGTTTTGTGTTTTGTTTGTAAGCACACTGATTCTCTCCTGTAACATAAGCAGTGAGCTGAGCCTTGTTAAATTGTGTCCTCAGAGCAATATCAAAGGGTCATCAATTATCACCACTAGGAAAATGTGTGTCTCTTTGATGCCTCCAGCAGGGAATCGATCTCCTTGTTTCTCGGCAGGGTTTCATTTGCAGTTGAACGTGGCTTCTCCATGCTTTGTGAAGTCCTAGGGTTCTGTTTATTCACAGTCCACACAAACATTCTTTAAAGGCTCCAAAATGGAATCAGAACGTGAGAACAGTCTGGACACATTTGTCAGGGATAAAAGGACACAGATGGAATGATCTGCACCATTCCTCCTCCATACCTGAACTTCCCAAGAATCTCCTTGTTTAGTGATCGCTTTGTCCCTGGCTTTTGCTGGATTCTGCTTTTTCATTTTCAGACATATTTGTACAGGGAAGTATCTTCTATGTTTTACAGTTGTTTATCTCCTCTGTTCTTATAATCTTTTCACATCTATATGTCATGGTATAAGATCATACATATGGGTAGAATTCTGTTCTCTTCTTTTTAAAACGTATAAAACAAATGTCCTCAAATGTGTCCCTGCACTATTCACTTCACAGTCTGCTAGTTGTAAGCAATGGTTTGACATTTTTCTTAAACAGTTTATGATATTAATCCCATCTGAAACTTATATCTTGCTATAAAGTCACACATGGTATATATAGTTCACAAGTTAGTTGTCGCAGAAAAAACTGTGATTATTTAAAGTAACTTTCTTCCTCTTGGTGATGACTATCACCATCATTTATCTATCAGAAATAAATACAAGAAAATGTGAAGGGTTTTTGTATAAACTTTTCCTATGACACTCTAGTGTTTTCAAAACAGGATATATTTTTATATCTATAGATTGACATTAATTTGTGAACTAATTTGCATCATCTGTGAGAACAGAGATGGACATGGAGGGGGCAGTTCTGACAAAAAAATTAATTTTTAGTACATAGTAGTTAATTGTATGTGGAGTATGAAAACACAGGAGTTGACAAGAATCAAATAGTTAACCCCAAAAACATCCAAAGAAGGAGCACTATACAGATGTCTTAGATTATTTTTAGGAATATCAATGTATATACATACACATTTATGCAAAAATAGCAACCAATGAAGAAAAATGCCACGGAATTAGAAAGAGAGTAAGGAAGAGTCTATGGAAGGGTTTGGAGGGAGAAAAGAAAAGGAGAAATACTGTAATTATTTTAATTTCAAAAAGGAGTGGGAGGAGAGGTAGACAATATTGGTATGTAAAATAAAAAAAATAGTTTTGTTTACTTTTTTAATAAGAAAAAAATAAATAAAAAAGAAAAAAAACAAACAACAACCAAAAAAGTAAAATGAGATCACTTTCAGATTTTGTGTCTGGCATTTGGATAAAGGCATCATCTCTTGACTTGTGGAAAAAGCGGTAGCAGTGCAAAGTAGTGGGGAAAACTTTGTACAATGGCATAGAAGTAGAACTATCACAAATAGTCTTATCCATGTAGTATGGATTCAGTCATGATGGTAGTAATTGACTGAAGTTGTTGACATTCAGAAAATCCTGTAATAAATATGGATGGTGAGATAAAAGAGGCCTTGGTATAAATTCTAAGAAAGCATAATTAGGGTTTGTAAGCGAAGGGAGATTATCTCAAAAAGCAATCAATTAGTCATTTTCTCTTCTGCTAACATCATTTTTTAGAATGAGGAGCCCCATACAAGATAAGACATTTGGATCCATCAGTATTCACCCCGTGTGCTCTGTGTTTCATATTATCTTTTCAAGTTTTTCTGCTTGCCAAAGCCATCTTCATTCAAGAAGAATCTCCTCAAGTTGTAAAATCGGTAACCACTTCCTAAAGTCATTATAGATGACTACATCTCTGAGCAGGTTGCTTTGAACATTCTGGAACCGGTTCATGTAGTTTTGTACCTATAGCTTCTCTTTCTTATCTGATTTTATCTTAGGAATTAAAAATATTTTATAACATTTTGAGCATTACTATAACCCAAGTATAACCTTGTTATATGCACAACAGAATTCAGAAGCAGTTATCATGCTAAGAAGCAAAGCGGGGCAGTTGTCTCTTGATTAATCTAATTATTCACCAATATGCAAATGCTGGTGCAGGCACTCATAGGAGCAAGGGAGGGAGGGTGAAAGAGGGGACTGCACAAATTAGCAAAGAAAATCCCATTCCAACTGTGTTTGTTATTTTATAAGGATTAAATTAAGCAATCATAAAACCAATTTATCTTCTCTGCACCCCTATGATGCAAAATGTCAGGCTAATAATTTATTGATCTGTGGATTAAAGGTGTTCAAATGTTTGCATGATGATACCAATTTCTTTAGCATCTATGTCTGAGATGTTAAAAAATTACTCTGCTCTTTGGGCATTAGGGGTTGCTTCATGGGTGGCAGTGAAGTGTTCATTTTCTAATGACACTGCAGTCAGTCAGTAGGACAAGTACAAGACTTAGGTCTTCCGCTGTATCTCTTGGTGAGGAATGTGTGCATTTCAATGATCCAAACTTCATGTTTAATTTCTTTCGCCCTAGTAACATTTAAAAATTGCACATTCAAAAGCCTTTATATACCCCAAGTCATATTTATTTGTTATCTATCTGTCTGTGTGTTGGTCTGTCTGTCTATTTATTTATGCAGAGTCTTTCTCTGTAACCCAGGATGACCTCAGATTCACAGAAATCATTAACCTCTGAAGTGTTGGGGTTACAGCTATGAGGCAGTAGGACAGAGCTTGAAGGAGTCATGTTCCATATTTCCTTGTGTATTACACTGTTAGAACAAAATGTCGGGGATGCTCCTTGGCTATCCTTCCTTAGTTGCCTTTATTGGGCTTTGTTTTCCAAATGGTTGCAACTCAGTTGGAAATAGCAGGCAGCCAAATAGCTGGCACTTTTAGACTGATGTCAAATTGAGAAAATGAAATACAGTCTCTCAGTGGCTCTTGTCATTTTAAAAGAATTTGTCACCCAATAATAAAGCAATACCACCATTGATAAAACAGTATTATTTTCCTTATCCTTTCCTGGAGTCATAGGCATCCGAGGAACACACAAGCTTCTGTAAATGAGACTCAGTCTTTGATTGTATCTCCTGGCCATTATCTTCAAGTTTTCCTATAGATATGCAAAAGTAAACGGTCCTCTTAATGCTTGGTCATAGTCTTTGCTGGCCAATACCTTGACCTCTGTGTCAGCCTCCTTGGTAAACAGTCATTGGAGTTACTCTATACTCCAGTCGGACGCATTGGTGTTCTCTTCAGTGTTTCTATTATATTCATTGTTTTCTATTGTCCACACGTTATTGGATGTTTTGCCTCACCCACGTCACTGAAATTCATTCTCCTACCGTAGTGAGAATACCCCACACCCTAAATCAGCCTCAGCATCTTTTAATTAGAATACAGCAAGAGCTACTGAGCTCTCTTATGGCCCACAGGTGTAAGTAAGGCTTTCCGTTATTCTTGTAGCCCCACAGCTAAAGCCAAAAGTCATCAAATTCCATAGTCAAGAATCACATGTAACTGAGTGCACTAGTGAGTTCTGACATTTTGAAGGATGTAGAAACATAAGAATTCTACTCCAAGACACTTTTACTTGTTTTTCTTTCTCTCCTGTTAAGAATTGAATTTTGAAATGAGATGGAGCACTGTGATGTTTTACAAAACTTGGAGATATCTACAAGAAACTACCTCCTCCCTAAATCTAAATAAGATGACCCAAGAAAACTCAGTCCTCGGACAGCAGAATTTCACGATGATAGACTCTGGAGTGATTACCTACTTCGTGTGTGGCTTTACATATCTAACATGGGCACATGTGTGGAGAGGGTGAATGAGGAGCACGGGAATGGGAGTGGTGCGGTAAGCAAAGCAGTAAAAAGACACAGTGAATTCCAATCATTAATCCACTCAGGGAGAAGTCAGGGCTATAATGATCATTTCTCACAGAGGAAGTTGTCATCACTGCATGAAGCTCTTAGCTTACATTTCCATGGACCAGGAAGCAGAGAGGGATGGTGACTGAAATGGAGGGCAGTCTATAGCCCTTAAGCCCCGCCTTACTTCCTCCAGCTGCCTCCTGCCTCTTAACTGAGGAGCATCCAGCCTTTAACCTTCTCTGCGCAACAATGGACAGACGACAGCTTAGGCCAGACTTCCAGTATACCAGCAAAAAGGAAATCTGACAAACTAATTATTGTCATCACAGAGAAGCAAGGGAGTACTTATGAAATAATTTTCAATATGCAGAGCCTCATGTGGAGAAAATCCCAGCTTAGGGTTTCTATAGCACACACAAAGAAAATGTCCAGGAGAATTGTTTGTCTAAAACTCTAGGATGATGATGAGAAATTACCTTGTCTTGTCTACAAAGGCAGACATCAATTAAGATCAATTAAGGCCCAAGTTTAAGGAAAGTAACCAAATTAACATATCTGTGTGACAAAAACCTCTTTATGGAAGCCTTTGATCTTTTGATTATGAACATAAAAAGAAAGCAGCACCTAACTAGTGTAATATTTGACATTGGGTGAGAAATTAATGCATCAATATGTGCTTCCATAGAGACACTTTCAATTCTCTTAGTTTTCTCTCTACTGCTTAGAAGAAACTTTGGGCCTTGTTTTGTTCTTAGTGTGCTTTATTCTTAAAGATGGATGATAGCACACGTATGCTCTGTCAGGAGAGATATTTATAACTTGGGAGAAAGAACAGAGTAAGTAGACATGACCACATTTTTATTCAAGTTAAATGGAAATTTTCAGCTCTGCTCACCCCCTTCGAAAACTGGCAGGTAAGATATTTATGGCAAATAAAATTAGAATAAAAAATATGGTAAAGTATTGTTTATTTTCCCATAAATCTCTTTTGTTAGTTTTTGTTGAAAATAGACTCTTATCTCATACAGTACATCGTGACCACAGTTCCTTCTACCTCCACTCCACCAAGATCCCCCAACCTCCCCTCTCCCAAAGTTTCCCCTTTTTCCCCAGCAAAGAGCAGACCTCCAAGAAACAACAACCAACATGACAAAACATGATACAATAAGACAACACAAAAGCTCTTACATCGAGGCTGAGCAAGGCAACCCAATAGGAGGAAAAGAGTCCCAGGTACAGGCAACAGAGTTAGAGATAAATAGAGTTCCAATGTTAGGAGTCCTAGCAATCTTCCAAGCTGTTTGAAACATTTTTAAATACTTAAATTCTCTTCTTTATTTCTTTAAATTGTTTGTATATTTTTTATTTATTCATTTATTTCACATCCCAGCCACAGTTTCCCCTCCCTCGTCTCCTCCTGGTCCCTCTGTACAATGCCCTCTCTGTCCCCACACCCCTGTCCTCTCACCTTCAGTTTCTCTTTAGGAAGGTGCAGGCCGCTCATGCACAACAACACGAAAGTTGTATCAGACTTAATGCAGCCTCCCCATATATTAATGTTGGGGAAGGCAGTATGAGTAGTAGGGTCCCAAAAGCCAGAGAAAGAGGCAGAGACAGCTCCTGTTCCCACGGTTAGAAGTACTGGTAAAAGACTGGGAAGACATAATAGGAAAGATTGTCTGAGTGGACTGCCTAAGGTCAGGGACAGGAGCGAGAGTCAGCAGGTTAGGGGAGGGTGGAGGGGATGAGTATTGTTTTCAGATTCTTACATAAATCAGGACCACATAGTTTTCACTCTGCATGGGTGTATGTAAACCCATGTGTTGAAATGCATAACACTAAGTGTTTCCCTTTAATTTGAGCTTGCCATAATTTTAGTTTCATTTAGGCAACTGAAACATCATCTTGATAAATTAGATTTCACCTCGAAGATACCTGTTTTAACTCCTACAAAGAAATAGTAAATTCTACTAAAATTGTAAAATCTGCAGCCAGTTTTCTATATCAAGTTCAGACACAAGTTTTGTTTTTTATCATCCAAAAAAAAAGTGGTAACAATAAAATAGCTCAAAAACTTAGCCTCAACTTAGCTGTTTAGCTTCTCAAAAGTAAATGTAAATTCCACGTTTAACTTCTCAAAAGTAAATGTAAACTCCACATGTAACATCAACACTTTTAAGGAATTCCTAAAATCAGTGATAATTTAATCTCATGGCCCTTGTGAAATTCATTCATGATCATTTCCATATTGTTATCCATTTTAAATACTTTTTCACATAAGTGTTTTTTGTGTGCTAGATATAATGGTGAATTAAATATTAAAATTTAATGTATATATTAAATTACTATTAAGATTAAGTAAATTTTAGGTGGCAAATGTATTATAATAATAATTGTTAAAATGTTAGAATAATGTAATTAGATCATTTCTTCCCTAATTCTCCCTTTCCAGTTCCTCCACGTACCCACCCTTGCTCTCTTTCCCTCAAGTTTATGACTAGTTTGTCTTTTATTGTTCTTACATACACACACAAAATGAAGAAGGGGAGGAGAGAGAGAGAGAGAGAGAGAGAGAGAGAGAGAGAGATTTGTTTCTATTTTAGACTGATTATTTAATCTTGTGTTGTTCAGGATGACCTTGAACTCACTGAAATCCAACTGCCTCTGTCTCCTGATGCCACCACTCTCTGGTCTCTATGGCTAACTAGTGTGGCTTACTCCATACTCTTATCTATAGGCAAGCTTTATTTGTTAGATTACAAACAAAATCTAAGTACATTTAGAACTCTGGTATAGTGTGTAATTTTATGTAATTGAAAAAGTTATCTAAATAGGTGGCATATTCTTTTAACTTAAATTGAAGTCATACATGAAAAAATACTTTAGATCAAAGCCAGTACATATATATAAATATGTGTGTGTGTGTAAAATATTCTAAACAATATCCTATATGCAGGTCTGATTTAATAATCTATATAACACAGTTTTGATGACTTGATTTAAAGTTAATATAGAATATTTTTCATTTTTTATTTCCAACACAGTTAAAAAGTCATGATAATATTTATCTTCATTTTTGTTTATTTTCTTTCTTTGTCAAGTTGTTAGTTAATTCTGAAATATATTCAGTATTTTCATTATGTATATCTTTTATTTTCAGTCTTATTGGAAATTTATTGTTCTCTGGTTTGTGATCTTAATGTTTTGTTTCGTGTGTGTGTGTGTATTAGGTATGATGCCGCCACAGATAGACAATCAAAGTATACTTTAATTGCCATTTGACTCAAGAAGTCCTATCAATGACTTTAACAAATGGCAGAGGACTGTCTCTTTCTCTCTCTCTCTCATAAACAACATAGATTATAAGTTATATATCCAATTCTACAAAACTAGGATCTTGGTTATTTGGGATAATAGAAAGTAAACAGTGTGAGACTCAAATGACATTGATTGTTAAATGTATTTTGGAAAAACAAGTTGTGTGTAGGAAGATTGTTTCCACAATTTCTACAACAGGAATTGCTTTTGACTTGACTACAATTGTTCTCTTGTCTCCTTGAAATGACAAGAGATTCGTGCTTTGGAGGAAAAAGAAAAGAGAGTAGCTATTTTTTCTTCCTGTTTTATGCTATAGAAAGACCTCTGTGTTTGCATGTACTTACAAAAAATGATATTTAGCTTATGTGCTATAAATGAACTGCGGCCCGCAAGCATCCCCAAGCAGTATTCATCATTCAGCTGCTATGAGTGAATATGTAAGGCATGGGCAGGAAAAGCACAAACTTGGAGCTTTGGTGGCAGGGGCTTCTCATAATTTAAAATGGGATGGAGATAAGCAAGCCCATTTCTGCAGGACCTTTATAGCTTGCGAGTGAATTATTCCTGTCCATAAAACAGAGAACCTGCTGTGTGGTATTTGTAAACAGCAATTCCGTTCGTAAAAACAACATAAACCTTTTATGTGCCTGATGCCCATTTCCTAACTGTTTTTCGCTGAATGTGTCTCACATACCAATGAACGCTAGGGCGGAAAATAGATGCGCTATGCAAATAGCGTCTCCCACTCATTGCTGTGATTAATCAAATAGGGCCATCTATCTAATACGATTACATCTAATGCAAATTCACGCCGCCTGTGCCGCAGCTGTCTATGGCTGGGGCTCTTGCTGTTACTGCTACTGCACAGCATGCCTCAGCCTCTAGTTTAAGGCATGCCTGTGTGCTTCGTAGAATACATACAGTTAGCCTAGGGACTCACAAACACTTCCTTTCTGTCAATGGTTCCTGCAGGACTTTATCTGGAGACGAGACACACTCTCCTCTGTTCTGAAGACTCGATGGCAGTTCTGTCCCATGTGGTGAAATTAAAGGCGGGATAGAGGGTTATCTGAGCCTCATTTTTTTAAAACCAATATTACATTGCAATCACTATAATGAGAATGATTGAGCCAGGGAGGTAGTTGCCTAACTGTGCACATCTGGCTTGCTCATCTGTTTTTGGAGATTAGTCTTCGTATGGGGCCTCAACACAAAGTTCTGTATCAAGTCTTGGTAGCTGAGATTTGCTTGCCTTATAGGTGGTGTCTGGATGAACCATCCGCATTGCCATTTGGCAAAGGCCTTCTCGTGAAAGTACATACTAGCAAAAATAGCAGGGACTTTGTACTGCATCGTTGCCAAGTTCTAAAAGTGTAAATTTCTTAATCATTGTCAGCCCACAATTCCCAGAATTCATGAACACACCCAGTTTCTTGTTGTACTTCATGCCTCTCCTGTACTTTTCTCTTTTCAACAATCAGGGAGCTTTTCCAGGTCCTGAAAACTAAAATCAACTATACTTATTTCAAGATGCTTTATATTTATCACCTTTAATTCTTTATTCTTCATTGTTCTATATTTTGTTACCTGTGTCCTTTACACTTTTGGTCTTGTTGGTATAATGGACCATTTAAAATCTAGTCTTATGCACAAATCATGATTTTATACCACATGCCTTGAAAGATCTCCATAACATTTTTCACTGCCAGTGTAAGGTTGTTAAATCAGTGTTTAGTCAATGTGGATACTTATCAAATTACTCAATTTGCAAAAAAAAATGGTATGTTAATCTTTCTTGGTTTGTTGATTCACTTGGGTATATATTTCTATATTCTAGGATTGCCTCCAAATTCTCCTTAAATAATTATGAAAAAATCAAAATTCCTTCTTAACCATCATATAAAACTTCTGTAGTCTTAAGTCCTATTTATGTGGGCAAAAAAAGGGCATTGAGTGTATGAATTCATGAGTCTCACATGGGTTCACATGGGCTCTGGAACTCACTGGAGTTGTGAAACTTTGCCATTTCACTCTCATGAGCTAGACACGCTCTTCTCTTCTGTGTCTCTGTGTAGAAACTCTTAACAGAGCCCATTTGCCTCAGTTTTACTTCCTTGTGGTGCTACAGACAAATTATACTCAAGAATTTTCTTAAGAATCAATAATCCCTTGTGCTCCAAGTTCATGTTGTGGCAGGGATTTCCCCACCAACATGATGATAAACCCGTCCTTTTCAAACTTCTACACTAATCCCAGCTAAGACTTGGAACAGGAGGGATCATAGAATATTGTCTTACAAAGCAGAAAGATACCAATATACAGTCCACTATTCCTCTGACAAGACAGCCAGTTAGAACTAAACCACAAATTTAGAAGAAATAACTTTACTCCTCTATGAATAAGACCATTCAAGTCTCAAGAAAAAAAATAACTTGCTGTGAAAAAAAAACAAATTAATTAATCATTGAAATATAATGGCTGTCATCTTAATTGTAGGAGTGATCAAGTACGGTGGACATGCCTTGTCCTCCCCAGCTCAAAGCACTCAGCATCACACACAGCATTCTCATTGTACAAACCTGTGTGGAAGCCTGGAGCACGCTGGTCACACTGTGTCTGTATGCATTGCTCCAGATGTTCGTCATGCTGCTCAAACTCCCAGAAGTTTGAATATTTCCCCGAGAATCCATTGTAATTATTTACTTCCTACATTTTTCTAAGGCACTAAAATTCCCTCTGAGGGTGCTGATGTTTCCACTGCATTAGCGACAGTCAGGATAGTCATTATCCACAATAACTGGGGTCAGAGTGACACACATCTTAGACAAGTTGAGCTTCAGTTTCTTAAAGAGCTGAGTTTTCCCTCAACTTCATTGCTTAGTGAAGTTTTAACATTATAAACCAAGATCCTCTCTAAAAACCATTTTCCTTACTGCTGAGTAGGATTATAGTTAATCCATAGAGTTTTAACAATAATGACATAGTTTTATGTTGGCATACAAAAGAGTTCCAAAATAGCCCAGAATGGAATGTAAGTTTTACATTTTTTTTTCATTTTTGAAAATTTCTTACACATTTACAAAAAATATAATCACATCTTACCTCTCCCTCTCCTTCTGCCTCACTCCCAATTTCATGTCTTCCTTTTTTTTTTCCTACATAGTCTACTAAATTTAGTCAGTTCTTTCTATGCGTTAATAAGTGGGGGCCATCCACTGGAGTGATGGGAACCTACTAGTACCTACAACAAGAAAAAAAAAAGGAAAGAGAGAGACAAGAAAGACACAGGGACAGAGACAGACAGAGAGAGAGTGACTCACTCGTTCCCAGCTTCTCAATAAGGCGCTGCCTGACACTCCTCTGGCTGAGCTATGTCCCAGTTTTGTCTGGATTGAACTTGAGCAGGCTACAAATGCTCCTGTGAGTTCATGGCTGCATTACCTCTGTCATTTCTAGAAGACAGCATTTCACAGCACTCCCAATCTTTCAGCCTTTACGTTCCTTCTATCTCGTTCCTGTTTCTGTATTCTCAAAGTCAAGCCTTACTCCAGCTGACAATGGTACCTGTCAGAGAGCTCTCACTCACTATATGTGCACACACACATACATACATATATCCTTAAAAGATGTCAGTTATCTCCCAGTATTATTTTGCCAGCTATTTCTTTTTATCTACTGAAAATGAGTCAAGCAAAAGACAATCTAATGTAGCTCTATGTGTGTCACAAACTGTGATGAAAGGGCTTATGTAATAAAGACATTCTGAAGATAACTGTATATATAGGTTTCACATGCTTCATTTATACGTATATAAGAAATATATATATATATGTACATATACATGCATACACACACAGAGGAAAGAAATATCCAGAGCATAACAAGTGACATATAAATTTACAAGGTAATCTTTATATGAAATTAATTACTTAATTTTACTAAGAACAATATTAAGTATAATACAATATGCTAAGAACTAAACATATTGAGTGTATCTTCTTTCTGTATTTTTACACTTTTTTCTCCATTCATCTGTCCATGGGTTTCTAGGTTGATGTCATTTGCTAGATATTATGACTAGATGAATGGATAAACACTGATGTGAGAACTTCTCTTCAGTGGGATGTAAAAATCAGTTGAATATATGCCCAAGAGGGGTAAAGATATGTCTTATGGCAGTTCCATTTCCATCTGTCTACCTATCTGTCTGTATGTATGTATGTATGTATGTATGTATGTCTACCTGTCTGTCCCTATCTATTATCTATCTATCTATCTATCTATCTATCTATCTATCTATCTATCTAT
>JABTXL010000611.1:4750682-4793779 GCA_025134845.1 Neodon shergylaensis | reverse complement strand
TATCTATCTATCTATCTATCTATCTATCTATCTATCTATCTATCTATCTAAAGAATTCTCTTGGATGATAATCAAAGTAGTTTCACCAGTTAATACTCAAACTGTGTATAAAAGTTCTCATTTCACACATCTATGCCAACTTTTGTTGTCAAATCCTGATGGTAGCCATTCAGACAGGCATGAAATGGAATACTAATTTAATACACATTTCTCTGATGAGTAAGGACGTTAAACACATTTTGAAGTGTTTGCTAGCAATTTGAATTTCTTCTTTTTAGAATTTTTTCCTGTGAACATTCACATTCCATTTTTAATTAGGTTGTTAATCTCATATATATACATATATATTTGATTAATTATTTGTATATTATAAACAAGAACCTGTTGTCAGATAAAGAGTTGGCAAAAAATTTTTTCCTATTTTGTGAACTGTATGCTGTTGAAAGAAGCTGCTTTTTGCTTCCCAGCTGCCCAGAAACCCTTAATAATCACACAGACTATATTAATTAAATCACTGCTTGGCCTATTACCTCTAGCTTTTTATTGGCTACCTCTTACATATTAATTTAACCAATATCTATTAATCTGTGTATTGTCACGTGGCTGTGGCTTACTGGCTAAAGTTCCGGCGTCTGTCTCCAGCGGGGCTCCATGGCTTCTCTCTGACTCTGCCTCTTTTCTCCCAGCATTCATTTTAGCTTTCCCCACCTATATCTGTTTCCCTATATCTCTGCTATAGGCCCAAAGCAGTTCCGGTATTCACAGCATACAGATGGGAATCTCACATCACTTTGTTTATTCCAGTGTTCTAGGCTGTGAGGAAGTCTTTTAGCTTTGTAAGATATCATTTGATGATTGTTGGTCTTATTTCCAGTTCTACTAGAATCTTAATTAGTAAGTTCTTACCTGAGCCTGTACATAGAAACATGCTTGTTAATTTTCTGTAGAAAATTCAGGGTGTTGGGTATTATGTTGATATCCTTGATCTAATGTCAGTTGAATGCTGCACACAATGAGTATTGATAGTCTATTTAAAATTTTTTTTGCATGTTGAAATTCAATTGTCAATCTCATTGGGATTCATTTTTATGTGAGTAGTAATTTTTAAGGAGACTCATCGGGTGCCCTGCCCAGCAGCAGTAAATAAGCCTGACACGGGGCCGTGGCAGAGAAAGATGGGCTCATGATGATCTATTGGTGAGGAGAGCTAAAAGGCAGATACCGAGTCCGTTTCTCCATCTTAGTAATAATATTAGTTCTGAGAGTGTTCAGTTATGTGGTTGGTTCCCATTAATCATTACAGAAAACACTCCAGTGAGTCTATGCCATGGCTCAAAATAAGATTTCTTAGAGCTTAACCAAAGGGGCAGAAAGGATACATTAATTGACTATCGTAATTCATTTTGTACTGAAATAAGGCATAAATCAATGATAATTAAATAATCTCTCTTTGAGTTTGATTTAATTTCAGACAAGTACAGAGGGCCGAGAATGGAAAATTATGTAACAGAAAGTTTCATGCTTCCTGCTTTCAAAGAACTGGATTTTTTTCAGTGTCTCCCACAGACTGCATTTCTGTGGCTTTGCCAAGCTCCCCCAGTGTCCTTTTGCCATTAAGAGGCATCATTTCCTTTTTCATTGTAAACCTTTATTTATTTTGCATACCAACCACAGTTCAGTCTCCTACCCATCCTCCCTCTCCCCCATTTCTTGCTTCCCCACAACCCACACTGTATACACTACTCAGAAAGGGTAAGGCCTTTGATGGAAAGTCTACAAAGCCTGGCCCATTAATTTGAGGGAGGACCAAGGCCCTTCTCCCTAGATCAAGGCTGAGCATGATGGAATCCCACAATAAGAAATGCTCCCACTTCCAGGGGCCACTCAAACAACCAAGCTACACAACTGTTACCCACATGCAGAGGGCATAGTTTGGTCCCATTCAAGCTTCCTCGTTGTCTGTCATTCTAAGTTCTTGAGTTTCCACAAGTTTGGTTCACCACTCTCTTTATATTTCTCTGTCATGACCTTGACCCCTGTTGTTCATATAATCCCTCCTCCCTCTCTTCAACTGGATTCCCAGAGCTCTTCCTGGTACTTGACTGTGTATCTCTGCGTCTGCTTCCATCAGTTCCTGGATAAAGGCTCTATGATGACAGTTAGGATGTTCACCAATGTTACTACAGGGTAAGGTTAGTTCAGGCACCCTTTCTGCTATTGCTAGGAGTCTTAGCTAAGGTCATCCTTGTAGATCCTGGGAATTTGCTTAGCACACTTTATCATCCATGTATAAATAAATTATAAAATTAGATCTGCTAGGGAATTTTAAGATATATAGATGATGATTATATTTGGGTGTGTGTGCATGTTTGCATATGTGTATGTTTGTGTGTGTTGTGTGCATATATGTACATATATCTGTAACCATAACTTTATGTATGGACACATGCATATGTATGCATATATGTATATATGTGAATGCATACAAAGACTAATTTAAGACTTTAATATATTTCATTGTGGGAACTCATCACACACACAAAAATAATTTTCTTGTCTTTAATTTGAGACAATTGACAGGATAATATATACAGGATGTGGCAGTGTATAGAAAATCTGGAAGCTTCAAGGTCATTTTTTTCTTTATATCTATTAACAATTTAAAATTTCTACTTTAAAGTTTGGACAAATTCTTCAAAAAAAAAAAGGTTGGGACTCTTCAACATAAAACAAATTATATGGCTGCCCTCAAAGGCAGAAATTGAAGGAAGAAGTACAATAGATGATTGAAATTCTGTAGACCTGACTGCTGATTTACCACACTAGGTTAGGTCTGCTAGCAGATTAGTCTCAGGTCCAGGAGATCCAGAAAACCTAGGGCCGGACAGTGGCCCTCTAAAGACAAAAGTCAAACTCTTGCAACTTAATTTTTTCCTTACATCTTTTCTGAAAAATATAGTCAACAGGAGCTACCACCAAAATGCAGCGTAGCCAAGCAAGGCAGCACAAATAAAGAAAAATATGAGCAATTGATACTTGGCTGAGATTATGAAATACAAATCCTTGTTGTCATATTTAGTGTCAAAATCCGTTTTGAAGCCACTATCATGTTTTCATTGTATTCCAGACATTATAAATCTATGATAAAAACTGAAAAGCTGTATTTTAAAAATAATCCTATTAATTCTTACACCAAGGCCAATCTTAGAAATCAGTGCCACAAAGATTAACATTCTTGAGAATTCACAGTATAATAAACAATCCATTCCTGTGCTTAGATTATAGCATTTTTCCTCAATACATATGCATTAAAAATTAATATAAAAATAAGTATAGCAAAATGTTCATCATTTTCAGCATTGGTATTTTTTAACTTTCCTTCACTATTCATACAATTTTCTAAGCAATTTAACTGTGACAAAAAAAAAAACAATGTCACAACTTAAAAAAAATAAATAAAACAAAGTAAATTAGCGAATTCACTAGTGTTCCAATCTCCAGATTTGGCAACAAAGGTTTTAATGAATGACACTGTAGCAACATAACTTATAATAGGATTTGTCAGCAAAAAGAACCTCCATGACGTGTGAAAATTGGCCTCTTTGGTAAGAGCATGGTGTCACTTAAGTCTGAATTTGCTTGGGCCTCCTTACTTGTTTCTGCTGCCTCAACAGAGTGATTTCTGAACTCCTCTTTGCTTCTGTGACTCATATACCACATGGAAAGAGAAGCTGTTAGTTCTGAGTCTGCTGCCAAAGTCATTTCTTCATCCAGCCTGCTCACCACCTAATTGTATTTTCTGAGAACGATTGAAAGTGCTAACAATATGGTTAAAATGCAGGCAGTATTTTCAGTCATGTCTGTTCTTTTAACCTATATTTATGAGAAAATAACATGGAGTGATTGATCATGAGCTTTGAGGTCAGAGAAAACGTACAAATTCTATGTGTCAACTGCTTTGTGAAGTTAACAGCATCAATAACTCAAGACTTCTTTCATAGTTAACAGGGCATATTAAGGTGGCTCAGATATAATAAAGGTCTTGGAGAGATTAGGGATACAAGGGTCGTACCTAAATATAATAAAAGCTATTTACAGCAAGCCGGCAGCTAACATCAAATTAAATGGAGAGAAACTCAAAGCCATCCCACTAAAATCAGGAACACGACAAGACTGTCCACTCTCTCCATACCTCTTCAATATAGTGCTTGAAGTTCTCGCAATAGCAATAAGACAACATAAGCGGATCAAGGGGATTCGAATTGGAAAGGAAGAAGTTAAACTTTCGTTATTTGCAGATGATATGATAGTATCCATAAGCGACCCCAAAAACTCTACTAAAGAACTTCTCCAGCTGACCAATGGAATCGAATAGGAGACCCGGATATTAAGCCACAAACCTATGAACACCTGAGTTTTGACAAAGGAGCTAAAAGTATCCAATGGAAGAAAGAAAGCATCTTCAACAAATGGTGCTGGCATAACTGGATAACTATTCTTAGTAACATTTGATGTAAGTGAACATATATAGATCTATCTCAAACTGTCTTTTTTTCCTGAAGAGCAAAATCTTTTCTATAACAATTCAAGTATAGATGCTTCGAAGTTATTAGTGTTATTACTATTGCAGCTCCTTCTAACCAGTGTACAAGAGAACAGTCTAATAGTCATTGAGTCTGATTTTTGGGAGTCTGACAGTTGAATTTATTTTAAAAGAATTATAAAATATCTAGATTCTTAGTATTTAGTTTTCTGGAACTTTCAATGGGGCAAACACTCAAAAGGTAAATATTTACTAGTAATCTAGTCAGTGGCCTCCTTCTAAGTCAAGTCTCCTTGTTAAGGACTAGTAATCAATACTTATTCTAGGCAGAGGTTGATTCTTATAACTTTATGGTTTAACAACCAGAGCAACAGCATTGACTTTAAGAAGCATTTCAACCAAGCATGTATCTTAGAAATGAAAACTTGACAGAGTAGATAAAGAGGATTCTGTTTATCTTTAATGTAACATAATTTAATAAGTCAGCACACTCTCTTACTTCTGGCAAAACTCCAGAAAATCATATCATATTTTAGAGAAATACTTTAGCACAGATTAAGGACTTTTATTCTCCATACTTATTCTTCAGTGTCTCTTCAGTATCTTCAGTAGAACATCAGGAAAATGCAAACATGTCTGAGAAGTTTCCCTTCCTGGTGACTCAATGCCATGACAGGCATAAAATATAGATGAGAGAAAGACTCAAATTGCTATTGGTATACGATGGGTAGGATAATGCAGGCTTGAAAGCTATAGTTAAAACTAAGAAGAGAGCACTCATCGGAATGGTACAGTAGTCTAACGTTCATGCAATCTGTCAATATAGATGGTCAGTTGCTCAGTCTTATTCTTATTATAGTACATGTTTTATGAGTGACTTTTAAAAATGACTGTATCTATGTATAATAAAACAGGAAAAATTACTAATAGAAACCAGGCAAACTCCTTTTTATGTTGTACTTAATTTTTCTATTACTTTCATAATCGAGGTCACTTAAGATTCATTTCAAATTGGTCAGCAGAAAAAAATAGAAAATAAAAGCTACTGTAGTCACATGTAGCATTTAGAGAGTATGCTAAGCTTTTATAATTCATTAATTAAAGGATGCTCAACATTGAATTATAGTACTAGTCAGTATGCCAAGATGGCTCATTAAAGTCCAAATTTTATTATATATTACATGCTTTATGCTTTTCACACAAACTTATTACACCACTCAGATAAGGTGCTCTCCAAAAGCACATTAGACTAATGTTCCTGAAACTCTGGCTAATGTAAGTTTTATTGGATCAATGTAGCCAAAAAAAGGTCACATAATGATTTGTTCTGATAATGATTTACTAAAAAGAAAAATGTATTTAATGACTTATTGTTAAATGTTTGACCTTGGAACAACTACAAAGTCATTGAGATTATTGATATCCCATTGCCACAAAGAGTACAGAGAATTCTATAGTTTTGCCATAGAGTTTTTAATATTTTAATTTTTCAGAAGAAGAGAGAGGAAGAAGCAGAATTGAATGCTTATCTTCTGCCTGATTGTGAGGCAAAAGTTTAACCTTTCTTGCCTCACAAAACCTCTTGAAGATTACATCTTTCTAGGTTTCCAGAAACTTAGATGTGTTATATAACTAGGCCAGTAACCCAAGTACATTTAATTATTTATTTATTTATTTATTTATTTATTTATTTATTTATTTATTTATTTTTTGGTTTTTCGAGACAGGGTTTCTCTGTGACTTTGGAGCCTGTCCTGGAACTAGCTCTGTAGACCAGAGCTGGTCTCGAACTCACAGAGATCCTCCTGCCTCTGCCTCCCGGGTGCTGGGATTAAAGGCGTGCGCCACCATCGCCCGGCCCCAAGTACATTTATACAAAGTCCAGATTTAGACTATGTCGGGGTCCAACCTTGATGGGATTAGCACCTCCAGGATTGAAGTGTGAGAATTATAATTATTAAGCAAAAGTAACAGATACATGAGGGAAATAAAAGACAGAAGCACAGAACAGCACTGGGGGAAAAATTCAGTGGATACTGAAATCGCCTGTGTTTCTTTTCCATCTGCTTATATATCCCACTCCAAAAGGGGAGGCAACAGATTTCCTTAGTATGATAGAAGGAATGGACCAAGTATCCTGAAGGCAGACACTCGATTTCCTTGAAGAAACAGGAATAGACTTGAATTCTCTGACCTATGGTCAAGGTGGAGAAGATCCACCTCTATACTCAAAATACTAATTAACCACACCTTAGGTCAGGGCCTCTTGTTTGGAGCTACAGCTGTTACTGACAGCATTGAGAGAGCAAGAATAAGCTCAAACTCTCTGGCCTTTAGTCAAGGTGGAAAGTATTCACATCTGTGGCCCTAGCAAGACCTAAGCCTTGGATGCAAAGCTTGCTCACTACATGGGAGGTAGATTTTCATTCTTCAGAAACAGCAGATAGTTAGGTTCCCTCTCTTTGAAAGTAAAGTACTCTCTGATAATTAAGACTTTGAAGTTAACTTTAGTGGTTCAAATCCCCCTGTGTCACATGTGCTCTGAACTAGCTGTTCACCCCTCTTAGGCTTCACTTTCTACTTGTGTATACATGAATACCTGTGAGTCTAAAATGGCGATTAAAACACATACTGAAACAGACTTAGAAAAACACTGCAGTTCTATTCATGTGGGCATTGAAAAGGCTTAGGTTTTACCACCAAGTTCCATGTCCATTGTTGTTTTAAAAAAATGGGATTGAGAATCTATACCTAGAAACGTTAAGTTTTCTTAGTTGACTTTCTTATATACACATACATGCATATCATATAACAACAGAGAGGATATGTGAAATAGAAGTGGAGGATTTGCACCTTAACCAACAACTGGGAAATGAAGACGTCAAGCTCCAAATAGCATGGGTCTTAAGGTCTCAAAGCCTACTCAAGTGGCTTATTTCCTCCATGGAGGTCACAACTCCTTTATCTACTCAGACAGAAGCAGCAATTTAGGACCAAATATTGAAAATGCCTCAGGCATCTCATTCAACTCATAGGAAGAAGAAAAAGACAAGATCCCCTGGGTAAATTAGGAGTGTAGTGGTAATGCGAAAGGGTAGAACGGGAGAGGGGAGGAAGGGAAGGAAGTGGAGAAAAATGTATCGCATAATAAAAACTATAAAAAGGAAATGAAAAGAAACCCAATCCCCCCTTTCTGTGGAGTTCCCTGACCTTCACCTATTGTTTCTCTGCATCTGCTACCATTAATTGCTAGATGAAGCCTCTCTGATGACAATGGGGACAGTCTCCAATCTGTGAGAATAGCAAAGTATCATTAGGAATCATTTTATTGACATTATCTTAGGGCTCTGAGCTATCCAGTCTCTGGCTCCTGGCTCTCCTGGCAGTGCCAGCTATGGACTCCCTCTCCAGGTATGGGTCTCAAGTTGGAGCATTCCTTGCTTGGCTACTGACACCAGTCATCCACCACAGTTACTCAGCATATCTTCTGGGAAGGACAAGTTGTAGGTTAAAGATGTTGTGGTTGAGTTGGCGCCCCAGTTCCACCATTGGAAGCCTTGCCTGGTTACAGATAATGGCCAGGTCAGGCTCCTTATTCCCCCATGACAAGGAGTCTTCACTAGAGTCACCCTCATAGATTTCAGGAGTGATTTCACTCCTTTTCCATGTCAGCCTTTTTAAAAAGCATGCTTTCTGAATATATTTAGCATCTTTTAAAAAACAATTTGACATACTGTGATATCTAAAATGGAGGTGGGGGCCGGGCGATGGTGGCGCATGCCTTTAATCCCAGCACTCGGGAGGCAGGCAGAGGCAGGTGGATCTCTGTGAGTTTGAGACCAGCCTGGTCTACAGAGCTAGTTCCAGGACAGGCTCCAAAGCCACAGAGAAACCCTGTCTCGAAAAACCAAAAAAAAAAAAAATGGAGGTGGGGATAGGTATAGATGTGCCCAACAGAAAATCATAAATAAATGCACTTAAAATAATATAAGATTTTTGTTTTATATGTTTAATGAAACTTATTTTTTTATTTTCAAAATTTTATAAGTATATACAATGAAAAATATTATACTTGCCCCTTATTTCCCCCATCTCACTTCTCAAAAAAATACTCCCTCCACACACACGCAAATCCACAATTTTTTTTTTGATGACTCACTAGTTTCAGTCACTATTGCCCATATGTACATGAGAGTGGTACCGTCCACTAGAGATTGGAAAGTAGGCCAGTGGATATTCCTCACATGAGAGAATGAAAGAATGAGTCTCTCTTTCCCAGATGCTACCAACTTCTAATGGCTCCTCAGTAAGGTGAAAGACCTGAAAAACACCTATCCCATCTATGCAAATTAAACTCAGTGGGTCACACAAAATAGAAATCATTAAAGTAGGAGGGGACTTGGGAAAAAGTACTTCAGCATGAGAACAAGGGGACATGAGAAAAGGCAATGGGAATGAAAATGACTAATAATCATTACATACATGTATGAAATTGTCAAATGGTAATAGTAACACTTTCACTAAGATTTACGATTTTCATCATTTCTAAGTCTCAGAGTTAATGAAATATTAATTTAAGATCTCTTCCTCTTTTGCTGTAGGGTAAGAGCCAATTGATAACCACATTCAATCACAGTAATGCCACTTGATTCTTTATTTTGGAAATTATCAGTCTTTCCTACATTCCTCCTTTAATATGCCATCATAAAATTGGTAGAGAGTTGAAGTATGTGTCAAACTTTACTAGTTAGATGTTTTAAATCTGACGAAATCAATCCTTCATATGATTTTGTCTAGATTTTATAGCTCAGGACATATCCCAGTTATGGGAAGAGAATAACTTTGCATCAAGTCAACTGTAATGGAAACATAGGTAGCAGAACATTTAAATAGATGGTAAGAGACCTATATTCTCATGTTTTTTACTCATAGGTTGAGTATATGGATGTCTCCTTTTCATAGCTCAATTTTCCTACTTGCTACCAATGTATTAGAGTCCATTTGTAAGTGATATCTTGTTCTACTGGCCAAGACATAGCAGGTGTTTGCTTTTACTATTTTAATCTATTCTTAAGAAGGTATGCAATGGTTAAATTGCATATTCACTAAGAGAACAAAATACGTGTATTAAACTTGTGTATTATAAAGAACCAGAATGTTTTTGAAAAGGGAGAAAACTGGATGCATTAAATTGGAAAATAAGTTAAAGATTCCATTACAAGTATAGTTATCTGAAATAAGACTAATATATTTCACTTCATTTTCTTGTACATGCCAAAGTTTTATGCTTACCAAGATAGCTATACATATTATACCTACTTTAATAGTAACCTAGCAAATACGTGATTGTATGTGTGTGTGTTCTGAAACATAGTACTTCCCTGTGAAATGTCATATTACTGCTCCATGAAGATTCTTTACAAATGGAATGTGGACTTTGTAACCATCATAACCACTTTCTGTCTCATGAGTTCTTTAGAGGGAAGTATTTGGTTTTACTGCTTTTGTTTTTAGTTTTTATCCTGAAAATACTACCCAGCCTTGAGCAAGGTGACTAATAGATATCTGGGTGACTCAAAGGCGAAGAGCACATCAGATCCAAGCAGAATCCTTGGAAGCTGGGTCAGTGACTTGATCTTAGCCGCACATTCATCCAAAGCTCTGCCCCTTCTGTTCCCACAGCACTTGCTTTTGTCCCATGGTTTATCGGTGTTGCTAATGAGCTGCCTATCTGTGTGAGATTGGAAGGAAAAGGCAGAGAAGGGCTGTCTACAGCATCGGTGATCTTGCCTATTTATTTTCTGTGTCCATGGTCTTGTAGTACAGAAAAGTTAGACCTAAGTGAAGCATGTTTGTTCGGGGGAAGCGACTTGTCCGTTTCCCAGCCACACAGACTCCCCAAAATAATCACTGATTGACGTACTAGCTCTAGCTCTAGCTTATTGGCTAGCTCTTATCTTTGGTTAACCCATTTCTATTATTTTATATTTTACCACGAGGCTCATGGCCTACCTATAAGGTTCCAGCTGTCAGCTCTCATCTTTCCCCTCTGGTGGCCCCATGGCATCTCACTGACTCTGCCTTCTTTCTCCCAGCATTCAGTTTAGTTTTCCCACCTAGCTCTATTCTGTCCTATCACAGGCCAAAGCAGTTTCTTTATTCATTAACCAATAAAAGCAACACAACAGAAGAACTTGCCACAGGTTTACTGAGTCTGAAGTCAGATTATGACTTCATTAAAAGATTTCCATGTAGTTCCTCAGTAAATTTATTCTCCCTCTTCTGTAAAGGTAGGAATTCTAGGAAGGAGACTAGATTGGAAAAGCAGCCCTTCTCCATATCAGAAAACACATATGATTCATCAACACTGGGAGACTCTGTCAGGGCTTGAAAACTATGGTTGCTGTTCTTCTATTTTGACATATAGTAATTAAGTGATATAAATCTATTTGTTTCATGTTTCTGATCTTATTTGTAAATGGAGAATAATGTTTGTATGCAAAAGATTTTTTCAAATAAAAACGATATACATAAATCATTGGCAGGCTGTTTTGCTATGGAAGGATCTTAAACAACAGTTTTTAAATTTAATTTTGTATTCCTTGAACTGTGTACTAAATTCCATGATTATTTCAATAAGACAAATGTGTCATGTCTTTTTTGCAGTTATGTCTTTAAATAATGTTACCCTGCCTTAATATTTCTAGATTTTTATAGAATTCATAATCCTAATTTATCTAATTTATCTTGTACATGCCTGGTTTACCAAATACACTCACTTTATGCAATTAACCATGCATTATACATTGTGTTTCTTCAATGTGTGGTCCCAATAACTTAGGCCTCCATTGCCATCTTCAGTGAATAGAAGATACTTGAATAGAAGATACTATGATAGGCTCTCTCTTTCTTTTCCCTGAGATTCTTCTGTGATTTGATATTATTTACAGATAGATGACTCTATAAGACACTCACTAGGTCTAAAGGAGATCTAGGCCATGATGGTAGGATTTTAATAGTCCATATATGTGACTCTACACTTTCAAGTTCACTTTAATTTAGACGGAACTGATTGTGTACCTTAGGTGATAAACTATGAAATGCAGGGAGTGTCACTTCCTCCTTGAGATAGAGAGGCATTCAAACTATAGCCTCAGGAAGTCCTTTGTATTTATTTCATCACAGAAAAAGTTTCAAGCCCTGAAGGAGGAGCCCCAAGATGATAGCTGGTTCACCACTAATAATATGGAGTTGGCTTTTCAGTTTCATTCTCCCAGGGGCAGATAATCCTCCCAGGACCTTCACTGTGAATGGGTAACCCACACAAGGCAGCTCACAGATGTCTATCACTCCAGATCCTGTAGATCCAACATTCCTATGCACAAACACACACACTCGTAATTCAAAACAAAATAAATCTTTACAATAAAACCTCAAAACATTTTGCATGTATAGTGTATGAAGAGAGTATTGATTCTGGTATAAAATATAATACTTTCATACATTGGTAATTGCTTAAAAACTGCAACATTAAAAAATACTTTTAACATATTATGAGCATATAATTGTTTGAACTTAATTGTACTTTTACAAATACTTTCTCATTTCATGATATCTCTTTCATTTTACAAACAATATAGTTATGTTCAGTCTACAATTAAGAACCTTTTGTGACTGCTTTCACATTCCTTCATCTGGAGACTTTGCTAGTAAAGGATGTTATAATGGAAGGATGGGCATGAACAGGCTTTGCATAGGTCAAACAAGAAAGGTAGAAACACAGCTATCTAAATGCCAATGTGTCTTTATTTTGGTCTTGGAAAGAAAATATGCCAGTTAATGCTCCAAGTTCATTATCTGGTCATGGTCTGACTTGTTGAAGGGGAACACTTCCTAAGATGATGCTTGCGAGGTGAAAAGAGTTCTGAAGACAATGGGGAGAGTGCAAAGTAACCCGAGTTTACAGTTGTGTCAGATGCTCACAGTTTGAATCTTGATTTCTTTCGCAGGTGTGTGATTGACTTATCATTTGACTTCCGTGTCTTGAGTTTCACTAGAAAGAATGGTGATAATACCTAAACCCAAGTCATTATTTAGTGTGAAGATAAGTTTGGTAATATAGGTAAAGCTCTCAGGAGAGTAATGAGATGCAAGGAATGTCTGATTCTTTGTGATAACAGCAGTCAATTTTCTCTCAGGGAAACAAGAGACATGGGATTGTATTTATATGTTACTCTCTCACCCACATGGTGAGTCCAAAGCTGTTGTCTAATTAAAAAAATTATTCACCCATAAGGAACACACAATCAACCCCAAACCTATATACCTTATACCTGGAGACATTGCCAAGAAGCAGATCTCTAGGCTTCATGCTATAAGCCTCTGAGTCTGTACATCTGGGTCATGCCTGTGCTACTGACCCTCATATTGGAAGACAAAAGGCATCCAAACCAGACCCATAAGGAAGGATCTGAGTAGAAGAGAAAGCAGCTTTCTGTGGAGGAAGGAGACAGTGGCAGGAGGCAAATGGACAAATTCTCTACGAGCACGGTGACACCACATTTTTTAAGAGTATAGGAACTTTTGATCCTGGCTTCCTAGTCTCCATGATACATCCAAATTGTCTTTGTTTTACTCTCAGAGAAAATCACTATCTTCATTTAGCTGCTTTCATGCCCTTGAGTAGTTTTCCACAAGATTGGATACATCTCTGGTCTTAGAACAGCAGTTGCATTTGAGTAGGACTAAAAGCTACCTAAATATTTGCAAAAATACAGATTCCTATGCCTTGCTGCTGAATCTAATTCCATATGTTTGGCAGAAGTCCCAGAATTCTCCCCTTTCTAGTGTGCTCCCATTAATTTGATGCAGGTGAATGGTTTGTGCACCACATGGGGGAGACAATTTTTGCCCAAATTCTACCTTCTATTAAAGCAAAAAATGAATATTACAATATTTTTCATTTTTAAAAATTAATTTTATTTTTAGGTGACCTTGTTGAACAATTTGTTACATTTCATTAGAATCTGAGTGGTCTGCTTCGTTTTCCAATTTCAGCATTTGGTATAAGGCATTCATAGAAAAGTGACTTGAAAGCAATTTAACCACCAGCTCAAATTAATTTATGGAGAGTTTAGTAAACAGCTTTTGCTTTCTGTACTTAAGTGATCAATTTCAACACCTGCTTTTCCTTCCAGATGGAGTTAATTAACATTAAAATTATTGCCTATAGCAGAGACAGTTTTGATAACTCACAGTCCTCCAGCTGCATCGATTCCTACACTATTAAATTAAGACAATGATAACTTATCTATGAAGTTATCATTGGAACTATTTCAAGACATGTGCATAGATATTATCTCCAAAGAATGAAAATTGGCATACATAAATGCATGCTCTGTGGTATTAACTTTTACATGGATGCTATTCTAGTTAACACTTCGTATTCAAGGAAGCTACAAGTTAGGATATTTTTGTATTTTTGGCATGCTTTGTAATTAATAGTCTTCAGAGTCAGCATGTAAAAACTCTATTTCCCCAAGCTCACACATTGTTTTACTAAACTGCACACAAGTCAGAGTGAGGTAAAATTTGGAAATTTAGTAAAGCACTTCTGAAGAAGCTTTTTGGTAGATTTTATTGATAAGTGTTATGCTTCATATATTACAACTTAAGAAACATATATACCCCTATCCCAAAGTCACATGACACCCCAGTGTAACATGGTATCTCTCCTTAATTCCCTAAGTAGCATTTGGTAAGTGTAGCGATATGTTTGTCAGATATTGAAGCTAGAAAGAACTGAAAGCTAAGAGATGCACAAATATCATCACACTGGACCTTAATCATAATAACTAGGTATGTCAAGAAGATGTGAGCTCAGACTAAAAAGACAGCCTCAGAGAATAAAGAGTATTTTGGTGCAAACCCCTTATACTTCATTTTAAATCCTCGCATACCCTTCATTTTAGTTGGATATCTTACTGGGATAGAATTGCTTTTTATGATGAAGCTATTCTGTGGGAAATCTAGAGGAGTCGCTCCTTCATATTCTGTCTTGTACTGAATCTCAATGCAACAATACAATTATTTAAATGTAAAGCAAAAATCATAAAATTGAACAGACGTAGTGGCAAGTGATGTTCAGCATTTGTAAATAACACAATATTTAATATATTGTCCATCTTCATCTTTTCGTGTAAGAAACTAACTAGGCTTTTCTGAAAAAAATATGACTTCTTTTAGCAAAGAACTGAGTGCCAAATGGAACTTTTAGGATTCCTAGTGGAGCTAGTGGAGATTTAGAATGTACATGATGCTTGCATACACACACACACACACACACACTCAGACACACACACAGAGACACACACACAGAGAGACACACACACAGAGACACACACACAGAGACACACAGACACATAGACACAGACACACACACACACACACACACACACACACAAATGGACACATACGTATACCCAAAAAAGCCCAGAGGCAAAACTGTAACCACTAACAAAGAACAGTGTTAACATTCCTTAAATAATATTGCAAACAGTGAATTAAAAAATATCAAGACCATTGCTTTTATTTTGATAGGAAATATTGAATTATTTTCTTGCCAATCCAGGGTCAAGGGTCAAGGATCTGACAAGTTTTGTTTAATGTATGAGGAAATCATATTTAATATGTATTATAGCTTTATTTACTCTGACTCAGAGTAAGAAGCACTATACTTGACCCTTATATAAACTTTTCATGAATGTGGCTTTTTCCATAAAGCATATCATAGACATTTTGTGGATTCAAGAATACTAGCCTAAACCACAGAACCAAAACTCACCCAGGAATTTTTAAAGATAAAATCATAAGAAGCAAAAAATGAAAAATACAGTTATTTTATATAATTAGTGAAATGATACTTGAATGAGAGTCAAAACTTGCAACAGAACATCACAGTAGAGAGGACACACCCTAGGCACTCAGCATCACTAGAATAAGGACACACAGCAGGTGCTATGAGCATCACTATAGTGGAGACATACCTACCTGACACTTTGAGCATCACTATAGTGAGGACACAGACACTAGACATTTTGAGAATCACCATGTGGGACCAACACCAAGTACCCTGAGCATCACTACTTGGTAACACACACACACACACACACACACAACATTCTAAAGACATGGCAGGTGATCATAAATGTGCCACACAGGCATTGAAATCTTAAAGATTACAGCTAAATCTTAGCCAATATGCATGCAAATTTAAACAAATGGTGTCATTAAAGAACAAAGATAATATATTTACATAGGTGGGCTTGCGATCACTCACACACATGCACATGTGTATCTCTAAGTTCAAAGCAGAACTAGCTGACAGCAAGTCAGTTTTTCAACTCTTAAATATTTTGTCTCTAGTTATATGTATTTTATTTGAAAAAATGACTAAAACGAGTTTAATTCCTCATTTTATTAATAATCAAACTTCACATATATAGTCAAATTATCACTGTGGTTACTTTTTTCCTCCTCCTCCTCCTCCTCCTCCTCCTCCTCCTCCTCCTCCTCCTCCTCCTTCTTCTTCTTCTTCTTCTTCTCAACACAAGCTATTGCCATCTGGGAAGAGTAAACCTCAATTGAGCAAGTGCCTCCCTCAGGACAGCCTGTAGTCAAACATGTGGGCATTTTCTTGGTTAACGAGTCATGTGCAAGGGCCAACTCCTGTGAACAGTAGCACCCCTAAGCAGATGTTCCTGGATTAAGTAAGAAAGAAAGGTGAACAATGAAAAAGTAAAAGACGACAGACTAAGCAGCTCGTGGTGAGCAAGCCAGTAAGCAGCCTTCCTGAAGCAGTATGCTTCCACTACCTCTGTTTCAGTTACCACCTCCATGTTCCTACTCAAGCTCCTTCTGTGATTCCCCTTCATGATGGCCTGGAGGGAGAAATTTGAAATCAACCCATTTCTCCCGAGTAAAGTTTATCGCATGGTATTAATCACAGAAAAAGAAAGCAAGCTCTACAAATTATTCTCAATTTTTAACATAAGATTGTAACCCAATATGAAGCCTTCCATCATTTCACTCTTAACTTTAAGGACATTCTGTAACTGAAAAAGGGGTGCTATGGATTATTTTATAATCTCATGGATTTATTTGTAGTCTCATGGATTATTTTATAGTAAAATGTGATTTGTAAGTAATTTGATGTGTGCTTTAGTCCTGAATATCTTCTTGGCATTGAAGAGTTATAATTCAAGTATAGGCAATTCAACTTTTCCTGTGTTATTGAGAAAATCATAAATGTCTTACTTCTAAAGTAATGGCATTGTCATTGCTCTATAAATCTCTTTTGATACACTCCATTATAAATAGTCAATGAAAATCACCTTCCTTATCTCTTCTAATAGTCTGTTAGTATTATTTAAATTATTGCATATTAATTGGTCTACCTTAAACACTCAACTAAATTGAATTCACTCATTTTTAGTTTCTACCCTCATCTTTCAATATCTTCATTCCTCCTTTTAAAAATCATTTCCATCTGTTGCAAAGAGTAGTTTCTTTGATGAAAGGTGAGGACTGCACTTGACTTTGGGCCTAAAAACAGATATGTTAGACTGCAGTTATGGATTACGCTTGTTTAGTTAAGTGGTGTTGGTAAAGAGACCATTACAGAAAACCCAAGTTGTTGAGCCTAGTCCAAAAAGATCCATCTACAACACAGTTCCCATGCCCTAGAGTCAGGAATAACTGGGGTAGGGGTAGTGATGGGAATTGTGAAAGCCAGAAGAACAGAGAGTTTGCTATGACATTGCATGGCCTATGGCTAGAAGAAGCCGTCCCAATAATGTCTCCACAGTATGGCTGTGTAAGCTTGAGCTGAACAAGAAAAATAGCAATAGACATGCTAAGTGAATAGAGTAGTGCAGGAATGAAATTCCAGTAGGGCTCAAGCCTACTAAAGATTTGTAGGCAACTGAGGAGTGCTGAAAGAGGAATAGTCTCCTTCCAGGAATATCCAAGTGGTTACTGATACAAAATGGTTAACCCTATGAATGAACATATAACTAACATTATTCAGATTGCACAGAATTTTTATATATTTAGGGATGGATGAATATACATATACATAAATATAGGTAACAAAAATGAATGAAACAGAGGTCATGAATTTGAAAGAGAGCATAGAGTGTTATATGTGAGAGTGAGAATCTGGAGAAAGAAAATATGGAGATTATTATATGATAATCTCAAAAGATAAAAATAAATAATGAAAGAAGAAAACAGTGAAAAAATATGCCTAAAACTTGGGCCTTTCAAGATATAGAATATCATGATCTGTAACAGTAATTTCTATTGTTCTTTACCCATTTATAAAATTTAATCTCAATCAAGAGACTTAGTTTATGGCCATCATAATTACACAAAATAATAAAAAAGGTGTACCTGAAACACAATCACTCAACATTGGTGGTGCAAAACAATGAGTTTTCTACTTCCCCATCGTCTCAATGATGGCAAAGTGTGAGTCCAGAAATATCACTCGTGAGTTTGTGATGAGTTCAGTCTCCGTAAATCACTTTCTCTGACTCTTGGAGCATATTAATGTTGAGGAGACACATTTTTTTCTCTAAATGATGAACTGTCAAGATCTCCTGAAGCTGCCTTCACCTCTGACAGTTTCATGGCTAATGGGAGTTCCAACATCTGGCTCCTGGAATTGAGCCAAGAGCTAAGAATGTGCCAGAAGGTTGATGTATCACTTCTCACCACATAGATTTCAATTTTGTTTTCCAGACACCATGTATAGTTTATCTTAAAATAGAGAACCGTTATCTGAAATAAACCTCGTTCCACCCTCCGCCTCAGTCATTTACTCCCTCACACAAGGCATGTGTTCTCTCTAACGTCCAGCCGCCAATGTTCCCGGGAGATATGGAGCTAAATTAACACTCAGCAGGCTATCATGGGCCAGAATTCAGCTGCTGCCATTCTGCGGTGAGAATTAAAGGGAAATAGGATAGATATCTATGAGTTAAATGAATGAAGAAAGGTCTAATGTGAGATGCATATATTGTTTTTATTTTTAAATATTAATTATTTCTTTTTATCCTTTTAAGGTCAATTTTGTTTGAAAACGAATGCTAAGAGAAACACTGATGGGTAAGTGACTGCATTTCTCAATTTGGCTCATTTTTTTGAGTTTATATTCTACAGTCATTCTATCATGCTTGTCAAATGAAGTCCCTAAGAAATATTTTGCTGTTTTCCACAACTATGGGTTTTCTAAAGAATATTTTCAAAAATTAAACTTTCCTCTCTAGAAAATGGTAACAAAATCTTTGCCACACTTTGGTCATTTTGTCTAACAGTTAATTTGAACTACATACAGGATTTGGTGAATTTCGTGTCATAAGCTAAGGGAAATATATATTATCTGTTATGTGTTAGTCATAAAAGCTGAAATAACTAGTATTACAAAGCCATATTTTTAATCAAAATTTAAGAGGAATCTAGTTTATTTCCTAAAGAATGTTTTATATCTTGCATGGAAGGTCCTGTGGACCTGTATAACAGCTTACAAACCAGGGCAACACAAAGATCTCACTCTTCACTTAGTAAATTGCAGGGGATAGTTTGTTTGAGAGGCATTTTTAGTGTTGGTGCCTCTGCTTTGTGTAATGAAGTGTTTCATAAATGCAAGATAGCTTCAGCATGCTGTAGGTAAAGTGTCATTGAAAGGATGATTATGTATTTTTTTAAAAAATAGGTATTCAGAAAAAGTTATGGATATGAATACCTCCATTTGTTTTCTTCATAAAAAATCTTAAAATATGTATTTAAGGATATTTCATGTAGTGATACAGAACTACTTAGAAATAGTAGAGGGTTAACTCAGGAGAGCTGGTTGCATTGCACTTTCTCCAATTGTTACCATTCTATGGTGTTAGTTCTTTTTTTCCATATTACTCCTCGTGTGAGAGAAGACCGTTTGATAGCACCCCAGGTACACATGATGCTGAGCCGTTCCAAATCGAAGAGTACAAACTTCAGTTGAGAACAGGCTGAAAGAAATGGTTTGTGAGTTGTGTAAATAGTCTGTGTAAACCTTGAAAGATTGGAATTAAGGAAAGTGGATATGATAGAATGAAACTAATGATTATTAAAATATAGGAGTAGCAATTCACCATGCATTCATCTATTTTATGATGGTTTTCTTTACAAATCTGCAAGACATGTTCCAGGGTCTTTACTAAATATACTTGGTATGGTATATCTGCTCTTTTCCTTAATTGAACACTTCCAATGAGCAGTCATATTATAGAGAGCCACTGTGAAGGATATTGCAGAAGAACAGAAAGGACTTCTTAAAATTAGTCTTAAGGTCAGGACCAATGAATACATCTACTAAACACTCCAAAACAAAGTATCTGGAAGTGTTCCCGAAGAGGGAAAGGAAAGTATAAGAGTCAAAGAACCAGGAAGTTTTCTGTGAGACTGTATCTCCAGTAATGTCTGAAGCTAAATCTATAAGATCTCGCCCATATTACTGCCCAAACAAGAGCTGAACAAGGACAACACTTATGGACTTCCCAAAGTAGACACAGAAAAGGCCCCAGTAATCTTGTATGAGCCAATCATTAATTAGCTATACTAGAAAGGAGGAAGAAACAATGGTATTTAATGTTTGGTAGTTTCTGAATAACAGCTTTGGAACTGAATTCTTATTCCTCTACTCACAACAGCTTTTGGTATGATTATTTCTATATTTAATTTAAGATAATACAAGGGAATCTATATGGTATTAATGTAGGGACATGAGAAAATGTTGACATGCTTGGCTCCAGTGCCCCATGTCAATGGATGGCAGAACATACTTCCTTCTTTGTGTATGCATTCATTTGCCAAACATTTAAAACGTGATCACCAAGGTCATGATCTTATTCCTATGAGCTCATCGCATGTACAGGGGCCTTCTTTGTTTCAAGGAACAAAGCCAGTGAGTCCATAATTTCAAATTGAAACTTCTAGTTCCAATAGACATATGACCTTGAAACTCTATGTCACATTTACATCTTCTCAAAGTACCAAATAAGTGAATTCTTGCTATGTGCTTAAAGAAGATCTGTCCCCAGATGTCTACAAGCATCATGGTGTCATTAAGAACCCTTGTTGTGTGACATTTGAAATGCTGTCTGTGTACTAAGAGTAGCATATACGAACAGTTTTTAAAATCCTTTTATTGACTCTGTATTTCATATCCTCGCTCCACTCATCTTCCCATCCTCTCACTTCTTCTCTCGGCCCTTGCAACCTCCCTGCAAAACAAAATTTAAAAGGAAAACAAAACAGAAAAAAAAACCCAAGAACAAAAAAAAAATGAAACAAAACAACAAGAAAAAACAATTCAAAAGATCTCAGAGTAAAAGATCTATTGTGACCCAGTGAGTCACACAGTTTAGCCTTAGTCCATACATCTTTACTTCTTTTCCTTTTTAATTTAAATAACATTCCTTTTTATTTATTTTACATGGCAACCCGTTTCCCCTCCCTCCTCCCCTCCCATCCCCCTCCCTCTATTCTGACTCACCAGCAGTCAGATCAACGGGGCCAGCTCTACTGTTTGCCAAGTCTTGGTACAGAACTGGCTCTCTGGATTTCTGCACTTGGTAAGGAGGGCACGACCAGCTTCTCCATTCTCATGCCTCTGAGGCTGACTCTCCCATTTGTCATAGGTGACAAGAAGAGGCGGGGGAACTCATACTTTGCTTACTGTTGCCACCCCATGGCATGCTAGGGATGGGGCAAGCCCAGCTCGCTTGCTCTCATGCCCACGGGCCTGGCTCACCTGCACCTCAGTCAGCTCCACTGTGCTGCCCAGGTGAGGCACCAAGTCCTTGGACACTGACCTGGCCATAGGTAATGGCCCAGGCTCCTGATGTCTGTGTAGCCCTTTGTGACACTATTGGTGATAGATATCAAAACAAACACTAGCTGTGGTACCATTGGTGATAGATATCAAAACCGACATCAGCTGTGGTTGGAGCAAGATCTTAGACATGGTCCTTGGACGCAGCCTGGGCCCACATGTCATCATGACCTTGGTTGACAGTGTAGGTCACTTAGATCAGCATGAACCCAGTGGGAGCATGGCCCTAGGGTCCCCAAATGGCTCTAGGTGTGGGCCTAGATCCTGAACATCTACACAGCCTTTGAAGGCAAGAGGAGCTTGAGACAACAGTACAGACACTGCTTGTGGCAGGGTCACAGTTCAGACCCATATAGTTCCCTGGTCTGGGATGGAAGCACATGCCACTCAAGTCTGTATAGGCCTGGCAGCAGCCCAGGCCTTGGCACCAAGAAAGCCACACAGGTGAAGGCCCAAATCCTGGACATCAGTGTGACCTTTAATGCCAACACAGGCCATGGACATCAGCATAGTCTCAGGTTATGACATTGTCACAGACCCTGGTTGTAGTAGGACCATTGACCCAGACATGGCCAACAAGCACAGTTAGCAACTGGACAATACTTTGGCCCTGGTTAGTGGTATGGTCCACCAAGGTTTCTATGGCCCCTGTGACATGTTCACAAATTATAATATAATATGAAGTAAATGTGGAAATGGAAAGATTTCAAAATGAGTTTCACAGAGTGAGAATTCGGGATTTTCTGAAGAACTTACTCTTAATCTTCCTTAAGAGTATTTTCACAAAGTTATACAAGTTTCCCTTCACATTACAGTGAGAAATAGCAATGGCCATGACCCAAGGAAGATCAGGTAGCTAGACTTCAGAAGCATGAAGAATCCATCAACAGCATTGAGTCCCACTAATAAACAAGGTCATGGAAGCATTTTGCTAAAATGTATATCCTCTATGATTTTCTGTGAGAACTTGCCCTTACCAGTCTTTAAAGGGAGCTCACTGCCAGTGTGCAGCCGCCCACTTCAGCTGTCTTTCAATATTCTTCACCTAAGAGTTCCACTTGCATTTTATGCTCTAACATTTGTTCTCTCTGTTTTCCCTAATATTGGTAGCATTCAATACATTTTCTTCTAAGGTTTTATACCTAATCCTACAGTGGGAACAATTCCATCTTTTATGGTCTTATGCTATAGTGATATTATCTTTTTGAAGCTTCCCATGTTTCTACCTTTCCACAATTTAGACACTAAATATACCCTCCACCTGCACAAACACCCCACAAAACACAACCCAAAGTAATTGGTTAAACTGTAAATTTATTTAATCAGTGATATGCAATCCTATTAAAAATGAGTCCATCCACGCAGAAAATGTAACATATGCAACTTCCTTCAATGTGTATTCCCTTAGAGTCTGAGGAACAAGATATTTCCATAGTTTGAAACTATCTCCTCAAAAGATTCAGATCATTTTAAAGGAAACAATAATAGCTTTAGATCAGAAAACTTTGTCAAAATCCAGACTCTTTCCTCATGAAAACATTGAAGGAATAGTGCCAGGCATCATGTGCTTTCTGACATGGAACATGATGTATATAATGCTGTTTCTGTGGTATGTCTGCAAGAAATAAATAACCTGAATCTAATCATTGAGACATGTCAGACATCTACACGTTGAAGGCTCCATACAAGTGCCGCATGCTATTCAAGAAAGAACAGTCATGAATGAGGACTACAAAGCAGTTTCTGATGAAGGAACAGCATAGTTGATATGACGATAACTGTGACACATAATCCTGGGTAGAACATAAGTGGGGGAATTGGCAAAAGTTAAATAAAATATGCATTATACAATAATGTGCCCATGTTAATTCTAGTTCAGATGGTTATTTAGGAGACTATCTTCCATTTAAATTAGTGGTTCTCAGCATGTGAGTCATAACCCCTTTGGCAGCCACATACCAGATATCCTGCATATTAGATATTTACATCGCAATTTGTAACAGTAGCAAAATTATAGTTAGGAATTAGCATCAAAATAATCTTTCAGTTGGGGGACATCACAACATGAGGAACTGTATTAAAAAGACGCATCAACAGGAATGTTGAGAATCACTGCATTAAACCCTTAGAGTCACAAATCCTGAAAGGAGGGAGGCTGGAGTATACCTACTGCTGATTAGTTTAGATACTCAATTTCTTACTCACCCTCATTCTTATGTAATGATATTTTCATTACTATCTATGGAGAATTATGTTATGAAGTCTCTATTATCAACTTAATGGAAATATTGCTTCTTTCATTCTGTGCTAATCTTAGAACAGACAGCTTTCTCATCTGCTGGGAGCAAGAATAGTCTACCTAGCGTGCCCCAGAGAGCAGCAGATGGGTTACAACCTTGTGTGTGTAGACATCAAGATAGAGTCGACAACATAGATCAAATCAATGTGTCGTTTGAATGGCAGTCTATTGCTGAAGTGATAACTTCTGCATGGTCGGAAATTGTGCAAATACGGGCTCTAAACACTGTATGACAATGAGACGTATTCTAGAGAAGGCTATACCTGATGTACTGTGATTACTTAATTGAGGAAAGAAGTGTGGACACATGCTACCTAGGTGGCATGCTGTGCAAAGGGGCCATTAAGTAAAAGAAAAACACTCAAAAATATACTTGGATATTTTGACATCTGTTATGAGACACCGAGGCATCTTACTTTGAGCTCCAGGTCTTTTATAGGTATCAGCTAGTTACACTGTGTTCATACTACTTTGCTGTGTGTGTTATAAAAACCAAAAATTTTGGTTCACTGAACATAATCTATGAATCTGTTTTTTTTAATGTGTCTTATTGTGAAAGACAGATAGAGTAGATACATGCACTCACATACAGACAGGGAAGAAGATACAAAGTCACCAAGCCAAGGTCACTTCTAAGGTTCTGGGTCACTTGTGCTAATTTTCACAAGCAGTTACATGGGTCTCTGTGTGTGTGTGTGCATGTGTGAGTATATACTTTTAAAATCTGTGTATTTTTGAAAATGTCCCCTAAAGAAGCATAGTGGTTTTATTATTATTAGTGGCATTTGAGCGATTATCTCCTTCACTTACAGTACATTGACTTATGAGAACCACGTTTTTAGGCTCTCGATAAAGCTGGTTGACTGACTGACTTTCGCAAACATTTAAGATAAGAATGATGTATATTATACTATCATTTTGCCAACAGGAAACTGTGTGCCAAGATTAGTATACAATGTAAATCATATGGACAGGACTCTCCCCAGAATGCCTGAAGTAAGCACATAGATGCACTTTTCCGGGAAACCATTCACTTCTCCACAGCTCACAGCTGAGAGGAAGGCTTCGGGCAAGACCAAACAATTTGTTAGAGAAGACTCACTGTACACCATATTCACATCAGATTTTCCTGTATTTTTATGGCATTGTCGAATGGGCAATGAAGCAATGTCTACATATCACAGACAGCAGATAAGAGTCCGCTGCTGGGGACCATGTTGGATAAGTGTACACACTGGAAACGGTCTCTGCTGGAAGGGAAGCATAGCCTTCACAGTCATCATAATTTATCCTGTAACAGGTGGCTTATACAGTAGAGCAGATAATGCCTCTAAGCAGGAGATGCACATCCTAAACCTTGGCAACTGTGAATGTATTTCAACTTCTGCAAATGTGATCAAATAGTTAGCCTTCAGATGGGGACAACTAACTATCCTGGGTTATCTTAGACCAATGTCGTGATAGTACCCCATGTTTATGAGAGACGAGAGAGTCAGAGTGAGGAAATGGCAGGGGCAAAGATCAGAGAATACAGACTCTGATCCCAGAGAAAGTGGGTATCTCAGAGAAACTGGACAGATATTTAACCTGAGAGGCTCATGGAATACTAATGAAGAATAAATATAATCATCGGTAAAAATAAATTATGCAAGATCAATTTTCCAAATTAACGGGATATAGAATCCCAGTCAATCTGACTACACAGTAATCTTTTCTTTTCAAATAATCTTTTTAATTTATGATTTAAACATACATTGTTGTTATTTTTCTGATTTGTAATAGCCTGTTCTTTAAAACTTACAGATTATTTGCCATTTTCTTCCAATGAAAAGTGAGCATCTCTCTTCTAATTATTCTAGCCAAAGTTCTGTGCTGGTGGTTATGGACCTAGCCTAGCTCATGGGTTTATGGAATGAGAATGAATTGCATAATTATTTAGATGTAGAAACATATCTATGTTGGATAAACAGATAACATTGCAGAATTTATAAACACAGTCATTTTTAACTGATTTATGAATGAACATTTGATGTAAAAAAAAACAACAGTAAGTTAAATCAAGTTTTGTTAATAGTTAAGGAAGGCAGTTTCCTTGGTACTTTAAACAAAAGCAACTCATTAGAGTTCTTCGAGAAAAATTTAAATTCTCATTTCGTAGATGAAACCAACATAAAAGAGGATAAATACTCATTTAAGTTCAGACTTCCAATTCATATATGTCTATTTTTTTCTAGTAATTCTGCCTTCATCTTTATGAATACCAACAAAAGCCTTTTCAGTTATTTGGGGAACCAGGAAGTTTCTTAAATGATAGGAATTTACTTAACTAAGTTCTCTTTCACCAGGAGTTTCTTGTTCTCATCACAAATTTAAATATCTTGCCTCCTCTCCCTCTTCTTCCCCCCTCTCTCTTTCACTCTCTGTGAAATACACAGAGTAATTCTTTGAGATTCATTGGTCTTAGATTCCATGCTGCTCTTAACCTTTTGCCTGAACTCCAGGTCTAAGCAATAATTCATTATTTCTATTCAGCAACTGTACATTTAATACCTGCTTTGTGCAATAGACAGAGTTAAGTTTTGGAAACACCGTTATAATTATAATAGTAGAAGAATATAAGCATGCCGACATTTATTGAAGTATACAGGCAACAAAGCAGAAGGGAAAAATAAAGCCAGGGAATTTATGAGAGTGAATAGATGTGATGGGTTTCAAAATAAGGACAGCAGCAAAACTGTTCAAGCATGGGAAGTATGGAGCTGGTCAGAAAAGCTATTGACACTTGAGGTATTTCTTAACCTAAAGGACAGAAATCATTTGAAATGGTATTATAGGGAAATATGTCTTTAAACCTGTAAAATAGGCACTATTAAAAATTTCATATTCAAAGCAGACAAATAATTATGATGAGACTCAAACATGAAAGGAATTTTTGGTGGAGAGTATTGGTAGGAGAACAAGACACAGCTGTGAAGGGAATATTAGGGGTCAGAACAAGGCATCATTGAGCCTTGGGAAGAAGCTCCAGCGTCATTTAGAAAATCGCTAGTCCTTAGAGGGTTTTAAGCAATGGAGGGGAACAATGTGACTATATCTTTGTTTGCTCTCTGTAAGGAGTAAATTGAAGAAAGTTGAACAAACAAGTCCAAATAGAAGCCTGTTTATCCCATTAAGTGTGACCGCAATTCAAGATGTTAAAATGGTAACAAATTTTATTAGATTTCAAAACATGCAAGAAAGATACTTAAAGATTTACGGTTTTCATACTTTGTCATTTTGGATTTGAATAACACAGACACAGACAGTATCTAGCTGCCAAATGCTTACCTGTCAATTTTAGAGGAGAATATATGCTGCAGTCTGAGAGGGCTTTCCAGTTTTAAGGCAGGTGTCTGGATATGACTTCAAATTCAAAGTCTACTTTCTTAGGACTACTATATAAGCAAATTTGATACAATGATTGATTATGCAAAGGAGGATGGGGAAAGAAAGAGTCCTCAAAAGCATCAGTTGAGCTCTGCCTTGAATTTTGTGTCAGAAAGATAAATAACCAACCTCTTGTGACATCCAAAACATGATCAAAATGTGTGGATATATCAAAGGTAGAAAGGCTTAGGAATGAAAGACCTGTGACTCACAGATTTAAGTCATAATCAGTGATTTTTTTTTTGGTGTTTTGAGACAGGTTCTCTTTGTGTAATAGCCCTAGCTATCCTGGAACTCACTCTGTAGACCAAAATGGCCTCAAACTCACAGAGATCCACCTGCATCCGCCTCCGAAGTGCTGGGATTAAAGGCGTGCGCCAGCAACACCAGATGATTTTTACCAATAATCAGCAATTTTTACCAGTAAGATTTAACGATAGTTTAGATTGTATCCGGGTCATGTTTCACTACTCTCTCCTGTAGTATTTTTCTTTTGTTCACAATAATTTGGTTTTTTTTTCTGTGACATTTAAGTTTTACAAGAAATGTACTGTCTGTCCCAGTTTCTTTAAAGAAAATATTTTTCTTTAGCTATCCATCCAAGGCTATCTTCCCCCACACAATCCACCTCCAGAAATACCAGCTGAGGCTTTAGAGAAACATTTGCCTCTCTGATAAATTGTACGGCACACCCCCTCTTCCTTTGGAAATGAAACCCTTGAGATGAATGTTTGATGTGTGTTCATCTCTGTATGTTCTCATTCCACCATCAAGCAAAAAGGTGAATCACCTTACAAAGCCAGATACTGCAAGGATGACTATGGGTCATTTATTTTGGATAGGAACACATCTGCCTTGTCCTGTAGCTAGGCTTTATGACACAAATTCAAAACACTTGGAAGGTACTTTTCTGTGTGCCCACCAACTCTTCCTATAAGAGATACAAAATTTTGTGGTTCCACCAAACATTAATTTCCCTGAAAATATTCACATAATTTAGGTACACTAGGATAAGCTTAGAAATGTAATGTAACTTCAAAATCGCTTTAAATGGCTAACATGAATACCGATAATCATCTCTGTGAGTTAATATCCTGGCTACATAAATGCCATAATTCCAATTTCAAAGGGAAAATAACTGAGGACCCAACTGCTTGAATAGTTTTCCCAAAGTTATATAAGAAACCTTATGTTCCATTTGCTTTTTGTTAAGAGAAGGTCAGAATATGTGGGTTTTTCTGACATCAAACTTCTCATCCTCCTTGCCTTGTTTCTTAAGCATGGAGATTATAGATGTGAGCCATCACACCCACTGCTCAAAACCAACACTGTATCTTGGTTTTAAACTCAGGAAGATGTCTCTGTAACCTGTTTTACTTTTTCCCCTACATTTAGCCTCATTTCAAATAATTTGGGGTACATGGTAGAGTCTATTGCCATTTACACAAGCTCTGTCATTGCTAAAATCCTCACTAGACAGCAGATGGAATTCTTGATTAAAATTACAGTGTAGATGAAGAATCTTATTAGGCAGTTCTCCTCAGACTCAAGTTCTCTCCTTCTCTTTTGAATACTGTCTATTCCATGCTGGGTGCTTAATAAATATTAATTATGAAGATGCTTCACAGAATTTATTAAAATGAATGTAGCTCTAGCAAGTGCTTAGATTGCTTAAGAGGGGACTGTATCAATTCAATGAATTTTACTTATTATAATGTAATTTTAACTGAGGAAGAGACAGTAAATGATCTCTAATCATTTTGACTATGATAGAGAAAAAAACAGCATCTCCACTGATTGGAAGTACAATCAATGAAACTACCACTTACAGAATGCTTTCCTTATGACAAGAGCCCATCTAAAAGCATTTCACGTATGATAACTTTTACTATTTCGGCAGCAATAAGTAAGAAAAGGCCATAATCTTTATTTTCTAGATGAGGAAACTGAGCTTTTAAGGAATGAAGTAGACAAACAAACTAGCATCAAACCTTCAGTTTATCTGACCTTGGTACCATAATGTATACTATATGTGCTATATAGAGTAATGCTATCTTGATGTGACTTCATTTTCATGAAGCATGGTGTAAAGCTGAGGGCCCTACTCATTCTCATGTTCATCATCTCTACTTTGGAAAGATATTAATTAGGTATTTTGTGTGTCCCATGTACTGAAAAAGGGGTCTACTGGTATGTAAGGCTAAATAATCTCTTTTTCTGAGAAGATAATACAATCAAATGCCATATTCACTAGTACATATTGTGGGACAAAGTGAAAAGATTGTTATAATGGAATCCAAAGTTGATGGTGTGAGGGCACACATCTGTAATCTCAGATTTTAAAAGCAGAAGCAAGAGGATCAGGGTTTCAAAATCATCTTTAGACTCACAGCAAGACATAGGCCTGCTTTTACAATATCAGAAAATATCTTAAAGTAGCAAATTAATAACATAAACAAATTATCAGTAATATTGTATGAGAATATAGAATTCACTATGACTGGGAACTATAAGAAAAGAATATTGAAGAGCATTTAAATACCCAGGGTAAAAGATAAGCATACTAATTACTGAACAGAGGACTCTTTAAGCATAAGCAACATAAAAATGAAATTTTATAATAGTTTAGAAGTTTAGCATATATTCCTAGGGAAATAATAACCCCTATACTCAACGCTCTGGTATATACTGATCATGTCCTTTTAAAAAGAAAAACTAAAAACCACATTTTGAAAAATCGTAATAGAACTTCAGGAATATGCACACACCCAGACATAGCATTGGCCTATTCTATTTATTGGATTTTGGACATGGATTTTTGTTGTACCGTCTTGCCCTGAAGGTGCAGCGATTTGTTCAATGTCTAGTGTGTTTTGTTTCTTCTCCCTGGTATAACTTCATAGATGTCTTAGGTTTTGTCCCCTCACCTCTGTTTTCATAATACACACATAAATGAATACATGAGAGGAAATCAAAAGATAAAAGATAAAAACAAGAATGTAGGACTAAAAGCAAGACCTCGATATCTGTGGCACTTAAACTTGAAAACACTGATTCCTTTAAAAATACTTCACTCATGGACTTTTTATCCTTGCAGTATGTTTCTAACTACCAAAATTACATAGATCTTTATGATTGTTATCACATATCACAGAGGGCAGGGGAAACAAAATCTTAGGAGAATTCACATCTAACTTATAAATAATGCAAACCTTTGTACACACATATATGCATGCACATATAGCATATGTACATGCTCTGAAGGGTTAGGGAGTAGATAGGATTCTCTTGAGCCAAATCCATAACTCACTTTCAAACCTGAAAGTGCATCCTGCTCTTTTGTCCCACATCCCTCTTTATAAAGCTCTCTCTTTGCTTTCTTAGTAGGTCAGCACCGCTTATATTCTTACAATGGTTTTGTCAATGAGCTTCTGAAATCTGCTTTTGTCTTGCAAGGGAAGATCTATGTTCCTTAGAAAATTACACTTTCATACTTGATATCTCTTAAAGCCTTCATGACATATCATGGAGAGAAAGAGGGAGAGAGAGAGAAATCTTTAACCTCTGTGCCCTTGGGGAGTAATAGAAGCTGGGAATATCCTCAGTGACAAGAAGATCTCACACAATGTTGACATAGCATGTATACTTTATTGGGTATTTGTTGAATAAATTATTATACTCCAGGAAATAAATATGATTAACAAGTATTCAAATGAGTTACTTTGTATACTTAGTAATAGAATATATAAAACCAAATATTTTTTTAAAGTGGGCAGGCATGTCTATAAACTGTTTGAATCCCAATATAAAACATTAACACAGATTTTATAAACCTGTATCTTCCAGTTCCCCTACATCCTGCATGCATACTTAACATTGAAATACAAGAAAAAAAAATTGTTTGTTTCTTAAAGGTGGCCAAGTAACAACAGGTGCCAACTAACCAGCATAAAACGTGTTTATAATGAGCTTGTAGAGTTCCAGCAGCTACCTAAGTAATTTAGGCCACCAGGTGTCACTAAAGATTAAGCAATGGTGAAAGATTTCCTGGCCTGTAAATTCTTCAGAGGCTTCTGACAAGCTAAGCAAATAAATGAGACTATTCATTTGAAGAATAACAGTAAGTGGGAAGCTTTTGAGTCTTGTTCTTGTTTCTTTCTGTCTTCTTTCCCTTATTCCTAGACTGAATTCATTACCTAATTTCCTAACTTTTGCCTTCTATTTTCAAAGTAAAGAATTGCCATCCTAGCACGGGTGAGTGTGCTTTTTGTTCCGGCAATTTGTTTGATTGTGAATCATATTTTCACGCTCCACTTTTCTCTGACTTCATAAAAGGATACTTTCCTGGCTCCCTTTTATTAATGAGGCTTTGCACAGCCACCTTGCTTGTAAGGGGGATTGCATGGGCTGAGCGTGTATCTATGATAATGGCCATGTATAATGGGTAGTTAATCATGAAGAAAATTCATTAGCTGAATGTCACCAGAAGCCTGTGTCATGTGGCAAACGAACAGGGGCTAGCGGTTTGAGTTTTAATATCTGCAATGAGTACTTATAAGAATAAAGCAAAGAGAAGAGAGAGAGAGAGCGGGGGGGGGAGAGGGAGAGGAAGAGAGAGAGAGAGAGAGAGAGGGAGCGAGGGAGAGGGAGAGATCCTCCTATATTTCATAAGAAGTTGAGTAGAGAATTAAAGGTGACAGAGGGTAGTGGAATCTGGTGTGAGGCCTGGATTACTGAAGAGTTTATTATTCATGTGAAATTTTCTACATCGTCTTCAGTGGAGGAAGTTTGCTTCTTAAAACACCTGAATTGTCTTTTTTTTTCTTTTTTTCTTTTTTTTATTTATTTTTTTAAACTACCGCCTCCTCCCCGTTTCCCATTTCCCTCCCCCTCCTCCCACACATCTTTCCCTCCCCCCACTCCCCTACCCCTCTCCCCGTCCCCCCCACTCCATTCCCCCTCCCTCTCGAGAATGATGAGCAGTCCAGGTTCCCTGCCCTGCCGGAAGTCCAAGGTCCTCCCACTTCTATCCAGGACCAGAAAGGTGAGCATCCAAACAGGCTAGGCTCCCACACAGCCAGTTCATGCATTAGGATTGAAACCTAGTGCCATTGTCCTTGGCTTCTCATCAGCCTTCATTGTCCAACATGTTCAGAGAGTCCGGTTTCATCCTATGCTTATTCAGTCCCAGTACCGCTGGCCTTGATGAGCTCCTAATAGATCAGATCCACTGTCACAGCGGGTGGGTGCACCCCTCGTGGTCCTGACTTCCTTGCTCATGTTCTCCCTCCTTCTGCTCCTCATTTGGGTCTTAAGGGCTTAGTCTGGTGCTCCAATTTGGGTCTCTGTCTCTATCTCGATCCATCGCCAGATGAAGGTTCTAAGGTGATATGTTAGATATTCATCAGTATAAAAAAAGATATTCATCAGTATGGCTATAGGATAGGGTCATTTCAGATTCCCTCTGCTCAGTTGCTCAAGGTACTAGCTGGGGACATCTCCCTGGACACCTGCGAGCCCCTCTAGAGTCAAGTCTCTTGCCAACCCTAAGATGGCTCCCTTAATTAGGATATATATTTCTCTGCTCCCATGTCCACCCTTCCTTTATCCCAACCATCCCATTCCCCCAAGGTCCCCCCAATCTCCCCTTCTCATGTTTCTCACCCCATTTCCCCTTGGCCCCATGCCACCTCACCGCAAGTTCCCAGTTTTTGCTCGGCAATCTTGTCTACTTCCCATATCCAGGCGGGTGATTATATGTTTTCCTTTGGGTTCACCTTCTTATTTAGCTTCTCTAGGATCACAAATTAGATGCTCAATGTCCTTTATTTATGGCTAGAAACCAATTATGAGTGAGTACATCCCATGTTCACCTTTTTGGGTCTGAATTGTCTTTTTAAAGTCATGGAAAGTTAAGGCATATATAGTCCTTGTACAAAGAAATACATTTTTCTTTGTTTTTGGAGAAAGCGTTTCTCTGTATATATTTTTGACTGTCCTGGAACTTGCTCTGGAGGATAGACTGGCCTTGAAGTCACAGAGATCCACCTGTCTCTGCCTCCTGAGTGCTTGGATTAAAACAATGTATGTGCTGCCACCACCTGATGACAAGTATGTTTTGTTTCATTATTTATTTATAAGAAAACTCTCCCCGTATAGCCCAAGCTAGCAATAAACTCACCATGTAGTAGGTTGCAGGAACTAGGCTCAAACGTGAAGTGATAACACTGCCTCCATCTCCTGAGTGCTAGGATTGCAAGTATTATTGCCATTCAAAGTTCATTTTATGTCTTAGTCAAGTCTGAATACTTTGTGGAAATTAACTCCAGTTAATATTTATCTTAACGATTCTGGGTGTGTCCTGTATTCACTAAATATTCCTTTCGACAAGATTCTTTAGTCCAGGCTTACAGCAGGCACTTGTTGAGTTTTGATGATGCAACAGTAGATGATACTAATATGACATGTCCATATTGAGGCATCATGAGGATACTTTAGGATATACTTGTCAGTATATCTAACAAAGGAGGAAGATGAGAGCATGGGGAAAGAAAAAAAGTATGCAATTTACCAAGAGTATTTTCATATATATTCTATCTATAGTGACATGTTATGTGCCAATATAAAACTGCTAATGAGAGAGAGAAAAATAAAGCATAGAGGTGTTAGTAAGTGGAGATCAAGATCTCTCTGAGAAAGTTGTGTGTGAAGGGACACAGAGAGATGTCAATGCTATTCAGCAATTATCCAGAAGAGAGCTATAGTCTTTAAACTGATAACCTGTACTTCTTCATGTAAGAAAGAGATAGACACCCTATCTCTGTACTATATTAAAAACTCTCAAAAAGGTGTGTTACTTACACTAGGAGTAATCAACTCCAGACTGAAGAAAACAGGGCTATAGTAAGGAAGAGAAATACGTTGGTGGCAGCCAACGTGGTTGAAGCATAGGAAAAGGGAAGTTCTGGGCTGTGATGGCGGTAGGTACCTACTGTAAAATAGAATATGTTGTTCACTAGATATTTTTTTTTTTTGGTTTTTCGAGACAGGGTTTCTCTGTGGTTTTGGAGCCTGTCCTGGAACTAGCTCTTGTAGACCAGGCTGGTCTCGAACTCACAGAGATCCACCTGCCTCTGCCTCCCGAGTGCTGGGATTAAAGGCCTGCGCCACCACCACCCGGCTCACTAGATATTTTTTAAAAATGTGCACATTCTTCACTGGTGAATGCCAGCCTTGGGAAATTTTTTTGAAAGTCATTTATAAACTCCTTCCAAGAGCCAAAAGAATGGCCACACCTCCTTTGACATATCGGCACATCTTGATGGCACACACTATGAATAATATTTTGAAGACAAAGGCGTAGGTGTACAAAAAGCTTCATTATGCTGTCATTTTAATATTGAAAAATAAGATGCAGCTGGAGTATTCAATAATATTTGAGAGGTCATAAAAGTGTGGAACACCAGCTTGATGAGATAATAAGCTCTCATCCCAATGATAATTAGCACCGAGAAACAAAGGGACGGCAGAGCATGTAGTGAAAGGCACGCTTTAAAGTCACATGTTCAGTTTTATTGTTATGTCTTCGATGCATGCGTTAACTAGGATGAAAGGGAAAAATGACTAGCTTACACCACATACTTAGTAAACTTGGATGATTTCACCAAATTTAAGGTATAAAGTCATACCTTGTCATCAAGTGCAGCCACTCATGATGTATGTGCAGGTGCCGACTATGTGATGTTGGTAGGGTAGAACTCAGGGACAAGGGGACGAGAGAGAATGAGGTGGGAATATATGTGTGGACCGTCATTTGCATGTGAGTCTTTTGCATACTTCATCAAGTCTATACAGTTTACAATTTGTATTTCATCAGGCTGATGTGTGTGTAGGTGCATTAGTAGGCGCTCTCTGAAGGAATAGAAACCATTGAATTGCTATGGTAAAGTGTGTTATTCGATTAGTTTTCATAAATCCAGCTGTGCTGGTCAACAATAGCTGTCTCTGTCTTAAAGAGACTGAGAACACAGTGACTACTCATTCCACAGTCTGATATTGAAGGCTCGGGGAGTCCTGGAGAGCATCTCTACTGCAGTCCACCTTAGAGGCCTTAAGAAGCTAGGTGCTGGTGTTAGCTAAGCCTGTCATCAGCAGGGGTGGCTACAGCTGGTTGCAAACTTAAACAGGGAAGGTGAATTTGCTAATATGACAGTCAGCCTGCACAAAGGCAAGCAAGCAAAAAGCAAAGTGTTTTCCTTCAGACCTCTCTTCTGGCTATCACTGTAACCTGCCTCTCACATTAGGTTGTATCATTCCACTTTAAATAATCAAATCAAATAATAACAATAATAATATCAAAATCTTTACATGTGTATCTAGTATCTTATCTCTAATTCCAGAATCAGTTGAATTGTCAAATGAGAAAGACCATCATATTCAACTGAAAATGAATAGTATAACAGTTTGTATATAAGCTCTTGTAATATGTAGTAAATACAGAATTCAAAGAGGTGACTTTGGTTCTCCAAAGATCAATCTTATTGTTGAATCCAAAGGGGAAGAAATTAGGAAAAAGCACAGTTCTTCCCCACAGTGCATTAACAGAGGAAAGGAATGACTTGCTGGGCGGTGGTGGCGCATGCCTTTAATCCCAGCACTCTGGAAGCAGAGGCAGGTGGATCTCTGTGAGTTCGAGGCCAGCCTGGTCTACAAGAGCTAGTTCCAGGACAGGAACCAAAAGCTACGGAGAAACCCTGTCTCGAAAAATCAAAAAAAAAATGCAGAGTAAAATCCTAGAGCTGATTATTATTGCTCTAGTTGCTGGACTTAAAATCAGTGTTATCTGAAGTAACATAATGACCTCTACTCAATGAATATTCAAAGCAATGACTTCTAAGAGTAAAACACGAATGGTCTGTTAGGGTGCAGTAGACTGGCCACTACTATTTTGAGGAAAAGAAATGTATGCTGAAGATGAACAAACTACTCTACTGAATTCAATGAATGGTGCTTACAGGATAACCAAGGGCTGGTTTCAGGAGGGTACCTCCATTAGGAAGAAATCCTTGTCTTGTCAGGGTGAATTTACCTGTGAGCATGTTCACCTTCCAGTCATGTAACTGGTGCCATGCGAATGTAGATAGGTTTGGAAAGCCAGTGAAAAGCTCTCAGAGGTTACCATGAGTTAGAGGGCACAAAACTGTCGGTTTGGAAATCTCTGCATTGTCAATCACTGCCATGCAAATCATAGTCATGCAGATAGGAGAAGTCCTAGCCGGTCCAAGCTCAGTCCTGTCAAAGGCTTTTAGACAAAGGATTTGTTTGAGAGCCCAGGGCTTCAGTTTTGGGATGCCAAGTTACAGTTTTCCAAGGTCCACAATTTGGGCTTCATGGACCAAGTCTGTGAAAACCAAATGTGGACTGGCTCCATTTTCTGGGCTTTATGAAAATCCTTCCATCCATAGAGGCTGCAACATGGAGCTTCACTCTAAGACTGACTCACTGGGAAGTCAGAGAATTTCCAAAATGGGATGCTCGTGCCACGTTCACCTAATTGTGCCTTAGCTCAATGCGCAGGGTAAAGTCAGGCAAGGAAAAGAAAGTACCAAGTGTAGTCGTGCAGCGTATTGTGTTAATCATTGCTGACAAAATCAAATCACAAAGGTGAAAGGCAGACATTTTGGAAAGAGTTTTTCTCATCTGTGGGTACTGTTTCTTGGTGTTCAGCCCTGCCCCTGGGTTGAAAGAGTTTTACATATTCGTGCTGCTCTCTGTTGATACTGCCCTGGTTTTCCTGTGGTGTTGATAGTCCTCTACCACCAGTACTACTACTGTGAAAATAGGATCTTAACTTAAACTTTATTTGATTTCAGAGATTTCTCTCACTGTAACTTTTGGATTTTGAAGCTACACTAATATTCTAAGAGCTTTTTTCTATATTGTCTGTATTCTTTTATTTTGGGGGTCCTGTGTTGTATGACATTTCTGGGAAGAGAGAAATAAATGTCTTTTAAACTCAGGTAGTACCATGATAGTAGGAGAAGAACATGATTGTATTCAAGTCTAGTTTGGAGCAGCACTGAGAGTAGTCGGCAGAGGGACTTACCTGTCTCTTGTTACTTGTAAGAAGAGGGATGACTGACACGCAGGTAGCTGTATGGCCAAAACGCCCATCCTGGAATTGGTGCTGATGTAAGAGCTCAGTCCATAGTGCTGGCTTCCCAGCTTACAGCCATGCCAGTGGAAGTCATTTATCCATAGCAACTGTTCTTGCTGATAAATCTTGAAGACGGGCCTCGTAAATCTTGTAAGTTTCAGGAAATCCAGAGACTTGTGAGTTTTATTTTTTGAACTTTGGTGAGCCTTTCATATCATTTCAGAAAGGAATATTTTTGAGCATTATTCCTACATAGTGTCTTGCTATGAAACCAATCAGAAGATACTTATACACATATAATGTATAAGCTTATTAGGAAAGTATTATGTACGTATACATGTATAAATTCATATATATACCTTTATCTATATATTATTTAATAAAAATGCAATGTATCTTTGTGTAAAATTACACTTTGTAGATTAAAATTGATTTAAAAAAAATCTACATTCAAATTAAATATATTGCCATTATTTTGAGTCTCTATAGTTATAGGGCAACAGTCTATACCTACAAATATACCACAATGTTTAAAATTGAGAAGCAACACCAAACATATCACTAGAGAGATGTTTCAACTTCTAGGTAATATTTCTACCTATGGATATTTTCAACTAATAAAAGATATGTCTTAAATTCTGTGGTACCACGCTGACTTCTAGGGAAAGAAAAGCTAACCCTTGACATGGTGACATGGTATCGATGCCAAACAAATGCCTTTGTTTATAAAGAAAAAAATCCAATAGAAAAATCCATATTTCAATTGAATAAACTCTGCTTTATAGCACCCATTCTCTACCTTTTTATCCAGTGTTTCCATTTCCTGAAAGGCTTATCCACAGATTCATCAGTAACAGATAGCAGTGTCTCCCGACTGCAAAAACACGGTCGCAAATTGAAGAATGAAGGCTTTGAATGAAAAAAAAATAGAAAGATACATCAGTGTCAATGTTCTTAATACATGAACTAACAAACTAAGAGCCATGATCTGGTATTATTTCTGTTGTGAGAATACCATCAGCAAGCACTGAATATATCTGTACAATAGACTGATGCAAAAATCCATCAATGTGATCTAAAACACTATTTGTTAAATGGATTTTCCTGTTATTGAAAATTAGGAAAAATGTAAACATTAATAGTTTTTCCATTGTATCAACTACATGAAGAGGGAAAGCCGATTAAGATATAGAATATTGTTTAACATTAAATGAATAGTTTAGTCCATTCTTTGAAGCTAACACTTTTTTATTTAAGTAAACAAAATGACCATATATGGCTTGGTAATATGCTGTTTCATTTGCAAAAATTTTTGGTCGAAATCTCATCAGAGAAGATAGATTTAATATTTTAAGGATCAACAATATTAATTAAAGAAATCTGGATTATAGATACAGTAACCACAGAAAATATAGGATATTTGGATTTATTATGTGTGTCTTTATGTGATGACTATATTCACCCTATCACTGTGTCTTGAAACATCTAGACAGACCTAAGTCCAAATTCAGAGTCTTCACTTTACATGGTATATAACCTCTGGTATCTTGATGGGATCTCTGAAACTTGAAGTTCTCACACAGTATCAATTCTGTCAATACTGTAAGTTGGATAAGGCAGTAATTTTTCTCTACTAACTTTAATTTATTTAAGTCCCAAATTATCAAGTTAAATGTATGCATTTGCAGCTTTGATAGATCAAATTTAAATCTAAATGCTTTGACCATCCTGACAATGGCAGTCTCTCTCAGGTATTTAAAAAACAAGGGTTATCTTATTCATGGTATTTTCTCTAACATTTTCCAAGTGTAAAATAAACACGGGCATGTGATTGTGTATTCTCAACACACACACACACACACAAACTCTCACATGAGAAAGAGACAGAGACAGAGATGGAGAGATGAGAGGAATGTACTTCATAAAGGCTCATTCATTTCTCACACAAGATGTAGTTCATATGAGATGATTCTCGACAAAGCTTCTTCTCCACACAAGATCTTTGAGTTTCTAGTGTCTGCATTTTTGAGATACAGCCTTAAATGTCTAATGTAGAAGTGAACTGGAAGAACACATATGATATTTTAACGAACCAGGGCTGGATGTGCATTGTATCATTTCTGCTCTTATTTCATGGCCAAAACTCAATTCGTATGTTTACGGGGTGACTCTAAAACAGGATGAAATATGTAGCATTTGGTGACCATTCAAAGAATTTACCTAGAGATGATGTTTGACAGTCTCACCAGTGTAGAGAAAGTTGTAATATTTCCCATTGAACTCTCCCATGTCATGAGATTTATTCCAGATTACATTTTAGTTCATTGCATTTATAAACTGTGAATAAGTAGTTACTCTTTGTGCTTATTTGTACAGGTTTTCCAAAATAACATTTAATTGTTCTTTCTGAAACATGTGATTCACATAAGAATTTGACACAAGATGTGTTTACTTTAGCTGATTGGTTGACTATCAGTAAATGCCACAAGGTACTCTGGGACATTGGTTGATAGAAGCAGGGTCTATGATGCAGGGTCAAGGTTTATTTCTTCTACATTTTTAAATAGGAATAGGTTACTTTGATAATAATATCTTCTCATTTAGAAATAGTTACACTGGACAGAATATAGTGAATGGAGACAGTCTCTGACATTAAAATATTCTGAGACCAAGTTTTAATTGCACTAGCTTCTAATAACTAGCCACTGACAGGGTATATGTTCTTGGTGAATTAATTGAATTTCCTGATCATTTCATTTTTCATATTTTAATGGAGTTTTATCTGTCAGATTTCTTACTTGTGAGCAATAAAAATCAATTCAGGTGGATTCAAGTAGAAAGGGAATTTATGAAAGATAGTTAATAATTCATGGAGCTATAGAAAGCTATGATAACTGAGCCAAGAGAATAGATATATAATCTAAAGGTTCAGTGGTCTCAGCAACCATGACCAAATCTCTACCGTGGGAGCCATCAGATGCGGACAATGCTGGACATGCACTGGAAGCTTGACATTCTCACTCTGGAAGCTGATTACCACTACATAAAGTTCTTTCTTGTTGAGACTTTGAGTCATGATAGCCACATTTAAATTTCTAGGAAAAACTTTTGATCCAGCCTGAGTTAAGTGCCCATGTCTCTGGTGTCAAAGAACACACAAAAATGAGTACCTAGACTTTGCTTTCTGAACAAAAAAGTATAGATTTTCTTTTCCTGAAACTGCCCCGAAAAAGAGCATTGAATATGGCCATACCTGCTTACTAGATAAGTAAACTTCAAATACAAAATAAGACAATGACACTATTATTATTTTGATAGATCATTTATGATACATTTTAAATGGTATAATATGTTTCATATTGATGTCCAGATTTGGTTTGGGAAGCCTGGCTGATGACTCCCAATTCTCCTGCAGAAAGTTTCTAAACCAGTCCTCTACTCCAAATAACTCCTTTATGAGGTCTGATATTTCTCAGTTACAAAATATACATCCACATGTGAGAAAACCCACATAAATATATGTAAGGCTTGTTATTTGCTGGACAGTGGTAGCAGTAAAACAATAAAATTCAGGAAGCCTAAATAACTACTAATGAACAACTAAGTAACCAAATGAACTACTTTTGCCAAATATGACCAATCGTATACAGACCTATTGTGTTGTTATCTTTTTCTTAAACACTGCCTTTTGTCTCCTCTTCTGCATTTCTCATCATGCAATGTTTTGGTCCAACCCCTGTAAGTCTGTATGGTTCCTCCTACTATTCAATGACCCATAAGCATGGTTGACATACTATATAATTATAAAATAGTTTATCACTACTCTTAGACTGTGTCAACTCAATAAGTAACTTGTATAAGTAGCTATTACAGATGATTAAAATATAATTTTACATTGGATAAAGATTAACTTTTTGAGCTTTGCAATTCCAGAAAATACTAGATATAATAAAATATAGTATTAAGTATATACCAATACTAATTTTGCTTTTTAGTAAATTTGCACTATAATTGCTATTTTGATATTGATACTTAGTTATATAAAAGCCCAGCTATTATTACTTTATATCATTAGGGACTTGGTTCATAGTATAAAATTACTACATAACTTAACTCTGAAAGTCTTATTTGAGCATACATATGCTTCAAAATTTTCATGGATGATATGATATAGACAGCGATTGGGATCTACTTATAGAGGGTTAGAGAGATGGCTCAATGGATAAAGGCATTAGCTGCTCTTCCAGAGGTCCTGAGTTTAATGCCTCATACCTACATGGTGGCTCATAACCATCTATAATGATATCTGATGGTCTCTTCAGATAACTCTTTCATCATGCAGACATACATACAATTCGAGCACTCAAAAACATAAATAAATAAATAGATAGATAAATAAAATCTCCTTAAAGTCACCTTAGAACAGATTATGAATGCCATTACCCTGCCAACACAACCCTGTCCTATTTCCCCATGGTTTATCCTGCATTTTCTCACATATGCTCTTTAGTAGCGTTGTAAAACTTTTCCCCCAACCATGAAGCTCTCTTTTAAACCTTAGTGTTTTATCTGCTTGGTCCTCAAGCTGACTAGATGGTGTTACTTCTTTTGGATATGGCACAAACTCAGTTGCCTTCTCCGGTGCTTTCTCTTAGATGGTCAACCCAGAGGAGATGAACTATGGACACTATATTATTATTTTACTTTTTTCATCTGCTTCATTTCAAATCTTATTGCTTCTGAGTAACTTGTTTGAGGAATGCCATATTAAAAAACAAAACAAATAAAAACTTTGACATATTGCTGTATTGCATATATATCCACTGTGCTGGCTTATTTTATGTCAGTTGGAGACTGATACAAGCCAGGAGTATTTTGAAAAAAGGAAATTTCAACTGAGCAAATTCTCTGACTATATTTGTCTATGACTAGTCTGTGGTACATTTCTTTATTGATCACTAATATAGAGGATAGTTTACTGTTGGTGGCACTCCTCTGAGATGTTGTTTCTGTGTGCTACAAGAACTCAAGGTGAGTAAGCCATGAAGAACAATTCAATAAGCAATCTCCCTCCCTGAGTTCTGTTTCCATTCCTGCCTCCATGTTCTTGCACTGCTTAAGTTCCTACCCCAACTTCCTTTAATAATAGGCAGAGATGCAGAACTGTAAGTGAAATAATAAAAAGGAAAAAGAATAAATATAACTAAGACATGGTTTATAACTCACAAACTGTTTTTTTGTATCCAGAAACTATGAAGTATACATAATATTATTGGTAAGAGTTACGTGCCACATTGTTGTAAGTTGGGGCGGCTGGGCTGCGTCCCCTGCACCCTGCCGCCCGCATGGTTAGCTTTGTGCCCGAAATAATTACACAGAAACGGTATTCATTTAAACACTGCCTGGCCCGTTATCTGTAGCCTCTTATTGGCTAGCTCTTACATATCGATCTAACCCATTTCTAATATTCTGTGTAGCACCACGAGGTGCGCTTACCAGGGAGGATCTTAACCTGCGTCTGGCTGGAGTGGGAGCATCATGGCGACTCTCTGACTCAGCTTCTTTCTCCCCCAATCCTGTTCTGTTTACTCCACCCATCTAAGGGTTGGCCTATCAAATGGGCCTAGGCAGTTTCTTTATTAGTTAACCAATGAAAGCAACAGATAAGATACAAGACCCACCTCCATCATTTCCCCTTTTTCTGTTTAAACAAAAAAGAAAGGCTTTAACTTTAACA
>JABTXL010000611.1:4717350-4750672 GCA_025134845.1 Neodon shergylaensis | reverse complement strand
GTTAACCAATGAAAGCAACAGATAAGATACAAGACCCACCTCCATCACCACATTGCATGCCAAAGAAGCAGCCATGTTGAGGAGTGAGTAAACTTCATCTTTAGCTTCTTGTTGGAGGAGAGTGTGCTACCGGACTCGTGCCCCTGTGAGATGCAGAGCCTGCAGCCCTGAACAAGAAGTTTTCCAATGTCAGTTCTTTAATTTACTGATGTCATAGAATGTTCGACAGGAACTGTATGTCAAAGAGGGAACCTGGTTTTACCTGTGTGGAAAATCTTATATAACCTACAAAGTAAAAACTTCAGCAAAATTGGCTATTGATGGCAAAATATAAACATCTCAGTCCGTGTTTCATATCACATATAATACATCTATATTGGAAACAGACACAAACATGGGACCTTATATTTTGAAAACTCAAAAGTTCATTAGAAACCACTTATGATTTTGGATTCAGCAGAACCTTTTAGACATAACAAAAAACCTATTATCTATAAGATAGTAAGTCCCTTGATCTTCATGAAAATTGGAAGCTTCTGTTGCTCTAAAGCAGAGATTCTCAACCTGTGAGTTGTGATCCCTTAGTGGCTAAACAACCCTTGTGCAGTGGTTGCATATCAGACAACCTGCATATCAGATATTTACATTAAAATTCATAGCAGTAGCATAGTTATAGTTGTGAGGTAGCAATGAAGTAATTTTAAGGTTGGGGTCACCATAGCATGAGGAACTGTATTAAAAGATTGCAACATTAGATAATTTGAGAACCACTGCTCTAAAATCAGTGTTAATTATTGAAGCCTACTACAGGAATAGTGTACAAGAAATTTACAGACTGTATGAGTCATAAATCACCTGTGCTAAAATATTAAAATATTCCTCAAAATAATTAAAAAGTGGATGACCCAAACAAGAACAAAACAATAGATAGTTCACTTGAGAGAAACTAGAGAAGAAAAACCAACTCAGTAAAAAAAAGAAAGAACTTAGCACAATAAATAAATGCAATTTTATGATATATGCCTATCAGAATAACTGAAATGTCGAACATGGATAGATGATACAGGGCAATATGTTAGGAATAACTTCTTGAAGATTCAGACCTAGACTGGTAGAAGAGCTCAGTAAAGACAACGACTGTAAAGCTTAATAACCTGAATGAGAACCCCAGGACCAACAGTAGAGAATAAAAGAATAACTCTGGCTAGTTGTCCTGTGACCTTCACAATAACACATGAATAGGCTTTCTATACAATGCAAAAAATCCTACATCCATACCTCAAGTTCCAGCAATACCACTTTTGGGTTTATACTCAATGATGCTCAATTGTACCACAAGGAATATGTGCTCAACTATGTTCACAGTAGCATTGTTTGTCATAGCCAGAAGCTGGAAACAACCTAAATGCCCCTTGACAGAAGAATGGATAAGAAAAACGTGGTACATTTACACAATGGAATGCTACAAAGCAGAAAAAAAATGACATCTTGAAATTTGCAAGCAAATAGATGGATCTAAAAAGCATTATATTGAGTGAGGTAACCCACACCCAGAAAGACAATATAAAATGTACTCACTCATAAGTGGCTTTTAGACATAAAGTAAAGAAAAATCAGCCTATAAGTCACAATCCCAGAGAACCTAGACAACAAAGAGAACCCTAAGAGAGACATACATAGATCTAATCTACATGGTAACTAGAAAAAGACAATATCTCCTGAGTAAATTGGGAGCATGGGGATCATGGGAGAGGGTAGAAGGGGAGGGGAGAGGAAGGGAAAGAGAAGAGAAAAATGTAGAGCTCAACAAAAGCTATTTTAAAAGAATTAAAAAAAACTTAAGTATTTATATGTTTTTAATTTCTTTGTTGATAAGCCCACAGTAGCGATGGATTTTAATGCCTATCAGCAGATCGACTAATGTGGAAACTGTGTCATATCCATATGCTAGAACATTATTCAGCAACACAATTTTAACAAACTTTAACAAACTACTGTTGCAAACTGCCTTATAGATTAATCTCAGTGGTGGCTAGATCAATCTGAACAAAGTTCTGTATAATTCCACTTGCAGTGTCCCAGCCTTTTTTTTTTTTTGGTTTTTCGAGACAGGGTTTCTCTGTGGTTTTGGAGCCTGTCCTGGAACTAGCTCTTTTAGACCAGGCTGGTCTCGAACTCACAGAGATCCGCCTGCCTCTGCCTCCCGAGTGCTGAGATTAAAGGCGTGCGCCACCACCGCCTGGCCAGTCCCAGCCTTTTGTATAATTTAATTGTCATAGAAATAGAAAAAAATATAATGCAATGAGGAGATAACAGGATCTCTGCATACTGGGGGGAAAAAAGACTGAGTCCGGAAGGGACAAATCCCTTTATACTGGTGATGAGAGACTCTGTGTTCAACCTTACTACCATGGCAGTGCTGTTTCTATGGGTTTGGACCTGTATCACACCGATGAGAAAACAGGGATATTTAGAAAAATCTCAAAGAATCGTGTTAACTTTATATTTACCTAAAATTATATATGGTACACACACATATATATGTACAAATTTTATTAATATATATGAATATATATATAATTTACATAAATTATACCTCTTAGGATGACAATGATCCCCACAAAATATGACCAAAGCATGAGATGTCTCCATTTGAGTTGCTGGTCAGGGCTCGGAATTATGAGACTCATGAGACCCATTAAGTATTTGTTTATATATATATAAATACACACACACACACACACACATATGTGGTTTTTTGAGACAGGGTTTCTCTGTAGCTTTGGAGCCTGTCCTAGAACTAGCTCTTGTAGAATTTACTGTTAAATAATTTTTAATTATACTTTGAGATTTCTTACACTATGCTTAATCATATTCACCCCCTCAAGTTAATCCCAGATCTATCCCCTTCCCATAGTCATCTTTGTGTCCTTATTTTATTTCACACATCACACCCAATTTATATTGCCAATGTTTTCTTGCATGTATGCCCTTTCACTGGAATATTATCAACTTTTCAGGGACTATCATTAAAGACAGCTGACTTGCCCTTTCCCTGCACCTAGGAGTAGTATCTTATGCTCAGCTCTCCTCTCTATCTCCTTGTGTTCTTCTGAACGGAATTTGTACATACATTTTGCATGTTCTAAGAACTACTGTATGCAGGTTTCTAGTCTGTAAGTCACTTTTTTCTTTTAGCCGTCTTGTAACCATCTCTGCCTTGGCTTTTACAGTTTTTTCACCCCTCTTCTGCAATGACCCCTGAGTCTTGGAAGGAGGGATATGATAAAACTCTTCCATTTAAGACAGAGAATTCTTCAGTCTCTTATTCTCTGTCCCTTGACCAATTGTGAGCCTCTTTGCTAATCACCATCTTCTGGGCATAGAAGCTTCAATGATGAGGGTTGGGACATCTATGTCATCACAGTAAGTGATTGGCTGGCTACTCCCATGATGTTTGGGCAATCAGTCCACCCATGGGCATGATTTCCCAGATCAGTTATTACAGTTCCCAGAGTTGACATCTGGGTAATATTGATAATACATTTTCCCCTTGGCCATTAAACAAAGTAGCTTCCAACACTCTTAATGCTCTCTGGTAGGAATGAAGGTTCCAGGTAAGTATCATTTTAGTATCTGTATGTTCCTTAATTCAAGTAGTTGGTCCTTAGAAATATGGTCTCACCTTCAAGTTCTGGAGAATGAGAAATAGCATTGAAAATATTGTGGTGTTTGGGGGTCTATTAGGACCTCACTGGAAAACAACTCCTGAAGAGGTAACTCATTCCCAGCACTAGAATTTCTACTTGTCAAGTTCATTTAAATGGTAGTCAATAGCTCTTCAGTAGAGATGCCTTGCAGTTAGACAGGGAGCTTCAAACACCCTACACATACTGGATTGGAATTATCAGAGAGCTAACTGTCTTTGAGTTACCAATGACCTTGTAACTAACATCTTGTGTATGCTTCCTGAAATATCCCCAGTAAATACATTGACTTACCAAACAAGGTTTGAGTGGAAGATTTTCTTTCATTTATCCCTAATGAGTTCTGTGGAAGACCCTGATGTTGGTTTACATCTGTCCAAGAAAAGTCGCACAACAGATTAGAAAAGAGGTAAGAGAAAGTGAATCATGAGTCCTATGATAAGAAATTCTTAATATTATAAATAGTTTCTCTTTTTCTGGAAATGTAACAGTGACTTAGTCTTTGTTAGTACTAAAGATGAATTTCAGATGAGGTTACTGAATATTCAGTAAAACAGAAATGAGTTCCATTCTAAATTTGAAACCTATAATAAATTCCCATGTTACCTGTATTGTCTGCATAAAATTTCTTTCACTCCTTGGAGTAGAAATGCATTGCTTGACAATGAAGTACTGGTTTGGCTACTTTTGAGAGTAGTGCTCTGGTCTGATGAAATTTTACATGTTTAGTATCTATAGATATCTCCGTCTCTCTTAATATATAAAACCCCAATAGTGACATGTGGGTTGAGATTAGTTTCCTATGATGCAGACCACTGTGATTGCTTCTGGAATGTGGGTGTGGCCTTCACCAAGCCAATTAGGAGCCAACAAAATCATTGCTTGCTGAATTTTCAAGAAATAAGACAAGGCTTGTAATTTTCCCTCTTGGTGTTAAATCTTGGGCCTCTAATCAGGTTATATTTAAAGCTATAAATGCTTCTGAAATTCTAATGAGGTGGATTAACAGTAATTTATTTATTTTGGGCTTCAAAGTTGTTTACTTGGATTTCCCTTTACCTCCCCACAGTGTGGTTATTACCAATTAAAGTGTTTCACACACACACACACACACACACACACACACACAGCTCAAAATGTATGCAGCTTTTAATGAGCTTGCTTGTGTAGTGAAACAGCATTTCTGATATTATGGTTTAAGTGTGCAATTATAAGGTGGTCATTCAGAGTGGACCATCTACCACCATTCAGAACAGAGATCCACATAACTAAGCACCTAGTATGTCACAGTCTTCTGAGAACTTTTAACATGTTTTTCTTTATCCCAAGAGAGTTGAGTTATTAGTGTCATTGTGTTTTATTTTATGAAAGAGTTAGTCAGGGACTAAAAAGGTAGAAGATTATTTTGATTTCCAAGTCATATTTTGAATGTCCAAGTTAAAAAACATTAAATAATCACATTACATATACCATTAATAAAGTTAACTCTTCATGAACTAAAAATAATTGCATAGTAATAGAAATTATTTTATTTAAGGGTATGTTTGGTGAGTACTTTGGAGAGGTTAGAGCTGATCTCTAAGAGATTTTATTGTATCTTTTTCCTGGTGTTTGGTAGCCTAAAAATTTTATTAGCATTTTTGCATTGTCCCCTCAGCACAAAAAGCCACTTTAGTTGTAATAGCCTGACACGGTCAACCTTGAAACAGGCATTGAAAAGCATTTTTATTCCACGATGCTTTCAGTATGACATATGAATTTATGGTTATACTTTTCTATGGCAATTAAAATCCATGTAAATAATGTCCTGTGCATTCAGCATTTTAACCTTCTTCTGTGGGTAGCATGATGCTTTCAACATATTTTTCTGAATGCAGAATGAGTAGATCATAAATTTCATAAGCTATGCATAATTTTCTTCATACCTAAGAAAAACTTCGGAGTGGTATTTGAATATACATACTACATAGAGTGAAATAACCATATAAATTTAATACTTGTGTAGACTATATACTAATTAATTTATAATTTGCTATGAACTTCAATGAGTTTAAGAATTAAAAATTATATAAAAGTTTTTATTTTGAATGGCAGAAATGTAGATTCCCTGATTATCTTGTATATTATTAAAATGAAAATTTTAGAAATAATATAATAAATATTACTTCAACCTTTATACAAAGTATATTATAAATAATATATTAAATATTAATTTCTGATATATTGAAGTGCAGAAATTGGTCCTTGATTACTCTGTGAACTTGTTTATCAATTTATTCTTTTATAATTCACTTCACACTTATAAAAAAAGAACACAAGTAGCATTATTGTGATTAACAAAGAATAAAAGCAATACAAGCAAGGTTGTTGCCTTCAAGCAGTTTAGAAAAACATGTTCAAACATAGGAACATATGTACAGAAACCCACCCAGAAAATGAGAGACGACACACACTAGGAGTATGTATTTCAGGTATCATGAATAGTCTGCAGTAGAAGGCAATAATAAGGTAATAAAAGTTTGTGTATGATGATAGCTTTCTAAAGAGTAGTTGACACTTTACAAAAATAAAAAAGAGATAGGTAAAGAATGCCATTGACTCTGCTAATATAAATAAGTAGGAAAACTTTAATAAATTAGTGGGTCAATTATTTGCTATATCATTTGAAATGAGAATTTAAATAGCATTGGTTGACAATATGAGTGAATTCTTATGATACAAAATAGCACACAAACAACTCAGTATTGAATTTGACTATAGTATTTTATGCTTATGTGTAAACAGATTCATATAACTGTCAACACCCATAAGGAGACCATTTAGATAATCACATTTGGATTAAGATAAAGCACTGTGAATAACACTTTAATGTTGCTTCTTTTATTTATGCCATAATGAGAAATTGATTTAAATTTTAAAATAATTGAAAGTATAAAAGAAGTAATTATGCCTAAATATAAAATGTTTCATCTTCATTTTAATGCTTGAAAGTGGAAGGGTACTCATCAGATTGAAGAGAACACTGTTCTCTTGAGTCTGCATTAATAAATGATACTTTAAAATTTAAAAAAATTCATGTAAAATTTTGATTTTATAGACTACGTAACACACATTCTCAAAATATTTACTGACCCTGACATAGACTGTGTTGTGTTCTAGTAATACATACCCCTCAATGTCAGGACAAACACACTCATAAGGGAAGCAGTATAATAAAGCAGGATGAGATGAAGATGCTTTGGGGATTTAATATCTCCCTCTTTCGGCTCATCTAGCAAAGATAAGAGTAGAAGTTTGTACATCATCTATGCTGTTTACAACAGAAATGAAACAATGTGCACCTCAATGATTTTTGTTCATGCGTTTAAAATGCAGATTTATTATTTACCTCATGCATTCCAGAACTGACCTAGAGTGTCTACCTAGAGCTAAAATGCATGACTGGAGAACTCAAAGAGCATAATTCAAAATTATTCCTTTATGGCTTCTTTTTTTTCTTTTATTTATTTATAAAAGTTTTCTGTCTCTTCCCCGCCACCACCTCCCATTTTCCCTCCCCCTCCCCCAATCAAGTCCCCCTCCCTTGTAAGCCCAAAGAGCAATCAGGGTTCCCTGCCCTGTGGGAAGTCCAAGGACCACCCACCTCCATCCAGGTCTAGTAAGGTGAGCATCCAAACTGCCTAGGCTCCCACAAAGCCAATAGGTGCAGTAGGATCAAAAACCGGCTTCTTAAGAAGTTGTTCCTTAGGAAGAAAACCCCCTTATACACTCCTAGAAGATGAAGAAAAGTATCTTGGGTGATGCAACATTAAATAAGACAAATATTCTTGGCAGGATTATATCAAGACAGAACAGGACATGGCATGCACTCCAGTGCCACTATTGTTTATTTAATTAGTGAAACTATTGTCTTAGCTCGGGAATGTTATTTAAGTAATGGTATATACATGCATGTTTTAAAGCCCTCTGTGTGGCCATAAGAAAGATCATCTATTTGGAAATTGTATTTAAACTTTTTGGGAAATTTCTATTCAGGGTAGTTTTTATAGTAATGTGATCAATCCATGAAGAAACAATCAATTACCTCTCATTTTAGTTATGGGTAATACTTTGGGTAGCATGATTTAAAGATTATAGAAAACATATTCTAGACTTTGCAAGAAATTCCACTTAACCAACAGTGTGTTTAGTTTTAGGTGGTGACTTCTAAAATTGCAAATTTTATAATCATTTTGATGCCTTACCATCTCTGTAATCATAGATAGAATCAATTAAAATGTTACGATAAAATATCTTCTCTTAAGACAAAGTATCTCTGGTATGGAAAAGGTAAAAATTGTGTCTAAGTCAATAAACCAATAATTTGTAAACTCAGGATTTGTATGTAGATCTGTATTTGTGAGTTGTACCATTCTCACATGTCAGCTGCCATTAAGAATTTACATTTCTATAGACTAGAAAGGCATTCAATTCAAGTTTTGTGTGTTTATTCTACAATTATAATCAAAGAAGCTTGGGAACACAGATGATAGTGATGTTAAGTCTTACTGAGGCCGTGGAAAGATCCCCCTGAAGGAGATAGCATTTTAATTAAGATTTCAAAGATTTGCAGTTCAGGAGTGGTCAGTCTGTGTAGTATTTTCTGTAAAATGAATGTTACAATTAAAACCATTTGCTCTTGTATCCTGGAAGATGCCAGGTATGTGACGTCAGGACTCAAGTTTTCTACAGTTTGAAGGAAGCTTCCATATACCACTCAAATTTTTGCTCTGAGTATCTACTTTAAAAGGATGCTTATAAGTGCTGTGCTCCATAGAGGTGCTCTATTGCTGTGCTCCATGGAGGTACTCTAGTACTGTGCTCCATGGAGGTACTCTAGTGCTGTGCTCTATGGAGATGCTCTAGTGCTGTGCTCTGTGGAGGTACTCAGTGCTGTGCTCCATGGAGGTGCTCTAGTGCTGTGCTCCATGGAGATGCTCTAGTGCTGTGCTCCATGGAAATAGCTCAGCTATGAGTTAGAGAGAACAAATGTAGTCTCCATTGTAATGTGTGCCTTTTAGCAAAGTAATCAGTTATTATGCAATCAAAGTTCTAAAGCTTGAATGTTAATTTACCCCTCTGAGACTCAGTTCACTTATCCACAGTTTGAGAATGCTGAAACTCCTGAATTACTGTATAAGTGAGAGAGTTCCACTACTTGATATGAACAATCTTTTTGTGCCATCTAGCCTTTATCAACATCACAATACTTATTCATAGTGGGTTCTTATTTCAGGAAAACAACTTTAGTCAGCTCTGTTACACTTCATTGGATTCATTCTTTATTATTCATTTTCCTCTATTTTTGCATTTAGTATTTGTTTCTATATAGGACTCATGCCTAGCTCAAACCATATCACTACCACAGTAATGGTCAGAGGTCTTTGTTATCATTGACATCCCCACACACATTGTAGGGATAATACAGAAAAAAAAAATGACACACGAAATGTCTTGTACATCACAGCCGTGGTTCTCATGGGTTGATGCATAACTCATTCTATCTTTTTTACTCATTTGTGAGACAGACTTTCACATGACCTCCATTTTGCAGAGTTAGGAGACACAGGAGCTGAAAAATTAAGGAGTTGACCCAACATTTTCATATACAGCTTTGTACTCTAGGGAAAACATGAAGTATGTATTTTTAAGTTAGTTATAGAATGTTGTAATATGCTATTATGACTGAAAAATATATCAATCATATTGAGTGGTCATCTTACTTTTGAAATAAGTGAAACCTGGTATTGAAAGTTCATCAACAGAATACTTTCTCTATGATGTTTCTGAACTGCAGTTTCATCCTTAAATGTGAGCATCAATTCAACCTGCACCTGTAGGCTCTGTGGATGATAAGATGAAAATGTATAATTCACAGTCTAATGGTAGCTTTCAACAAGAGGTTAAAAACAGTTCTGTATTATAATTTCCTGTAACAACACCAATTTCAACATTAATCTATCTTCTTCTCTGTCAAAGTCTCCTCAAATGCTTTTTGACAGTTTTCGGGTTCTGGTTCTTGCCATTCCCATTGTGGTGTGGTCTTATTTAATAACACCTCTCCAGGCAGAGATTTGATTAGCTTCCAGGTCCCAGCTTTTCTTAGGTATGATGCTTTGCCCAGTCACCTGCTTGTCACCTCCTTAATATCTTGACTGTTCAACTCGTATATCCTTGAAACCATGCCTCAGATGCTTTTTGGAATAGAGACAGGAAGGCTTGAATAGAGACCTTCAAACTATTGCTGTTGATTTATTCTGGCTTTCTCATTTTAAAATGTGAGTTATCCCTGGGAAATTGAGATAAGCCACCATGAACTTTATTTGATCCTTTAAAAAAAACTTGATGTTTGGAGCTGGAGACTTGCTAAAGAGATTCAAACCTCTCTGTCAGGCAATGGGAAAATGAAATTGATTTGTAATGCTAAAACATCCATTTGGGGAAAAGGTACCAAGAGGTTCAGCAAAAGTCATTTCAGGGACCATTTCTGTTTGTTTCATGAACCTTTCAGAGAGACATAAATGCTGCATTAATCACATGCTCTGTACAGACTAAGTCGGGAGAGACAACAACCGAAGAGGGGGGTATGGACAATGGGATCTGAGAGAAGAAATGGTAAATTAAACTTCATTTAACTGGAAGCTCAGGGACGTTAGGTATCATTACTCGGGAACATAAAATACAAAACGTGATTTCCTCTGCTCTTTCTGCTCCTTAGTTGCTTTATCTTCATTTTCTTCTAGTTTTTTTTTGCATCGAGGCATTGTCCAGGTTACGGCAAAGGCACTGATGATGGATACTTCTCTTTGGCATCTTTTTTTTTTCCTTTAGTGATTGCACTCACTTGGCTTCTAGCATCTCAGGATCTCAGGGGTGGGCATGTGAGATCATGCTAGGCAGATGAGTGTGTTCCTGGTGAGCCTTTCCTTTTGTGATACATTTTTCTTGTGGTGCAGTTTCTTTCCCCTGTCTTGATATAGTCCATGTCCATCCACAAAAACATAGACTTTTTCTCAGACTTCACCAACTAGCATTGAAGAGTGGATAAGCGTCATTCAGAGTATGATTGATAAAACAATATACCTGTTCATGGTAAATATGCATTGGTAAAAGAGTGTAAAGGATAACAATCGAATTTTTTGAAGATCTCAAAGTTCAGCTCCAGTCTGATGCGTAAGTCCCTTTCTGTATCCACCTGTGTCCACCTTGTCTCCTTTTACTGAGTCAATGCTTGTTTTCTTTGCTTTTCTTCTTTTTTCTCTATCTCATTAAACGTCCTCTCTAACGCAGATGATCAATTCATTACACATGCCTAACATAGCTCCTTATATAAATATCAGTTGCAGAATTAGTATCTTTTTCTATTTTTTTAAATATTTATTTATTATGTATACAATATTCAATCTGTGTGTGTTTGCAGACCAGAAGAGGGCACCAGACCTCCTTACAGATGGTTGTGAGCCACCATGTGGTTGCTGGGAATTGAACTCATGACCTTTGGAAGAGCAGGCAATGCTCTTAACCACTGAGCCATCTCTCCAGCCCCCATCTTTTTCTATTTTTGTGAGAAAGTCTATGTATCGTGTACTAAAGACAAGTTTATTTTGGTCTATACCTGCAAACATTAGAGCACATAATGGCAGGGACTGCATGTCAACCGTTAATCCGAAAAGGAGGCTCAAGATCACACTTCCAAATACAAACAGAAAGCAGAGAAAGAGAAAATTGAAAGTGTTTCAAAGCTACAGACTACGAAAGCCTCCCCAGTAACATACTTCTGGAAAAAAAAAAGCTTTACCTCCTAAAGTTTCCAAATCTTCCTCCAAATATTACCATTCACTGAAGAGCACGTGTTCAAATAGTTCCACCCTACACAGGAACATGGAGTGGGGGCCATTCTTTTCTAAATCCACCAAAACTATCAACAATTTAAAAGGTTAATAAAATTCTGAATGTGCATTGTATAGACCATCAAATTTGTCATTCAGTTCTCTAATATTGAAATGGGAAAAAGCAGCAACATGAGAATCTCCTAGTAGACTTGTGTATACAAGGAAATGGCCTTTTTCTTTCTAGATGCAATGGTTATATATAAAGTTGAACCAGAAACATGAGTCTACAGCAGTGACCACTATACTGCTCAATATATCCATAGTCCTTTAACTGACCATATACAAACAACCTTGCTCTCATAGTTAAAATGATAGCCACAGTGTAAAAATATGACTCCAGATACCAGGGTTTTCTCATTCTTTAATTTGCCAGTTTATCTATTTATTCTGTTTTTATTTAGTCTAAACATTCTGCAACCAATAAAAATAAAATTTTATCTAATATACTTCTCAGTTTCTATCACATGGATTTTATCCACAGAGTTCTTAAACTTAAAGAATATAATAATTGCCTATAGTTTTGTAAATACATTGTTTCAGGCTTCATGCATAGAATTGTGTAATTCAGCAGTTTGAGGCAGAGCTCCTGAATTCTCATTCCTAAAAGATAATGATAAGACCTTTGTACTAAGTGCCACAAGCAGTAGTAAACAACTGCTCCCAAGGGTGCACAGGAAAGCACAGGGAAGGAACAATGATAGATACACAAGCATGCCAAACCATGCCAGTCAAAGTGGCCATAGCAGCATTGAACTTTCTTATCCTATCTTCCTCAGTTTCATGTTCTGCTGCAAACCTAGATCCAGACTTGATACTCTACCAGAGCCTTGGAGACTTGGGCCTGCATTATTTGGAGACACACTGCTCTAGTTTAAGCAATCTAGACTAACCGTTTAGGAAGCTGTGGTTGACACCTTTCTTCCTATCAAGTCTATAGCAAATGAGCTTGGCTTCTCTTACTTGGGAAACCTCATGCATAGTGGAGACTGGTGTTATCTGTGTCCACGGAGCACTGCTGTTTGCTCAAAAGGCATGCTTGAAAACATTTCCTCTGCTCACCCAGATGGATGTTGCCAGTTTTTAGTGAGTTCTGGATTTTATTTGCTTCTTGATTATTTGTTTTATTTAGGCTAATTGGACTTGGGAAATGTGACTCATACTTTCAGGTCACATTGTAATATTAATCAGTTCAAAAGGCATTTGTGAACTCCCTCAGTTACAAACATTTCTATAATTATCTTACCCATTGATACAATAGACTAGGAGCCAGGCTAAGTAGGAAAATATGCCTTTATTTTTATGGTTCCTATTGCTATATATGGAGAATACTGGATAAACACATCTCTAAAGAATGAATAAATAATAAAAATTAAGCACTCTACAGTTAATAGTATGTAGAGATTAAAGTAAGGAGACATGTTAAAGAGATGATAAGGTTTTTACCCTACATTTTGTGGAAAAAACTAAGATGGAAATGAAAAAAAAAATACACCTGGAAAGGCCATGATCAGAGGAAGAACATCCCAGTGGAACTCTATCCCAAAATTCCTTTAGTGAAGCCCATTACTTTTATTTTAATTTCCACAGATATACATCCCATCGTTACTCTTTTTATCCAGTTACACAAAGCTTCAAAACATCCTAATAAAATGAATAAAATTACTCCTTTTGTTTAGTTTTACTGAAGAACCATGATCCAGATGAATAATAGTGGAACAGATAATTTTCATAAACACTTCTATGTATCATTTAATAATAGAAATAATTGAGCATATGCTCCATACTACAATTTGTACTCGTGCCAGAGATAATAAAGAATATACAAGATAGAGATTCCTGTCTATAAGGGTTGACAAACAGTCCTCAAAATGTAACTGATACCTCTCTGAGTGAGACGAGGGACTGGATACCAAGGCAGTACAGCCTAAGAAATGATTTCAGCGCCTAGGAAAGTGTTGTTATTCATGAATAGAAATACATTAGCCTAGAAAGATGGAAAAGAAAGACACATTCGGTGAAAGATGGTTCCCACTTTGGAAACAGTGCCCCTCTCTCCCGTTTTTGTTAAATTGGGTAGGATCCTACAGATTAAACACAGGAATCCCTCAGCTCTGGGATTACTCACCTGCCATCGATTTAGAAGATATCGCTCACATTTTTCACAGTATGTCTGGAGATAAAGTTAGCTGGAGACTCTTCCTCAGGGTGCACACCACGTATCCCTCAGAATAGTATTAGTACACCACCACAAGAAACTTTGGAAAAACTTGTTACATTGGGGTAGCACTGAATAGAATTGAAATAATTAAGTTAGCACGGTCTCTTTCTTGAATAAAGCCACACTTGTATGCAACTTATTGGCCTGAAAGCTGGACTAATGTTTTAAAAGATATCATTCAGTGGAATGCAGAAAATTTAATCTGTAGTAGAAAATCAGAAAACATGACTATTTTGTATATTTTTAAAACATACTCTTTCAGTCAGTAGTATCTGAGATTAATATCTTATAAAATTGTCAACTGATAGAGTGTCCCCAAACATTCTATGAAGATATGTGATCCTCTCTAGGAATGTCAGAAAACACATACTGGACTTCTAACTCATAAGGTCTTCATGACTTTCAATAATTATATAAAATCTATGAAAGCTCAACATTTTAGTTGACCACTTCTGATCTCACAGTTTTATTGTATAGGAACTTCCCCAAAGTCATATTAGATCTAAAGGACTGAGACTATGTACTCCTATCTTCTGTAGAAGTCTGCATTTATATATTTAAACATGTGAAACTGCATTCACATGGCATGTACAATACCTGTATACAGAAAACCAAAATTATTTCTGTCTTTCTTTAGAAACCAGTTAATGTTTTGAAAAAAAGTTTGTACATATTTATTTCCTAACAATGTCTTCAGAAAATTCAGAACTGCTACAAGGAGTTTGACACATTGTTTCTATTATAAGTGTAAAGTAGTTATGAAGAAAAAAGTGTTGTGTGAACATAAATAATAAATATGTGCATAGAAATAATCTGTGCGTGTCTTAAAAATGAAGACCCGTGAGTTGTCTGTAGTTTAGCACCATTTTTCAATTGTCTGCTGCGTAAACAATGTCTTTGGAGTAATTAGTAGTTAACTGCATGTTTAAGTTCCTCACAAGTGGATGATGATCATTAAAATGATATGCATTATATAACGAGCATTGTTTTTATAACTGTTTAAATGTGTTTGAACTGGGGTGAAATACTTACTTTTGCTGCTGCTCCTTTTTGACCTTGTGTCTCTGATGCAATCTAGTGAATTTTAATAAAACATATGGTAATAAAATTACTGGGTTTATGGGCTCAGCTACTGTGCACTTCTACTCTTGGTAGGGCTTGCTAACCTGTAAATGTGTGTTCTGCCCATTTGTTATAGAAGATATGAAATTAGTCAATACTGCATCAATAATTCAAGGGATAGTTCAGCTGCATAATTGTATTTTATCGCATTAATGCTTTCAACTTCTTCTGTCTAAAGCGTATCTATTACAATAAAACCATGTAAAATGGCTCTTCTATACACCGAGCTTAGTAATTATTATCAACTCTTTCGAAATCATAAAAATACAGAGGAAAAAAGCAATGAATAATGAATTCCCAGAGCACATGGTAGATTGAAATGAAAAGAAAATAATGAGTACTTTTTATCATTCTTATATAACTTAGATACCTTTATGTGTAAAGTGTTGAAATCTATTTTGCCAGGCTATATTACTTTTAGAGTTTCTTCTACCTCAGTGACGACCTCACCCACCAGTCCAGAGACATTAGAATAGCAGCCATATGTAGGTGTAAATACTGGTGGGAAGGCTGTGATTTCCAACACAGTCTTGCGTCTATTGACCGTTTGGCTCTTTGTAGGAAGCATATGATTCTGATGTGATGGATCATTCCTTCTTAGGTGATGAGCACCCATCAAACAGCTAGGCTCTGCTTCCTTCCCCCAGATTACAAGCCGTCAATAGGCAAACTGAAGTATGCTGTCTTTCCACTTTAGATATTTCAAGCCTGTGCTTTATACCGTGTCCACGATGGCATTCTAATTTCAAGTTGACTTCATTTAAAAGTGCATTGACTTTCTACAACTATAAGTTTATTGGGATATTTCTGTATTTTAAGGGAAATAAATTATTTCTGTTTTCCCCTAAACTAGTTAGTTCTTTATGAATTTTCTGAATTTTATCAATGTAAAATTCATAAAACCCCACTACTCTTTCCTTTTTGATAAAATAAATAAGTAAACAAATAACCCCGTCTTTAGCAGAAGGTCTTACCTCACATCTCTGTCTACTTCATAAGGGAGGCTTTGAGTCTAACACAAATGGAGTGTGTTATTGATTTCTACCCCATTAGCTTTGGACTTTATATCTGAAGTCTCTATCTTAATTGCTTTTGCTTCTTTTATGGACAGAAATTATTCTGATTATGAAAGTATCAACTTAACATGAGGTTCCTACAAAAGACATAGCATTTATGTCAATTAACCAAGTTGCGTGCCTTAGTTGATTTTTGAATCCAAAATATTTTAGAAAATGATTATTGAAAACACGAATACTTGAGACAGTGATGTCATAATGAGGAGATAAAGGATTAATAATAAAATACTTATCAGTTGTAATGTTCAGTGATCTCCTTGGTTTTGATATTCAATAAATTCTTTATTTACTTTGAGTGTACTTTTGAGATGCCTGACAGGTTACTTTTATATGACAGATCCTAGGTTTGAGACATAGTATGATTTAGAAATATTATCCCTGATTTCAAGAACTTACAACCTAGCAATTCATGACTAAATATATACGGCACTAATCAAACATAAATTTTATGTATAAAATGTAGTTGTTCTCTGCTTGTTTTTATTGCTTAAAGAACTTTAAATTCAAAGACAATTTGTGGCTGCCACTGCCAGCAAGGCCTAGATACTTTATTGCTTGCTTCTCAAAGCTGTTTTATGTTAACTGTTCTCTTCTTCTTGATATTTTATTTTAGTTGTTAATTTTTATTTTGTAGGAGTCGAGAGCCACTTGTTTGTTCCTGCCACCCAGAACAGAAATAATCATGCAGAAACTGTATTATTTAAATCGCCGTTTGACCCATTAGCTCTAGCTTCTGATTGGATAACTCTTACATATTAATTTAACCCATCTTCATTAATCTGTGCATCACCACGAGGTTATGGCAACCAGCAAAGTTTTAGCACATCTGTCTTCTTCAACAGCTCCATGGCTTCTCTTTAACTCTGCCCTTCTTTTTTCCAGCAATCATTTAGTTTTCCCTGCCTAGCTCTGTTCCCCTATAACTCTGCTATAGGCCTGAAGCAATTCCTTTATTAACCAATGGTAATCACAGCATACAGAGAGGACTTTCACATCATTATTTCTTTGGAATATTAGAGATAGAGTCTTACTATATATCCAAGACTTCCTCAAAAATACTGTGTAACCACATTGCAATTCTCCTGTCTCAGCCTCCCAAATGGTAGGCATCCATTATATGTGGCTCATGTTGTAGTTTTCAACTGGATGTTTAAGAAATGTGTAATAAATAAATATAGATAATTTATTTCATATTCTATAATTTGATTTCAATATTTCTGAACATTAAATATACTACTTTTCCAAAATACAAATACATTATATATTGAAAATAATGGAATGGAAACTTGACGTATGCATTCAGGGAGAAAATTTTTATATAACTATATGTTTACACATAATATAAATTCTGAGGATTCTGAACAGAACATAAATGGTGTTTTAATTATAAAACATGAACAATGCTGGTAAAGATATGAATTTTAGAAGGAAGTATAAGCAAAGAAGAAAGATTAGAGTTTGAGAATCTTAATACAGACCCAATAGATTCTGCGAGATATTCACTGTAGGTCTGAGGAATAAACTCAATGAAACATGGTTACATGATATCAAGGTTTTTAAAAAATACTTTCACAGTATTTAGCAGCAGATTTAAAAATTCCTCTCCTACTGATTTTAAAAGCTGAATAATTATGTTTGGGGTCTATAATAACTTGTCTCGGGTTTGCCTTCTGCTTGGAGAAGCCCATTTTGAATGAGTGATAGATAAGGGACTTTCAAAGGTAAGGACTATTTACTTAATTCATGAGAACATTAAAATTGTATCCAGATTGAGAGCTCTTTGTAGGTTATGCTGAGCCCTCTTATACTTGACAACATACCTCCTGTGCTAGCTTTTCCACTTAACAATCCATCTCTTCTATGATTGGTCGATGGAGTAGTCCTGGGGATCAGGTTTGAAATGAGATTTGGAGTTCTTCATCTCTAGCTGACTGTATGGTGATAGACTGAACACTGTTTTCTAATGTGAGCTTTAATGGGCTAGAGGGTAGTAAAGAACTCACTGGAACACTTGCTTCTGTATTAGGGATGTTTGTGGAAAGACACATTGTAAGTGCCATGCAGTTATATTTCTGGGTCCTATCAATGAATTACAATTGAAAATGAAAGACAGGAGACTTTAAATCATCAATAGAAAGAAAATTGGAAAAGATACAGGGCTTCCTAGACATCATAGAAAGAGACTCTCAACTTCTGTACTTGCAGGGCAGAGAAAAATGAAGATCAGGCCCAGAATTTAATTATATGAGTCATGGAGTTTAAAACAAGAAGTCATTAAATTTTCAAACCCTAACAATTCTGCTATACCAAGGTCAGAACCTCAAACAGGAAAAACTGATATCAGGAAGCTTGGGATAAAGATACTTAACATGTTTATAAATGTTAGACCTCTGCCTTCTATGGAGACTCTTGAGATTAAAGAAGGATGTACTTTATCAGTCAAAGACTGATGCTCACAGACTACTTTAATATGATAAAGGCTGTGTATCTCGCAGAATGAGAGGAGCCTTCCCAGGATCTTTATTCTTGCCTACATATCCAGTAGCCAATATAAACTTATAATGAATTGTGGTTACTGGGGCTCTCTTCATTTAGGAAGGAAGTGAAAAGATCAAGGCAAAGTGTGACTTCAGAAGAGACTAAACAAATTTTGAAGATACCACAATCCATAAAAGGATTAAAGATTAATCTAGAAATGTACTAACATATCTATTGATGTGTATTAACATAGGAATGGTTTCTTTTGCAATAAGAGTTAACTTTCAAAATGACCACTGAGAAATATTCATGAGGCTAGAAAGATATGAATACTCTGAGCTTTGAAGAAAAAAAAGACAAAGTAAGATTGTCATCGATGCCATTGAATATAATGATAATATTGATCAAATGCCTATAAACCATAAACAAGGTAGAGAGAAAATGGTACATGTTTGCAGAAGATGGCATAAGAGTATAAATATGAACAGTTCTTTCACCAAGCCACTAGGCAATGGACAACGTTTTGAGGAAGTGGGAACAGCACTCCCAAAAATCGTATGGGTAGTCAAGAGTTCTCCATAATCTAGAGCAAATGGTTGGCAATACCATCACAGACTAAGCCTTTAATAGTGAATAATGACATGAATAAGGATAATTACCAAATAACAGAGGTACAGCGATGACACTTGATAGTGTTAGTTACTCCCGGGTTCTACAAAAGTGACCTGATGCGGCACTAACTTCTGGGGAACGGGGAGCTGGAAAGTGAAATGAAAGACTTTACAAGAAAAGCTGATGTTGGTGGGATGGGTGACTTTATTTAGAGACAAGTGGCACAAGATAAGCTTATGCATGTAGACTACAGTTCAGGTTGTCTTGAGTTATTAGAAGGATTCATAGATTGTACAGAAGGAAGCATCAAGAAATTAAAAACAATGCTCTTAAGAAGAGTAGGAACAGCTATTCCCAGGCATGATGAATTTATCATTTTGGGAAAAAAAGATGCTTTTTTATGTACTAAATTTTTACTGCAATAGTGTTCAAAGGAAGATGTAATAAATAACCTATGCAGGTGTATACAATTGTTTAGTTGAAGGACAGTAGAAGAAAATCCTCTGTGCCCATATGAATGCCATACTGCCATATTGATCAGGGCATTAATAATCTGGATGTTCGGGCACAGATCTATAATCTCAGAACACAGAAGGCTGAGTATCAGGACTGAAAGTTCAAGACCTGGGCTACATGGAGAACCCTGTGTCTAGATGTGTGGTGTGTGCGTGTGTGTGTGGTCTGTGTGTGTGTATTTGTGTGTGGTGTGTATGTATGCATGTATGATGCATGTATTAATTTATATACACTTTTCAGTATTAAAATGAAAATTAAGAAGCCATTAGGTTCTACAAAGAGAAAATACTGTGTGCAGCCCAGTTTCATTCTTTGTTTTTTATGTTTTCCCTTATTTCTATTTATATATTTATTTTTCATCTTATTGAAAACAGAAAAAATATTAATTCCTTCACATTTTAAGTCTTGACTATATTTCCTCCTCCTTCTCCTCCTTCTAGCCCCACCATAATCTTATCTGGTTCTTATCCCTTTCTTTCTGTCATCAGAAAACAAAGAGGCTTCTAATGGATAAATATATGATACTTACAATATAATAATAAAGCAAAAACAACACAGCAGAATAAGGCTAGCCAAGGCAACTTGGTAAAAGGAAGGGTCCCAAAAGCAGTCAACAGAGTCAGAGACAAGCCTTGCTCACCTGTTAGAAGTCCCACAAGAAGACCAAGCTTCCCAATTGTAACATATGTGCAGAAGACCTACGTTAGTCCCATGTAGGCTCCCTGGTTGTTGGTTCAGTCTTCATGAACTACTATGAAACCAGGTTAGTTGATTCTGTGTGTTCTCTTGTGATGTTCTTCACCCTTCTTGTTCCTAAAATTCTTCCTCCCACTCTTCTGCAGGGTTTCCTAAGCTCTGCAACATTAGGCGGTAGGTTTCTGTTTCTATTAGTTGCTGAATAAAGTCTCTCTGATAACAATTGGAGTAAACACCAATCTATGAGCATAGCAGCCTGCCTGTCCTATTCAGGTTCAGAAATAAAGAGGGAACCCAAGGACTCCAGCTGAAGTTCCTTACTCCCTGCGGGCCTTCTTGCCTGGCCCCAGGCCCCGAGAACATCTCTGGCCAGATCAGCTTAGAGCCTTTCGCACCAAGCACAGTACACCTGATGATAGGTGCTCTCTTATTGCATTGGTCCACTCTTGAAGGAGAGACACTGGATCCGACCAGCTCAGAGCTAGGTTGCTCTTAAAATGTCTTAATGTGCCCCTATGGTGCATAAAGTTTTTTTAAATAGCAGATTCTGATGTCACAGCTCTGGGAAGAGACCAGAGAGTCTGTATTTCGAAGATGCTAAAGACAATGCTGATGTAGCTGGTTTATGGACACACACATGAATAGCAAAGAGTCAGATGATGAGATTTTTATGAGTAATGTATATTTGTTTAGTACTTTTTTGTATGAGTTGCTTAGTGTTAAATTTGATTCCTCTTTTGGACAACATTTAAATGATCCCCATTTCATAGACTGAGAAGCTCTGTGGGAAAAGTTATATAAAATAGTACTTAAAGTAAAGAGCTCACAATTCCTGACTTTCCTGTGTTTTACCCGCAAGACCAAATTACTTCTCAATTTCATGCTGTCTGAATAATAACCCAGAGCCATAAATTTTCTTTAAATCTCTAGTTACTTTTTGTTTAAAATTCTCTTGTCATAGCCAATGTCTTTTTTTTTAACCTCATTCCTATCTTAGCTGTTGGCATACATAGACTCATGACTGCTGAAATGGGACTTATATTAAAAAATGGACCATGATCACTGTTAATTCTTATATATAATGAATAGGCTCATTATCGAAGGAGGCATGTTAACTGTCTACAAGACATTTCAATTCTTGTTGGAAGAAACAGGTGAAACGCTTTTAAATATATCAAAGTTAATAATTATATTGTAGGCTTCGCAATACAAAATTTAATGCATATGGCTTTTAAAAATTTTACCCAGACAAAAATCTGACCATAGGTGGTTTCTAAATGTCCAATTTAAATTTACTGTTTATTTCACCATTAGTTAAAAAAGATGGTAACCCAAGTATTATTAGAATTAGTATAGACATTTATTATTATCAAAGGTACGTTGATACTTTGCACAAAAAGAAGTATAGAGAGTGATTAAAGGCATGAAATTGGATGATGCACTTTGTGACTTTATGATTGTGATTCTGCAAGCTTCCTATCTGTGTGACTGCAAGAAGATTAAGATAGCATAATAATAGTGTCTACTCAGGGGTAATCAAAAAAGATCAAAAAGTACAGCCAGATAGACATTAGATATTAGAGACTCAGTTCTCCTGTGAAACAAACCAAAAATAGCTTGTCATTATAATTTCATATAATCTGAGATCCAAGACCTTCCATAAACTAGCTGATATTATAATTCAATCCAAGTCCAGAGACACGAGAACTAAGTTGTATGTGTCAATTTGCTGAGGAAAGGTTGAGCCCAGATTCCTAGTGGTTCAAAGTGGGAGATGATGGCTCCCCTGGGTCATGGAGGGAGACTAAATTTACTCCTCCTCTGCCCTTTTATTCTTGAATTTTTTTCCATTATACATGAGAGGAGGACTGTTTTTGCAGATTCTGATGACTGAAATGCTAACCTTTGGAAGGCATTTATGACTCACTTAAGTTTTTCGCACTATCAGTACATCCCTTAGCTCAACGACATTGCCAAAAATATAAAATAAATTGTGTAAGAGTGAGAACAGAGAATGAAAGACAGAAAGATAAAAGAAAGGCAAGGTGGTATCTGGAATATTTTAAGTGCCATCATATAAGTAGTTGTATAAAATGTCTATAATGGTAGATAGTCACAATGTATTTCTTACCAACTACTCTTAATTACAAACAAGAATAGCTTGGAGAAAAACAAAAGCAAAAAAAATTCTGTAGTGAAAGCAAAAGCCTTCATAAAAAATGATTTACTTCATCAGAAAAACATGCCATCACAGAACTGTATTTATTTAAGGACAGGTCAGAGAAGTCCAGTCACTAGAGACACAGAGAAAAATGAAACCTCCCTGTGTAGGTACAGATATCTATATATTTGTGAAAAATGCTGCTGTGTGTGTGTGTGTGTGTGTGTGTGTGTGTGTGTGTGTGTGTGTGTGTGTTAAGGGAAGGATAGAAAGAAATTTCAATCCTAAAAAAGCAAAGATAGATTCACATTCATGTACTCCACTAGTATTTACACAATGCCAGGTATCAATAAAACCTTATTGTCAAGAATCGGCAGTGGGTATCACAAATCCAAGCAAGAAAGTTGCTTTTCACATGTAATATACATTTATAAAGGCCTTGAAGTGTAATTGAATGTTTGATGGTGAGTAGATTTCATATGGATATATAAATTCATATGAGCTGAGGTATATTGTTATTCTATTAATTGTTGTTTATTGATATCATATGGGATCACTCATTGTTTATTAGGTAAAACAGTGGTTATTTAGCACTAGAAGATTCACTAAGCAAGATTTATCACCAATCTTCTCCCAGAACTGGTAGTGGTTAGATCCAAAAGATGAAGCCCTGAGCACCATTTGGCTCTTAGTACTTTGCTGCAGTAGACATGGGAAATAACCACTCCCTATCATTTAGAAGTTGAAAGGAACTTTAAGACCTTTCACCTCACTTTGAAACAAAAATATTCTTCACAAAAATAAATTTCACCCATCCTCTGAATAGTGAACATATATTTCCTGCCTGTGCTAGGTAAGGATTTGGCTCAATTTATACCTGTGGTGTAGATGGCGCACAGCATTAGAATGAGCTGGGGAAGTTTGATCTTCACCAAGGTACTCTGTGAGCATCAAGGTAAGAGGACTAATCTAATCTGTGACCTCCCGCAAACTTCTTCCTTTTCAAATAATGCCTGGAATAAGATACAGATTAGGCTTCCCGCTGGATGTTAAAGATGCTCCTGCTGTTTTCTTCACTGAGTCATCAAGAACGATTTTGATTGATATTATATATGCATCAGGAAAATGTGTAGCAGGAAGAAACCTCATTTATCCTCTGATTTCTGACCAAACAGTGAGATTGATTTTTTTTTTCCTAAGAAGTGATTAAGTTGGTTCTTAGTTCTAGGATTTACTATGATGCCTATCCTCAACATTTTAACAAAAATTGGGGGGAAACCTGTGTAGGTACAGAATCTTTAAAAGATCCTACTTCAAGTTTGGGCTTTGTGGGAGCCTAGACAGTATGGATGTTCACCTTCCTGGACATGGACGGAGGGGGGAGGACCTTGGACTTTCCACAGGGAAGGGAACCCTGACTGCTCTTTGGACTGGAGAGGGAGGGGGAGAGGGTTGGGGGGAGGGGGAGGAGGGTGGGGGGGGAAGTGGGGGGCTGGGGGGATGCGGAAACTTTTTTCTTTTTCTCAATAAAAAAAAATAAAAATAAAAGAGCATTATGGAAAATATTCATTCTTGTTCAATTATTCATCTCTGTGGAGTAATTGAAATTACACTAAAACAAATGAAAGTTATTAAAATTTAAAATATTGAATTTGCTTATAAAACTGTTTCTACCACTTACTTGGTATGTAAACGTCCATTGCTGAGCTTAAGTACCCTTGTGTCATGACTACTCATGAATATAGTCTCAAATGAAACGTATATTAAAACAGGGTCTGATGGTGAACTTATCAATGTACAGAAGTTTCATTCCACTATTCTGCTACACTAAGCTAGATTTTGCTTCATTTACTTCTTAATAAATTGGAGGTATGGGAAGCAGCTGCATCATATGGATGGATAAGACAAAAGTTGAAGTATCATACTCAAATTAAAATAATTGTTTCTGTGATCCTTATCATTTGGATCTAGACTCCAAAATGCGTTGTTCTTATCCTGTGAAACTGATTTTGGGGTAGCTTGTTGACTTTCATCTTATTTGATACATCTATTAATGAGCTACAAGTCACAGATCTTTTCTTTATTTAGGCATGATAATGACTTCAATCTGGTCTGTGTTTACCATAATAAATTTGAAACTGAGAAAATAAGTATTTCGAAGATTGATAACTTTGAACTGAGTTATGCCTGGGTGATCTAAATTACCCATTGCTCTTTAGTTAGTCAGGTTGCCAACTTATATTTAAGAAAGGTAAAATCTACCATTTTAGAATATGTTACATATACACAAATAGAACAAATGTAATGTTCACATGCTACATTTATATAACATCCAAAGATGAAGCAAGGCAATATTTTTAATTTAGGGCCACTTATTGGGTCTTAGAGTTGTCTATAAGCTCAAATGTTTTCTAGAAAATTTTTCAAATTTGTTTTTATAATTTTCTTGGTCTTAGTGTGAAAGTCAAAAAGTCCTATTATGAATTGCAGCCTAGATTTGTATACTACTAACCTAGAACACAGGATTTTCTTAGTCTTTTATTTTACTAATAGCCGAGCCTTTTACTAAAGGCAAACTTATAGTAGTATTGAGGCTATGACATCAAAGAGTCCTGGTTTCCTTTACGGAAGATGGAATTAACGTGCAAAGGATACAGATAATTAGGGTTTCAATGGGGTAAGTTGAAGTTTCAAGAAAAACATTTGCTATTAAGTTTTCATTCAAATACGTTATGTAGAAATTAGCAAAAGCAAAGGTTAATATCTGAACACCTTCAAATAACTGTCTAATCTTGGTGTACAGACATACATGCAAAAAAACTTTATGTGGTTGATGACTCAGCTAAGACCTCAGAAATGTGGGAAATGAAGAAGTTTTATACACACAATCGGAATAAATGTATAAAAAAAATAAGACACATAGTCAAATTACATATCTAAAAGAAAATTATTTTAGTAAAATTATTTGGTAAATTGCCATGAGCGTCAAACATTTCAGTCAGATAATGCAAATTCCACCAAATACATTGGACTGGGAAACACAGGAGGGCATTGAAGGTTACTAAAAGGGAAATGGAATGCATTTTTACTTAGCAGGACTATTTGGATAAAATTTATTTTTATTTTTATTTTTGTGTATGTGTTTCTGTCTTTTGCATAAGTGCAGTTTCATACAGAAGCCAGTAGAGCCCCAGTGGATGTACTGTGAGCCAAATTGAGGTCTTCCGGAAGAGCGACAAGTGCTCTTACCTACTGAGCTATCTCTACAGCCCAAGTAGAACTATTCAGATATAGAGCCTATCCCAGAGTTGGTTGATACTGACTTCAAGTAGCTTAGATGACTTCTGAAATAATTTATATAAGTCTTAACGATCCAGAGAGGTAACAGTGTGGTTGCCGAGAGGGATAGAGATTGTCAGAATACTACAGGAAAAATAAAAGAGCATTCACCAAACCTCAGTCTGTGAACGCTGCTGACAAAAGGGGTGAATTCACTGATGTATCCACATGTCTGGCTTAAATGCTTGTTGATATACAAGTCTGTGTGGCTCACTGCTGGGAGAAATTATAGAAAGAAAGCAGGCTTCTACAGCAGAGCAGTGATGTAATCAGTCTTAGCATGACCAAAGGGAGATTCACCTTGAACAGAATGGGCAGGAACATTTCATTCGGTGCTGCCAGCTCCATTGTCTGCCAGCTGCTGTCAACAAAATCAAGCACCTCCCTTCTTAACTTTCTTCCTCACTCAAAGATGGTAATTTTTTTTTAAGTGGAGGGTAGGTGAGGTGAGATGAGGAGGATCTCAGAGGAATGAGCTCGTGGAAATCCTAATCAGAAGAGATTGTATGAAAAAAAAATCTACTTGCAATAAAGGAAAATAGAAAAATATAATAAATGACATAAGTTTTTTGCCCAAAATAAAATAAACTACCCATTGTTATTTTTCTTTGGGCCCTCTTCTCTTTGCTAATCATTACTGAGACAGGTTGTCCACATTGTCTTCCGCTCCCTGACTCAGCTATAATTTCCCTTCAGGTAAGTCTGTTGCTTTCTCTAGACAAGAGCAGACATGTTTCTAGAAGTAAAAGTTATGTAACATACTTTCAATTATTTTTAGATGTAGAGAGTGGTGGCCAGTGGCTCAGAGTCAGCATGCCATTCGGAATACAGCAACTAGAAAGAACCAAATGGAAGTTTACATACCAGATTAGCAGTGTCATCATGTGATCTAGCTCTACCACTCTTAAATAATTGTTCTATACAAAATAAAACACAATACCATACAATATACAAGTACAAAGAAAAATATTTGAGCCACTATTGTGAATATCAAACCATTAACATTAGGATAAAGTCTAACTAAATGGAGATGCCATGTCAAATGTGTTAAGAGATTGGAATGTGCTTAAGCCAGCATTACAAACCATAATTCCACTGGTGGCTCTGGGTCAGAGAGGTTATCCCACAGCTAAGCAGAACACGTATTTTTTTCTCGGCTTGACACCTGGCAAAGCAAATTTGTTGGCCAGGGAGCAGTTTAGAAAGGTTGTTACTGACTACAAGGAGACTTTGAAAGTTTCTTTTGCCCCTCAGCTATAAAGTCCTGAAATAACTACATTTCTCTGGTGTATACATGAAGAACCAAAGCATTGAGGCCCTTTAAAATGTTGTTTGCAAAAAGGGCTGCCTGAGCCAGGCACAATTTGGGATCTTGATTGAGTTCCCAACATTCAGAACTTCTCTCAGAGTCAAGGGTTTTAATGTAAGAGCAACAGTCTGATTAATTGAACTTCCTGCCAGTTCCACCTTCCAGTGGTTTATTCCTTAGAGAAGACACGTAAACAGGAAAGGAAGAAACACAAGAACGATAGAAAGCAGAAGGTTTTAGGCTGAGTTTTGAACCTCTCCATACGCTTAATGATAATCCCAGGTTTGTTCTGTGATCCATTATCCAGTTTGCTATTCTCCCAAACAGCCTATACCATGGGACATGGAGGCTTCTGATAAAGTGCTTGACTGCTGATAAGAAGCTGGAGGATTTGAATCCAGTTCTATCTTGCTTTAAAACAAAGTCTTCTTCCTGATAATTACAAACACGACCACATTATTCTGAGCAAAGACACTCTCTAAAATGGTCTAACACCAAACAGATACAGCAATTTATGTTTGGAGATGAAAATGGATATTATGCTTTTATTCTCTGAGTCAAAGGAGTAGAATTGTGGCTGGAATGTGTCCTCTCTAAATAGTCCATGTTATAAAAACTAATGGTGAAGACATGATGGTGGCATTTGGCAGTAAGCGAAAACTGAAATTAGATGACATAATGAGCATGGGAACTTTAAGATGCTAGGGACAGCTGTATAAAAAGAGAGACCTGATTTTCAGGCTCTTGTTTTGCTCTCTGATTCCCAGTCTGCATTAAATTACAGCATGGAAGTCCTCCTCATATGCACGTACAATATTCTTGCACTTTAACCTAGTATCAAGTACTTTGTGACTGCTATAGAAAATAGACGGAGATAGTTTGCTAAAATGGAGCAAAGGAATGTATCTTCTCTTCTAGGCAGTATTCATTTAAGCAAATACCACGCATAACCCCGTGACTTTAGACAGAAACAGATTGTGTCTACATCATAGTGAGGAGGTGGCAACTCACAGAGAAATACTTCAGTGTCTATTTGGTATTATACACTTTCACCGATGCCTGTAATCTGGCTCCTTTGTTTCTTCTTAGTTTTGTTTTTGAATTGTTTTGTGCTTTTGTATTCATTGGTGTGTCTAACTGTTTTTATATTTGTATATGTATGTAGTCATTGCATATGCATTCACATGTGCCAAGGTGAACATGTGTGTGTGTGTGTGTGTATAAGTCCATGAATGCACATCCATATGGAGCCCAGAGATTAATACCAGGTATCATCCTTGATTGAGTTCTACTTTGTTCACTAAAGCAGGGCCTCTCAGGTGCGTCTAGAGTTCACCAGTCTTGCTGGCACTTTATTTAGGATCCCTAAGTCTCTGCCTCCCATGTCCTGAGGTTACAGGCAGAGCACAATGCTGCTCACCTTGCCTTGGTGTTTATTTTGGGGTCATAAATTAGGTACATGTGATTGTGCAACAAGCACTTCCTCCTCTGAGCCATCTCTCCAGCTTGCTTTGTATCCACTTTTGGAGGAATCATTTGCCATCAGAATGTTGCTGCCGTGACGTTGTTGTGAAGGTGACATGTAGGCTTGTGGGATTTTTTTTAACCTTAAACTTTTTAGTTTTGTAACCTTAAACTTATTTTGTGTGTCTGTCTGTTTTGTTTTTCTTCCATGTTCTAATCTCCTTTCTTCAGTGTAATGCATGAATAGGATGCATATTTTATCCATTTTCAAAACTGTAATTTAGGGAGAATCCTTAACTCACTGACCAAGAATTTGTGTTCTCTGGAAGTACATAAGAATGTAGACTCAACATCCTAGTGTAAGAAAACATATTAGGGCCCACATCTCAATAAAGGTTTTGTTGAATAATTGGCATCTGCTCCAACAACATAATAAATACTTAAAATATGAGGTTAGTGATAAAAAGCACAATTTGTATGTTTGTGTGTGTCTGCTTATATTTATTTATGTATATATGTAAAATCTGGTGATTTTAAACAGTGTCTCTATGAGAAATCCCAGCATCTGGACTGCATACATAAGACTCATAGGAAGATCTCTGCACAGAGCCTATACCATGATTGCCACTAAGTTTTCCAAGATAGGACTGGAGATGATGAAAAAGAAGCAATTTCCTTGAGTTCTCACAGTTGCCAGAAACTATCTACTTCTATTAGCCTGTTTGAAATTTACTACTTTTTGTTTATATATGTGTGTCTACGTGTGTGAGCATGCATGTGCCACAACGGCCTCATGGGTGTCGGAGGACAAGTTGTAGAAGTCACTTTCCTAGTAACCTCATGACTAGTACTGAATTCTGCAGCACATCCAGAATGAAATTTTAGGTGTAAAATCAAAACAGTTCTCCCAAGGATTGTCAGTGCTATGGGCAGACATTTTACCCTGCTGAACCACCTCACCAGTACACTGCCCTTGTGAGAATTGTTGTGATTTTACACCTAAAATCTTATTCTGTGTGTGCTGAAGAACTCAGTACTAGTCATGAGGTTACTAGGAAAGGCATTTATACACATTATATCCTAAGGAATTGTATAAAGAAAAGCCAAAGGCATGTGTGATAAAATGTTCAGAATGTTTGTTGTTTCTGTTTATGAAGAACAGCTGTTATTGGATTTCTGACTTACTTTATTCATATATATAGACTGTAACCTGAACCTTCTTTAGGTATATATTTATTTGAAACATTGCATAAAATATATTTAAACAATTTAACAACTTCCTCCAATATGACACTGCATAATGCATAGGAGATTTTTACAGCCAAGTTGGCCCTAGGGTGATTAAGTGCAAACAAGACAGACAGGAGAGGCTTGAGTGTCGATTGTTATTCTCCAGGCACGAGCTCTGTTCAGGCGGGCAGGGAATCATTAATTTTCCAGGTCTCATCCCTAAAATGAGTTGAGAATTCTCACAACAAGAAAGACTTATTAAGAATCAAGATTGGAGTCTGATTGAGGCTGGGTGTCATGCTGGGTGGTAAGTCTTTCTGGCAAGAGTCTTACCTGTTTGATGCCAAAACATCTGCACCTGTAGCACCTGTCGTGGGGAAGCTTTAGCACAAAGGGCGATAATGAGGAAACTGTAGAGAACTCTCAGCATTGAATTCTTGATTGCAAAATCTGTTACATAATAAAGTTGGCATTAGATACGTTATACAATCAGGTTCATGGGTAAGTTTTTGTTGTTTTGGAGTTAGTTGGAGTCAGTTTCCTCTATCTCTTTGAATGTCTTTCATGCTTGTCCTGCCTAAACCCATTATTTATTTTTCTTCTATCTTCCTTTACTGTCGCTCTCTTTGACTACATGCTTAGTAGATCATAAAGAAGGATCAAGGTATTTCTTGAATTGTCAACTGGCAAATAGAGTAAATGAAGAAGAACTACCTATCTGAAAAGTTGTCAACAGCATAGACATGATTTAACCAAATGCGACCATTCCATTCTCATTAATAATCTTCTTCCCTGAAAACTCTACCTTATTGTTTGAAATTGTCTCTGTTACCTCATGCTAGCCCTTATTATACCTGTGGCTTGGTACATAATCTATAATATTCTATACCTCACACCAGTTCTAGATTGTTTTCTTAGATATTTGAAAGTTAAAATGTTAAGATCATGAAGCTATAAGTCATAATAAAATTAACTACCACATGGCATGAAAAATAATATAGTATACTAATATTGGCTGTTAATTGAGTACCTATATCCCAAGCTTAGAGAGAGCATTTACTATGAAATTTACTTGGATACAAGCCCTGAAGATACAGACCATGTTGCTTCTCAAAGAAAACTCTTTTTTTTTCCTGGTTTTTCAAGACAGGGTTTCTCTGTAGCTTTGGGACTGTCCTGAAACTACATATTGTGCTGGCCTCGCACTCACAGAGATCTACCTGCCTCTGCCTCCCGAGTGCTGGGATTAAAGGGCATGCATCACCACCACCTGGTGGAAAACTCATTAACACCCTGTTCTGTTTTAATGTTATGCAGGCATGGCCATTTCATGTCCAGACACCAGCATTTCACAGAACTTCATCTCATCCTCCACTTCTTGCATTCATTCTGCCTCTTCTTCAATGTTTGCTGAGCCTTCACAGATGGGTGATAAAAATGTTTCAATTAGAGCTTGAATGAAGTTTCTTCTAATCATTTTAGTCAGGTATGCCTCTCAAAATTACACACTGCCAAAAAAAGAAAAGCTTCAAGATCCAATTTAGTAAAGCACTCTAGGTTTCAGATATAAGATTTAGAAATCAATTTGATGGTGTGACAATTTAACAAACAACAATAGCATTTTTTTTATACTAGGACTTCTAACCTTACCAGCCATGGGCACTGGAAAGGTTGCAGTACTACATATAAAATCCTCTCATGAGCATCAGGTCCTGAATCCAATGACAAAGTGGTTAAATGAGGGCCCTATGTAAATAGCAAGTCAATGTTAAAGTGGCAAGATCAACTTATAAAGCCATAGGTGATTTAGTATGTTCAGGGAATACTGACTGTTCAAGACGAGTCAGAAGCTTTTATTTTTTTCTTAAATTATCAGATTCTCCATTATAATGTGATAATTTTGGGTATGGAAAAATGTAATGACTGTTAGAAAACATATTGACTTTAGTAAAGATGAGATTTATGGATTTGGTTCCTTAGATTGAAATATGACCTTTTAAAGGTGATATCAGTCCTTTTCTAGTAGTTGTGATAAAATATTCTGGCAAAAGTATTTCAAGGAATATGTGCAAATCAAGGACACATTCCATTATGATGGGGACACCAAGGCACCAGTTGTTTGGAGCAGCTGCTTACATTGCTTTCAGAATTGGAAGTCACAGGGCAATAGTGGCATAGAGCTACACATTGCTTTTCTCCATTTGTGGTGTCTAAAACCCTAACCAGATAATGACACTCAGTGCAGTTGGGTCTTCCATCCTCAAGTAAGGTAATCAAGGGAATTCCCAGTAGCCATACTCCAAGAGATTCAGAGTCTATAGAATTGACCGCTAACACTATTGAGCCGAGATGCAACTGTGTTCTCTGGTCCTTGGTTTTCTCCTCTCTAGATTATGCAGTCATTTTCACCAAAGTCACAATGACATTCACATATCAGATTGAGCAATTTTGTCTTCATAATTTTCCTATTCCTGGGATATATATATATGCATATATTATATAAAAACCCAAGACCAAGACAATTTGTACAAGCAAACATTTAATTTGGTTTATCATTCCAGAAGATTAGCGTCTATGATGGTAGAAAAAAAGCAACAGCTTAGTGCTCACATTTTTATCCATAACCATGAGGCAGAGAGAGGATATTGGGACTCACACAAGGGGTTTGAAAGCCTCAAAGCCTGCCCCCTAGTGACTGACACACCTCTTTCAAAAAGACCACACCTCCTAATCCTTTCAAACAGTTCCACCAACTAGGGGGTGAATATGCAAATATATAATTCTCTGGTGACAATTCTCATTCAGTCTGCCACAAAGAGCTTTCCCAGGGCATGCCAGTTTGTGGGTTCTCAAGACATGTGAGCTAGGGATTCCCACTTCTACGTGTCTTACAATGAACTCCTAAGGTTATGAAACCATCTAATACCTTTATAGTAGGTACTCAGTACTACATAAGTTATACCTTTACTATGAACAGATGTCAATCAGTATGTAAATGACACATGATTTTTCTTATAGACTGAACATAATTATATAACTTAAAAAACACCTATTCCATCTAAAAAATAAGGTATTAGATATGAAGATTTGAGATACTTTATAATTTTGATATTAACCTCCCTTTACAAGGTGTCGAAATTGTTTGCACTGTGATATAGAAATGTATACACATACATATATATACAAACACATGTATTAGATATATATGTATGTATTGTTTTCTCACATTTCTGGTTGTTTATGTATGCAATATCAAGGTGCAGGCAGATCTGTTCTTATGTTCATCATACCAGAACCAATTGTTAGAGGGATTGTTTTCTGATTTTTAGAGGAACAAATTTAATTGTATGTACACATGGCAAAATCAGACAGAAAAACCAAGTTTTCTCCCCCTCATCCTCTCTCTCGTTCTCTTTTCTCTCTCTCTCTCTCTCTCTCTCTCTCTCTCTCTCTCTCTCTCTCT
>JABTXL010000611.1:4704876-4717340 GCA_025134845.1 Neodon shergylaensis | reverse complement strand
CTCTCTCTCTCTCTCTCTCTCTCTCTCTCTCTCTCTCTCTCTCTCTCGTATATGGGTGTATTAGTTATCTTTTCTTTAGGGCACTAATCTTGTTTACAAGGGCTCAAATTTCCCAATATATTTATCTTCATACACCTGCCCCATCTTCTTCTGATACTTTACAACTGAGTAAGAGGTGCCTTTAAAATATACAGATAGCACAGGGGTTGAACTTTATTCTAGTCTGTTGAATTTAAGGCACATGCATTTCCATAAGATCCTCATACACTTTTAAAAACTATCGCTTATACCTTCTTAACATCTTCACTTGAAAACCTTTGCATGAAGAGAATGGGGAAGGCAAAAGGAGAGCAGATTGGCACAATGTACAAGAAGTTAGAAAATAAAATAAAAATAGGACTTATACTCATGTCTCTTTTATGTTCCTGCCATTATAAGATGGTGGTCATTGAGGCGAAACTTTTATTTAAATGAAAACATGAAGACAGTGTAATTAAAGAACAGCTTTAACTATATTCCATTGACCCCTCTGCACTACACAATCAAAGACACAGTATTGGTCTTCACCATCCCTGACAGGTGGAGAAGAAGAAAGGTAAGATGGATACCTTGAGAGTTTGCATTAATAACAGTGCAATTATACTAGACATGAAGAAGAGACATGCAGAGCAGATTTCTGTATTTAAATGAATTGTTTTGTGATGCAAATCAGTGCACTCTTCACTAATGAAGTGAATTCTTTAACTGCTTGAGTCATTTCTGGTTATCATTAAGCCATAGAAACCCCATGAAAGGAATTTACAACCAAAGATGCTGAATAAAACAAGGTGATGAATAAGGCAAACCCATTATAAGTTTGCCAGATTGATGCAATTCAGCTACTGAAAACTCAGCTTGTTGTGAGGTTTTCAGAGTCCATATTGTAAAATGGAAAGAAAGGAAATGGCCCTGGTCTTTGAAGAAATTACTAACAAGCGATGCACGGTGTTGTGCCGTAGCCGGTTATTAGTAAAACGACTTTCAATTTGTATAATAATTCTTTCAGACATAATTCAATGAATGTCACCAATGTGGAATGCATTGGGGCATGTATTTGAATACAACTGAGATTGTATCGCTAAGACAAAGAACTCCAAAGTCAAGTATTTTGACAAGTATCTTGTGAAGACAGGGTGCCTTTGAAAAGAAACTGATCTACAGAAGGTGCCTATATGCTTCTACCTAGAGATAAGGGTGGCTTTACATTGCTTCCCCTCCATTTAGGGTGAGAAACTCTACACTGTATGACCTTGAACATGCTAGGATCAAAAACCTAAAAGCATGATACAGCAGACTATGAACATAAAGTCCGTGAAGGGCTCATAAGGGAAAAGTTAGAGAAAAAAATGAAGAATTGAAGTTGGAGAGAGAAGTCCGGATTAGAGTGGGCCATCGCTGTTATGTTACAGGATTTAGGCTTCTTATTGAAGAAATTGGGAACTCACTGATATATTTGTCAGGTTATAAGGAAATCAAAAATGCCTTGCAGAGAGATTACTGAGTCTGTACAATAAGAACAGGCTGCAATGACTCAAGAGTAGACATCAGAGGTCACTGTCTTCACTATCTTAGTGAAAATATGTCCACTCAAGGGATTAGTAGTCGAAATGTAAATGAAGACAGGGTAGTGATTATATTTAGCATCTACAAACACTTGGTGTTGTGGTGCAACGGGGATGTAGAAAAAGTTAGCAATCTAAACTAAAAATAAAAACTAAAAGTCTTGAGGCATAGGGTCACTGAAACCTATGCATGCCAGAAACAGCCTGGGCCATCTAGGCTATGTAGTAAAATGTCACCTCAATGTAAATTAAACCTGCAAGTAAATGAATGTTCCTTCAAATGTTTGACTCTGCTGTCTCATTATGGAGTACAGTGGAGGGTGACAATGGCTTCCACCATTCTCCAATTTACCTGGGATCTTTATCCTGGTCTAAAAGAAAACTAAGGAAAGTCATATAAATGAGGGAAAAGCACTAATTATCATTTGTTATGAACATAGGGATTCTCACAAAGGAATATAACTTTAAAGAAATCTTTTAGTACAAGGTTCTTTTATAAATGACAAAGAATAATAACCATGAAGATATGACACCATGAAAAGAATTTGGATAGCTGGAAAGATGGTTTATTCAACAAAGTGTTTGCACATGCAAGCTTATGGGACATTAGTTCAAAGTCATAAACTTAGGTTAAAAGAAAAATAAAAGTCAGGCATGGGGATAAGCACTGGTGAGGCAGAGAAAGGCAAATGCCTGAATTGCTGTCTAGCCAGCCTAACCTGTTGGAGAAGTTTCAAAGAGACCCCATCTAAAAAGCAACAAAGTGGAAGTCATGTGTTGAATGACTCTTAAAGGTTTTCTTCTGACTACTATATATAGTGACACCCACAGACACATGTAAATCTCTACACATCTTTACACGTGTAACTATTTTGGGAAAAACTCATGTAACAGAGCCTAATCTGATAGGTCTTACTGGCCAAGAGGATTGAAAACCTACAATTCTACCTAGAGTTTCATTCTTACATGATAAGAAGTCAATTCATAATTTAACCTTCTTGTTGGGAGAATAGAAACACCCACAACAGTCAAGTGTGCATATTCTATTCATATTTAAGTTGGGTGGGAACACTGAATAGTTCCTGTGAAGTTCATAATACAAACATCTGATCTCACTAAAGGACTGATGAGTGCCTATGGAACCACACGATGCTTGGTCCCCTCATTTCTCACCACTTTGTGATTGGCTATTTACTTTTCCTAATTCATTTATTCTAGAATACCATGACAAGCTAACAGAAAAGAAATTGCTATACACATCTGCTTTCAATGGAAATGTAAGGCAGTGGTGCCACACATCTTTAATCCCAGCACTTGGAAGGCAGAGGCAGGTGGAGCTCTTTGAGTTCAAGGCTCAGCTGGTCTACAGAACCAGTTTCAGGATAGAAAGGGCTACATAGTGAAATCCTGTCTCAAAAAAATGCTTCAATTCAGTTAAAATACTAGTCCTGGTACAACTACCTAACTTGATAGGTATGCTAGAAGTATAGGACTAGAAATGGAAAAAAGTTTAATAAGCTAAATACCTTGTATAAAGTAGGAGACATGCAGGAAAATATGGAGAGAATACCAACAGAGAAATAAATTGCAAGACAGACCAGAGTACTGATGAAGATCACAAACCACTTTACTATAAACTGGTCTCTGAATCTACTTAATGTGCCTGAAGAATCTCAGAAGAAGAGTATGTTCTTACACTCCAACCTGAAACACAATAAGCAAAAATGCCTTGGACATGAAAAAGAGTAGAAGAGAATATTCAAGAACGTGTGTCTTCTGTGCCTAGGGTAACATTATCTGCAAATAAAAATAATTTTACTTCTTCCTTTGTAATTCAAATAATGTTATTTTCTTGTCTGAGTATCCTGGCTAGTACTTCCACTACTAGGCTGGACAGGAATACGGTGAGTCAGAGACTTTGCTTTTTACTGAACTTTGTTAAAAATGATTTTATGATTTTCACCATTGAATATGAATTTAAGTGCATATTATGAATAAGTGGGTTTTATTAAGTACATATGATTTATTTTTCTAGATTATTCTATACCTAAATGACTTAATTTTGATAATGAAGGAATTTTAAAATATGTTGAATAAATTTCCACAGTAATTAAAATGACTATGTGGCATCTTTCTTTTTTTCTTAATGATATTTTTTTAAGTTTTACTACTGCAAGTATGTTTGTATATCAGATTTGTATCTGGTTGTGACCTATATACCAAAACCAGAAAAAAAATGGCATTTATTAAAGGCAACTACAATATCAAATATATCTCATAAATTTAGAGTAAAAAATCATTGGGGAAATGTTGTATACAATTTGATAGCATATAAAATTAATTATATAAAACTATAAGATAACATTGATACACCTAGGTATCCAAAGTTGATTCAGTAGGTAATATTGAAATGATTGATTTTTTCCATGTGTTGTCTTTATGTTTTATCAGAAATCTTCAATTGCATGATTTTTTATATACCATTCTATTTCTAGGATCCATTTCTATATCCATTTATGTATTTCTTACATATGTTTTATTCAATTTATTTTTTAAAACAATCTATCCGTTTCATAATAATTATATAAGACCCTCAAGCCTCCTGAGTAACTAATTGATCTTCTCCTATTATTACAACTAATATGGCATTTATCCTTGAATGAGTCGGGTGAGTCTTATAAAGGAAGAAAATACATTGTGAATTGGTGACATGTTTATAAATCTTTTCTTAAAAGAAAATGAATTGTTCTCACTGATTTTTAGAATCGTGAAGTAGAAAATGAATTCAGATTAGCTTATGATTTTTGTGCCTGTGGATATGTATGTGTAGAGAGACTTGGGGTTTTGTCAAGGCTGAGTAGAATGGAATTTGATGCAGAGCAGGTGCTATCAGTTCATACCTCATGTGTAGACCTCTTCATCAATTCCATGGCGGTAGTTGGGGCTTCAAATTTAGCTATTCCTCTTCCTTTCCATAGATGATATCCTAGTTATTTCACACTTCTTTACAAGTGGACATCCACACTCCTCTTCTAGACACCAATTATTATACCTCTTACCCCCAGTTATCTTTGCAAAGCACTCCGATCTGAACCTGCCAGTCTACTCAATGTATTTTGTTTGTAAAATTGGTTTTGAAACTGTCTGAACTTCATTACATATTTGATCCTCTGGCTGAACCCCTTCTCTGTATTCTGTCTTTTTTCTATGCTGTCATGTTATTTCCTCTTCATTGTCTTCAGTAATCTTATTTTATCTTTAAATCACATAGAGTATATAAAGCACCCTTTCTATTTTATCATAGTCCCATCTTATCATTTAAATCCAAGCAAGTACCTTCTATTGTCTGAGTGCCTTATTGAGTTTTCTTCTTGAGTTTTCTACTCTGTGACTGCCTCTTCTACTATATTCCCCTACTGTAGCTATGGACATCTTTTAAAAGTATGACTGGGATCATATTGAACTCGCTCTCTATAGTTCACATACACCACTTACAATGTTTGTTGCCTCCACTCTTCTTTACCACATTCTATCTTATAAGCTCCTGTTCTACTTGGTTTGTAGTTAGAACACAAATACCTGAAAATGTCTCCCCCAGCTCTCCAGACAAGATCATTGTATAAATTCACATGTTTTAATTGAATTCATAAAATAGACATTGCTAGAAATACACAATAATGTCATTATTTTGTTCTTTTCTGCATGCACAAGTCTAGTGAATCCATTAAACTGTTCAGTGTAAAGCACTAATGCATAGTATGGGGCACATAGCAAACCATCAGGTAAACATTTATTAAGATGCTGAATATAGTAATGATTAACATATAGATGAATAAAAATGGGATAGAAAATATCCCATAGACTGAAAAATATTCAAAGCCACATATAGCTCATTGCAACTTAAATTTACTCAGCCATGATGACCATGTCCCACTATGGATTCTGTCCCATTCTTCTTGCTGTTCTTCTTTGAAGAACATGTCCATACATATTTATAAATTTTAATTTTTAAAATTCTACCATGATCTCTATATGTCCTAGTCATACAACCGAGTGTTTTTTTCTATTTTTAGTAATTTATTCTGCCCTTTTGAAGTATTTTCTAAGCCAGTATGGACAATCATATAACTATCCATTTATTTAAGGGGGTCTTTTGTCATCAAGGTACAGCATAGTGTAAGGGGTCCATCTCAAGACTGAAGCCACACTGAGAGAAAACCTCATGAGCCTATTGATGATTTAACCTACAATCTAGAAAATTAGCAAGGTGTTCATATAGGAAATACTTGTAAATGTTATGTTATTTCTCTCTTACTGCCTTTTAACTAAGGAATAATGTATGACACCCATATTCGTCATTTTTGCTTCAACCATTTTATGGAGAAAAATCAGAGATGACACAAGCTCTCACAAGGGTCAAGAGAATAAGATCAGGGTGACAAAATTATAATCTATAACTTATCATTTAGCTTTGTGATCCTGATTATTTCTATGACAATTTTAATGTCTTAGCATCCTAGTGATTTCCAAATTATGTAAAAGAATCAGTATATAAAAAAACTATGTGTACAACATTCTAATTCAGTATCTGTGAAGGAAATATTTCCAAGTCTTTAACTTCTTGATACTTTCCAGTGTATGAGAAAACAATGATTTCCATCACATTAATTTCATTGGTAGTTGAACAAGGCATATTGAGCATTCTTAGGACCTTTGGGGACCATTAAGAAAACATTGTAAGTTCAGAAGGAGAGATGAAGAGGAACAAACCCCTGCTTACTAAAATGAGTATATCATTTAATCTAAAACAGAGAACTGATGGTTGGGTGAGAGATGATAGCTTTGCAAGCATTTAAAACAAAATATAAAAGATCTCCTTCATATCATAAAGTGAATAAGTGTACCAAACCACCCAATAAATAAATAGTTAGGATGAGTGATAACAGAACAGGGAATGAGTCCAAAGGACCCTGACCATTAATAAGGTTAAGGATTGCAGCTAAAGAGAATTTCTTTGATTCAGTTATTGTCTGCCAGGAATGAAAAATTTAGAAACATTGAAAATATAAAACCTGGAGCTGGGGAGTTGGTTTAGTTGAGAAGAGATTTTATTGTGCAAGAATTAATTTGAGAACATGAGTTCTGATTTCCACCATATGCATTGTAGATTTGCTGCAAAAATAGAATAACTAGCTAGACGGTGGTGGCACACACCCTTTAATCCCAGCATTCAGGAGGCAGAGGCAGGTGGATCTCTGTGAGTTTGAGGTCAGCCTGGTATACAAGAGCTAGTTCCAGGACAGGCTCCAAAGCTACAGAGAAACCCTGTCTCGAAAAACCAAAAAAAAAAAAAAGAATAACCTTGGTTTTATATTTCTGACATTTTAAAATTTGTCTTTAGTGTTATACAGAACACAAATTTGACCTTTTAGTATTATCTACATACTAATAATTGTAAAACTTCATATGAGTTTCAATAATTATTTTGTTATTTTCTGACCAGAAAAAAAACTTAATATGAAGTTTCTTAAGAGTAAAATAGACTAGTACTTTGTTTATCTAATATAATCATTAGAATTACCAATCTGGTAAACTAGTCATCATGATCTTTGTATCTATCTGTTGTGTGTGTTTCCTTGGGTATATGTGTCTTAGTTCTCATGACTAATGTTGTTGTATTTCATGAATTTTTCAATGGTCCTGATCATCAAGTGTCACCTATTCCAGGAAATAATTTTTGATGCTTCAGAGAGAAAGGCAGTTGAAAGAGTATGCAACTTGATTATACGCTTTTTGTTTACCCTCCTATGACTCTTGTATGTGCAATGCCAACATTGCTCCATTGCCTGCAATTACATCCATGCAAGTCATAAGAGGAAGAAAGCATCTGTGTCCCCTGTAGTGGGCTGAGCTGCCCAGTGTTAGCTGCAGATCAAGCATCCAGCACAAAACCACAGTTGATTCTGCTGTGCTGCTCTCCTTCTTACTTTGTTAAAAGCATGACTGCTAAGCAAAGTGCTTTGGCTTAGGCAGGCTTCTATAAGCTCCTTTATTACTCACAGCAAGTCCCAGGTGGATAGGACAGAAAGCACAAGCTTCATTTGACATTGGAAAATGCTAGATTGGCAAAAGCTCTGTGTACTGCCTGAGGTGACAGGCCACAGAATTCACAGGATTGTAACTTCAAGCCAGAGCTGAGGTTTGGAGTGATGCCTCTCCCCAAGGCCGCAAAGGAATTCTGGTTTCATTGTCTTCCTTTGCCAAGCTTTATGCCACTGAGGTTGGGGTATTTGTTTTAGAAATTTAATACAAATTGTGACAATTTTAAAAAATTAATATATAAATCCCATTTGTAGTTTAATGATTTTTTTCAAAAATATTCTTTCCAAATATCTCAACATGCCTGTAGACTTTCTACATATTTCTTATCCATATACTTGAATCTTCAAATTAGTCGGAATTCAGCCAGCGTACAAATATTATTCGCTGCAAGGAAATTCTAGCGGCCCTATAACCCAAGTCGGAAAGGATGAGCTGTGGCTCCCGGGGCTGACCTGGGACTGCTGCCCACAAATGGATCGTCTTTTACCCTGAGTCAGCTCTGCTTTTCCAATTTCTTTTCTGAATTGGGCACACCCATGCATTATAGGAGAGACTAGATTATTTTAAAAATCACTTGAATATGAACCTTAATTGGGGGTAGCAGTGGAAGCCCAGAATGAGAGAAAAACGGAATGAATGAAGTCCTGAGCAGAGCCCTGTCAAGAACTCTAAGGCCTCAGACCACTAAAAAATGATAACACCATTAAACACACGGGCCAGACTCAAGCAGAATGAGAAAGCTTTCCGTGGAGTCCAGGCATGAGCATTTACGGAGAGTTTAAGAACATGTGCAAAGACTGCTAAGTGTGGCTCCCTCCATGGGTCTGTTTACAGCTTGAGCCTTCTCCCTTACAGGCATCTCCTACCAAAACTAGCTAACTCCTCCCATGCCCGCCATTTCTAGCAAAGAAGGAATTACCAATGGGTAGCTACTTGCAAATGAAGATTTAATTTCCTCCACCATAGTCTCATTGGGAAAACAAACTACTTCTTGGTAGGCTTCATGCCCAGCAGTAGCTGACCAATAGAAAATGAACTCTAGGAACTCCAGGTTGTCTTTGGGGGATTCTTTGTCTAACAATGTCTAGTTAGGGTTTTTCATGTTTTTAGTATTTTTTATTTATATATTCTTTGTTTCCCTCTTTTTATGCTATTGAGCTGGAGAGATGGCTCAGTGGTTAAGAGCACTGCTTGCTCTTCCAAAGGTCCAGAGTTCAATTCCCAGCAACCCCATGGAGGCTCACAACCATCTGTAGTGAGATCAGGTGCCCTTTAGAGGAAGAGACCTGGTCAGTCGTCCTCAGCCTTAGACCATGAAACCAATATGGACAAGTTCAACAGAACCGCCATATATGGGCTGTCCATGCGTACTTCAGCATTGCCAGGGCATAAATTTCAGTTTTCACTTACAATTTTATGCTGCAGGTCCTTTGCCTATAAATTATTACTTCAAGTTCAGTGTTTTTATGGGATTCCTGAGTGTGCTGTGCAAATCAGTCACTCTCTGTCTTGTGCCTTCTCTTGGACTCATTTCTTTTTACTTGTTTGTTTGTCCAATTCTGGTGTGTTAGTTTTGGTTTATCTGATTATGTTAAACTTTATTATTATCACTTAGAAGTCCGCTTCTTTTCTAATGAGAGACAACGGGGAGTGGATCCAGATGGAAGGTTAGGTAGAGAGGAACTCCAAGGGATAGACAGAGAGTAGTCCATAATTAGGATATATTATGTGAGGGGGAAATCTATTTTAAATCAAATTGAAAATTTCTTTTTTAAACTTTATTTCTATAGTATAATCTTGGCTAACAGACAGTATTTTCTTTACATTAATTACTAGTAAAAGATAATTATTTTGTGATTTCATAGGCTTAGATATATTTAGATCTTTTTCTATGAGTGTTTTATTGACTATTAAATATCAGTACATTTAACATTTCTCCCAGCTATATAATTCTATAAAGAGCCAAATGATAAATTTCCTTCAGTAGGAAAAAGAAATAGACCTTGGGCTATTTCAGGTAGTAAGGAATTTAGAGGAAACAGGCTCCCCATATTGCAACTGACAACCTCTGACCTGAAATTAATTTGTCTGTGATAATCTGCTAAACATTGCAAAATGTTCTAAAAAAAATCTCTGCTTTGAGGCTTAGTAGTGTAGGATTTGCCAGTTTATCCAATTGGTACAAATGATAAAGAACCTGACAGTAATTGAGCTCTGCTTTTATCTGCTCTGAACCATGAAATACTATTTAGAGTTTTTACTTTCAAATTAAAAGCAGGCCATAAATAAAATACAAAAGAGAGGCAAACAAAATTTGGGGAGGCTGTTCTCCAATCAGGACGTTCTCTGTGTCCTAACACACTGCTCTGACAGAACCCTCTTCATTTCAACAGTGTTGACGTGGTTCAAGAAAGATTGTGCTTGATAATAGAAATCCAAACTAATGACAGCTTTGTGGCCTCCTGGTCATCACCCAGAGTGATGCCCAAAACTCTGCTCCCATCTAGGAGGTGGGAATTCACTGTAGGAATGCCAATCAGAAAAGAATATCTCCTAAACCAAAGTTATATATGCCAATACCTCAACCTTCCTCAGATCTGGAGGTTTAGGAAAGCTACCTACAAATAGACATAAAACGTAATTGTTCAAGGTTGTGTCCCTAGTCTTTATGGACACCAGAATGACAACACCCCTCGAGACTTGCACTAGTTGGCATCGTACTCCATCTTGTGTTTGAGTGACAAATCAAAATACCGGTGGATTGTCACATTTTCTCTTTTCTTCATATTACCTTATTATTTCTTCAAGAAAGAGGCAGAATTTAAATGATGTTGTTAATAGAAAACCCTTATGCATTTTGTAAGCTAGAGATGTGCTAGGAAAGATTATAATTCAGAGCGTACCACAAAAACAGAATCACTTGCATAGAAAGCAACAAAAAGGTTCTGAGTTATGGCATACCAAGAGCTGTATGGAAACAGAAGGAATCAAAGATTCTATCTGTCTGTCTGTCTGTCTGTCTGTCTATCTATCCATCCATCTACTTAAAGAATGTTCAAGTGACTAGTTACCAGCATTATAAATCTACATAAACATGGATTTAGTTTTATGGTTATTTATATTGCTGAATATGTTGTGTCTGAGGTTTTCATGAAAACTTCTCCTCATGTACTCATGATTTGCAAAAATTATCAGTTTCTGATGAATCATTAAGATGCATACATCCAAATTCAGATATAGCATTTTTGAAAAACTGAGAGAGGATAGACATGCCTCTTTAAAATAATCATTTTCCAAGGGTGGAGTCTCTTCTTTTTCTCTCGGGTTGTTCCTTAGAGCTTCACCCATTACTGGTTGTGGATTGCACAGTGGTGGTCTAGAACCCTCTGCTCCTAGGAAACAGATGACACACTAACTCTAGCTGCATGATTCTTAGCAAATGAGGCCACTCTGAGTAAGGATTCTCAAACAGCTTTATCCTATCTTCCTCTGCAGTTTGAGAGAATGGATATGAACACACTTTCAAACCTGTATCTGATACACATCACTTCTACCAAAAATTTTAACTGACTTTCATAAAGACCTTAATACTTTACCCTCAGCTCCGATAGAGCATCTAGTCCCCACCACCATCACCTTGTTTTATGTACCACATGGCTTTTCTCCTTTATGTCAAGTAGAGAATTCAGATGTGACTCCTTGTAATTCCTCTGCTAAGCCAGCTCATTTATTTTCTTAACATGTCTTCTTTTTGGTTTTTTTTTTTGTGTGTGTATTCTCATGTTTATGCAATTAGGTGATGATCCAAATTGAATGTCATTTTCCAAATACATTTCCTCAAGTTTGCATGGAGAGAACCAATATTATCTCCCTCTTCAAACTGAGTGTAAATTGCCTTTGTCTTTGTGATTCCATGCCATGCTGTACAGATACACCCCAGTTGGTTGAGAATGCCTGAGTGGGCCTGCATTGGGGATTCAGAGCTTGGGGATCTAGTTAAAGACTATCTCATCAATTGCTGGTGACCTTATGCCTTGAGAAAATTACCTCAGTAATTAATTAATTCATGCAAATGAATGTTAAATACTTCAGACATGATACAAATATGAACAAATATGAAAACATAGTTTATATTCCCATTGAATTCACAAGATATAGTTGAAAATATAGTACATTCATAAAATACTTATTGGCAGTGGGAATCTATGCCATGTGTGTGACTGCTGGCTAGACCATGGTGAGTTCTGTCTGAAGATTTAGCATACACTAGGTATTGAAAAGAAACTGAAGCTAGAGACTGCACTAGTTGACAAAAAGATAAAATATTTCAGGTTAAGTATATAAAAATAATAGGGAAAAAGTTCCAAAAATGGGTAGGCTCAAATCACAAGTAAACAACTTGAATTCTAAGGTAACAACTCATGAGAACATCAGCACTGTCACTTCCGTTTTGAATCTTACTGCCTGATCCAAATGACTTGATTTCTAGAATTAACCTCTGTTTCTTGTGCCTACAAGTCCATAGCACCTTGTTTTTATAGTTTTCTGTAGGATAAAAACCATTTACTTATGTAATGAATTATTTTCAACATATTTGCCACATGGGTATTTTCTTCAATAATGCAATGTAAAATAGTGTATATACAAGATGAAGAAATGGAGAAATCAGCACACAAAGAATGGCAAACTGGGTTTAAATGGGGTGTTTTTTTTCTAGTGGATAGTGTTAGAACATACCTGGGAAGGTACATTTTAGTGGAT
>JABTXL010000611.1:4622238-4704866 GCA_025134845.1 Neodon shergylaensis | reverse complement strand
AACATACCTGGGAAGGTACATTTTGGTAATGTGCACACAAATTACAGCTCATGCACTGTTTTCTGGAAGGCTTCTTGAACAGAGATCCTGAAATTAAAAAAGAAAAAAAGTAATTTCATGAGATTTGCCCGAGGTAGAGATGTTTTGTTGTTGTCGTTGTTCGATAATTTGGAGAAAGAATCGTTTTGGTAAACAGCAGCCCTTGTCTGGGGTTCTCCCCAACAGTAGTTATTCTTGCTGTAGGCACAGGCACTTAGCAACCCTTGCTCTTCTCTGAATTCCTTTCTGATTATTTCTGAACTATGAATGATTTACCACTGATTTCTTTACATCTTTGTAATATGAGGAAAATATAAACGGTTGATTTTGTTGTTTACCCTATCTTACAGTTTGTAGGGATTCAAGATGATATGCTTTTTTTCTACTATATAATTAGAAAAAACATTTCACGTGGTATGAACTGAATTTTGATCATTACATAGAGAATGTCAACAGAGAATAGCACATCAATTTCTTATAAAACATGCATACAATTAACATGATACAGACTGAGGTGAGCAGATTATATAAGACACATGCATATGTTATATATATACATATATATGTATATGTATATATATTTTTACCTAAAACTCTTCTCTGCTGATTTCTCAAGTACTCACTAAATAAAGTATTTCCCTTCCAGACACAAGCCCTGGGTTTGATCTACAGCATGTTTAAGCAGAAACTGTGCTTCACAAAGCATCATTGAGTTACCCAGACTCTGCTTAACATCCAATGATGTAAAGAACAAACAATAGATAATAATGGAAAAAATGAAATTGTGGTTGCTATTATTTTAGCAAGGACTTGTAAGATTTTCTAGAATTCTAGAATCTATTATTGTCATATATACTAAAGTTTTTTGTGACAAATGGTAAAGTTTGCTTGTTCAAAGTGAAGAAAGTCATTGTATCTAGAAAACTAAGGAGCTTCATGTACACTGTAGCCAGGATGTCTGAGCTGACACTGATAAAGACAGTAGAAGTCTTTCCTAAAGCAGCTTCTGTATCTCAGTCATTATGATGGGTGCTATAGCAGAATTCATGTATGTAAGAGATAGTATGCCTATTACCCAGATAAAGAAAGTGAGGTCATAGAGGTTATATAATTTTACGTTGGGACTTTTTATTATTCAGCTAAAATCCTAAACCCAGGCATACTGAGTCTATGAGTTTTACTTTCTTACTGAACTTAAAATGTTATTTCCTAGGCTGGGCTAATTCTTTACAGACAGAAACTAGGGATTGGGTTGTCAGTAGCATATTTTGGTGAAAGCAGGGATGGCTTCTAGGTCTAACTATACTTCCTTTTACTACCTAGACAGGATGTTCAGTTTTATGCCACTGTATTTTTTCATGTATAAAATAGTAAAGTGTCAATTTCTTGTGATTATTAAATTAATTAATTAATTAAATTATAGAAATTACTTCACAAAATATTTAAAGCATAATAATCCTTCGTGAAGCTCTTTCACTCCCTCAATACAATTTGAAACTATGGATTTAATTAGGATACAAATTGAGCATGGGAAACTTACGACTGAACATTTATCAAAGAAGGTGATTTACTACTCAAATTCAATATGCGTGTTGACAGGTTCCATTTTCTGGTAATTAAACACTGACAGACAAATATTTGTAAAGATGGCATTGTAAAATAAGAACATGTTTTCAATCTGATTGAGTTTCCCAAATTGTTAAAGACATTTCCAGAACCTACCTAAGCACTTGCATGTTCTTCATTATTCAGAATGTATTAACATCCCAAAATATCTTCTATCAAAAGGTGAAAATATAGTTAATGATTGCAGAGTGATTTTATTGGGTTTCCTGCAACACTTGATTCATTTGATTTAGTAACAAATTGCATCTTCATCTATCAATCCCTTAAAATGAAAATAAAAACTCACCTGGATCTTAGAGCAGGAAACACTGAATCATCTTTGGTGAACTCACCTTTCCCTGCATGTTTATGTCTCATAGCTGTTTTCCTAAAAGACCACACAGCTTTTATTTTTCCCTGTGTCATTTTTGGTCTGTACTTACTTTAAATTTTTTGTTCTTTTTTTTGCATGAAGTAAATGAGATTAACATCACCATTTCTCATGGTAATATGTCTACTCCAATACCTATCCTTTGTTCTTTAATCTTTGCCTGTGTGCTAGCATGCTCACGTGGTTTACATCTTTATCTATTTTTATTAATAACCAACTGCATCCAATTAGTGTATCCCATTCACACATGGATGTACAGTTACCCATTGAGACATGATCAACTTGTCATTAGTCATACCCATAAAAAAAAGCAATTTTTATCCCTTGGAATCTAATAACTGGCAAAAGATCGTCAGCTAAAAACAGATTCTTAGCATCTTCTCTGTCATCTGTGCTTGATTTATAGATTTTTGCTAGATTCATTCAGCAAATCTACCTGTAGGACTTGTACAAGTAACTATAGATGCGATTTGCAATGGCCATGTCATGGCAGGGAGTTGTTTCTTCATTCTTCGTCCCATTTGTAAGTCAGTACATTTCTTCTTCCTTCTTATTCACAATGTTCTTGAGCCTTAGGAGGCTGAGTTGAGGAGGGGTTCACAGAGATGCTTCATCTATGACTGACACCCAGAAACATATATTTTTAGCATTTTGACTAGATAGAAGTCTTTGCTTTGACCACAACCCACTGTTCAAAGTAGCATATCTGAGAAAGGCTGAGAACAACAGAAATATTTAAAAGACTATTTGACAAAATGCCATTTAGCTAAACAACAGTAGCAGGTTCTACCCTGTGACCTATGAGTTTTTACCTAGGCTACTTTCAATCATGAAATCCATTCTGTGGAGCAGGCTTCAAATTTATGCAGAAAGCAGCTTGTTATGGCCCTTAATCATCATACTATTATAACACTGGAAACATACTGGCTGGCAGGTCTGTATTGTAGCTTGTGGGGTTCACTTCTGGGTAAGACTATCCATATCTTTTTTTCCATACTGTACTCCAAAAGCTAACATATAAAAACATTTACAATTTGGACCTACTAGAAGTTAGAAACTTCTGATTAATTAATTAATTTTCTCTCTTTTAATTCATAGAATGAAATGAAATGAGATATAAGTGTAAACTAGCAAAGTGATCTCTTAATCCATCTCTTAATCACTTTTACATATTTAAAGTGTTTTATCATCTACTCAGTAAAATCTCTGCATAAGTTGACGCAAAATTTGAAAATCTGTCAAATTTGTGATTCCAAACACTGTATTTTATCATTTGTTTGAAATGTTAAAAATAATATGTGGTCTCTAAAAACAACCATGAAAGGCATGGACTACGTTGGACCTTTCTGTGTCAGTGCACTGATTTCTGAAGTAGCTTATTCTTTTTGATATTGCAACATCACCATATTATATTCATATAGACAATACTCCTCTGTTGCTTCGATTCTGAATATGTCACTATATCTGGAAATCATAAGCAAAGTAAGGAAAAAGAGACAGTTCCATGGTACAACGAAGAAGGTAGTCATGGACTCACAACTTTACTTGAGTTCTTTTAGGTCCAGGTAAATAGAAAAAATGAATCTGTAAACCAATAGAGCAATAGATGGCTTAATTATACTTTATATACATCAGATTTATATAGAAAAATCGTTACTTTAATTCTAGGCAAACATGTAATCTTGTTGAATCTTAACAAAATTTAAAAATTTTACCACAAAGCTGAGATTAATGTGAGTTTCAGGCAATTGCCTATAAGCTGTGAGTATTAGTTAGGTCGGGAGTACAATTACTCTTTGTTCTCAGACACATGCAGCCTGGGTAATGGCCTCACCTACCTGTCTAAATCCCAAAAATACCTTTTCATTACAAGTATCCTGTTTGAAAAATAAGTTGTATCATGTTATAGAGAGCCACAAGCTGAGAAATTAACATGAACAGGGATCTGTAGCCAAAAAAAGATGACGGGCTACATTGTAAGAGCTCTGGGCCTTGAGCTGGGCTGTAGTCAAAGTACTTCTTCTGTGATACATGATAGAGTGAGTGCACAGTTACACAAATACACAAATAAACATATACCCACGTGTACACACATGTGATATCACATACAAATACATACAACCACTCACATACATACACAAAAACACATATACTCACATACATACCCAGAGATGAAATAATTTTAAGTATAAACTAACAGTCAGCCTGAAAACAGGAAGGCAACATGAAATAACTGCCAATAAGCCACTATCGCAGAGTCAAATTTTATGCACAGAAAACTAATACTGAAAAAAGATGATAAATTATTAAAACAGATAAATAAGTAGAAATTTTAAAAATATGATAAAAATAAATCAAGAATTATGAAAATAACTGAGTTCATAGAATAAATCCATAGCTGTTTAAAAGTTTTATAATGAATCCAAACAATTCTAAAGTTAATAAAGAGAAGGAATGATAAATATGAATAAATGTAGTTCATAGAAATAAAATATACAAAATTTGAATTAACTTGTGGCACCAAAGGTCTAGTGACGTGTCCCCTTGTATTTAGTGTCTTTCCCGGAATTGAAAAATAATAGCAATAACACTAAAAATAGATTTATATCAAACTTCTTTTCAGTCTTATTATGTGGAGCCACATCACTGACTAATATCTTCAGAGTACTTATAAATAAATTATGATCAACGCAGGCTTCCAAAGAAAAATTAATAGTCAATAGTGTCACACTTACAATCATTCCACTTTTTATGTGGATACTGGCATCCAGCCTCAATTCTTAGTTCTAGTACAGCAAATATTCTCACATCCTGAGCTATCTATCTCAGTCTTAGGTGCCATGTTTTCTAAGAATTTTGACTTCTCATTCAATATTATAATAATACATATAACAATACAATTTTAAATATGTATTATGCACACACAGTTTGTTGTCGCCGTGTGTGTGTAGTTTTGCTATATTGCCTTGGTTTGCATTAAATTTAACCAAGATTTTAGTAATTCTCTTGCCTTAAGACACTGTAGTAGCTAAGATGCCACCGTGTCCAGCATACTGAAGGCACTTTTACATACACACATGACAGACATGTGATGTATACATACGTGATATACAACAGGACTTATAAAATTTGTGTCATAAAAGTATAAGAACTGGAGTTTAAATTCTTGCTTGTGAATTCATAATGAACAACTTCTTCACTGCGTAGAATCATCAACCGACCATAGTACATTGTAAATTTTGTTTGCTATCAGTTGCTATAATTCGACCTAAGCAGAAGCATCTGGCTGGCTTGTGGCAGTGCTTATCTAGAACAATATGAAACTAATGGGACAGAGGTGGTTTTCAGCAGCTAATTAGAAATAAACATTCTAATTTAATACCAAGTTTTCCCATTTTAACATTCCCTTAATCCTTTTGCTCATTTATTTAACACAATTTTGTCTATGAAAATATTTGCAATATCTTTCTCCTCATAAATGCAGGATTGCATAAAATGGTAGAAATTGTGTTGGGTCCAAAATCAAATTATCACCAGCGCACTTTAGACCATGGATTTAATATATCTAAGCTTAATTTCTCTCATTTTCATAAGAGAACTAGTGATAACAATGATCTCTTGTCTTTCCAGGATAAGAGAGCAAAACAGGTTGAGGGAATTGAGAAATGCCATGTGCAGATGCTATAATACTGAGATTGGTGCTGGAGACTTGGACATAGCAGCCTCAAAGAGTTGTCTTTAAATCCCAAGCCTCCAACACTTGGCAGTACAATTAAATATGAAGTAGAAAAATCAAAAAACAATAAACTGTGTAAACTAGTAAAAAGGCAAATAAACCAATAAACACACAATAAATTCTGCCAAAAATGAAAACATTATAGTATTATTATGTGAACATAGGTTTTATTCCCTTCTTTCATTAATTTCTTTCTTTTCTTTCTTTTCTTCCTTCCATCCTTCTTTCTTTCTTCTTTTCTATTTTTTCTTCCTTTCTTTTGTGGTTCTGTGCATCAAACCAGAGTCTGTCATATTATAGGCAAGTGTTCTGCCATAGAGCTGTAAACCAAAACCACAACCCATTTTTCTAAGGTGTGCATGTATCTGACATGGAAAACATGATAGGAGGGAATGTAACTAGTATCTTGTTTGCCTTCGGCTCAGCTCTTCGGTCTTTGAATCCCCGTTATGTACAGAGTATAGTGAAGACAGAGTAAGTCACCCTCAGGTGCTGACAGAGAACAGTGACCAAAGACACCACTGGAGAGCAAAGCATCCTCAAAGGGGTGAAAGTAAACAAGGGTCTGTGACTCTGATGTAGCACGCATTCTTCAGTGGTGAGAGACAAAAGGGAAACTAAATAAAAAACACAGAGGCTCTTCATAAAATGTTCAAAAGAACAGTAGCTGTGAACTCAAAAAGAAGAATTCAGTATAGCCAGTAAGCCATGGTAAAAATTTCCATCCAAACTGCATGCTGCTTTCCCTTCCTCAGAAGATTGCCATCCTCCACCATGGTCCTTGACTAGCTATCAGACCTCTGTTGGCATTCTAAACACACATAACTAGAGCATGAAATTTAGCATCCTTGTAAGAGAAGCCATGCACCATGCTGGTCTTCCTATGTGTGGGTTACCGCACCAAGGATGATTCTTTGTAATTTTTCCAGTTTCCTTGCAAACTTCATTTTAAAAAGAGTAATTTTGTAAATGTAGCACATTTTTATTATGAATTTATCAGCTTAAGCCTGTGTAGACCATTTTCTTTTTCTGTCTATTATGAATAGAGAAATAATGAGCATGGATGGGCAAGTAGCTCTGTAGAAGATGTAGAGTCTTTGGTCTCTCAGCACTGATTTTTATGCTGGCTGTACCAGTTTTTTACTCCCACCAGCAGTAAATAAGTGTTCCCTTGCATGGTATTCTTCTAGCATCTGCACTAATTGCTTTATTAATATTAGCTCCTCTGAACATGACAAGATAGAATATTCTGTAATAAATAGATAAAAGGGGAACTGAAACAAGAAAAGCTAGATGGGCTAGACTGGAGAAAATGGGGAGGGATAGCTAACAGTAAAGTTCGAACGTTCATGTGCAAACCTACTGCAGTAGAAGTCTCCTAAAACCTGTACGGTTATAAAAAAATTTAAGTGGAGTAAATGTGTAATAGGAAGAATAATACCACAACTGAACATTGTATGCTACCAAATAAAACCCCCAGAATCAGGAATGGTAACATCTTTTGTTGGCAAACAGGGCTCTAGCCCCCACACTAAATATTTTCGTTGATAATCTTTTTGGTTACTCTCCACAGCTTGATAGTGAGAGCTCAATACTGACTGTATCACATAGATGTGTCATAGGACATAGGAAATCAAGATGGCACTCCTCTCGAAGTTACATCCCAAATGGCCAGCATTCATCGTGGGGAAGGTTCTCTGTATCCTATCGGAGGATAAAAAAGTAACCATTAGTATAACTGCATATATGCCTAGCAGACATGCCCACTGGCATTATTGTTAAATGAAAGTTTAGGGAGGAAACAAATCCACTTTTTAAAAATTGGGTTTAAGGTTGACTTCATGAGCTGGTACCCATGCCTGAATCTGTCTTTAAGGTCAGGAACTTGAGACTATATAGATTGTGGACTGTAGGGGATAAACGACTGTTTGTCTGTTAGGGGACAATAGCAATAACATTACTCCTACTGACATATTGTCATACCCATACAATGGTGCCTAGCTCAAATCTCATCTTCTTACATTAGATGGTAATTAATAGAGACTCACAACTGATCAACATGTAGAAAACATAATAGAAGGCCTTGAAATTTTCATCCCTAAATGTGATTTCTGTATCACACCCCCTTGGCTTTTGTTCTAGACAGAATTTTTCTGTGTAGCTTTGGTGCCTGGAACTCACAGAAATTTGCCGGCCTCTGATTTCCAAGTGCTGAGATTAAAGGCGTGTGCCAGCCACCACCGTCTGACAGAATTCTAAGAGTCAGAAGTGTTATATGATTTCAAATGGTGTTTACCGGATACTACAGGGAAGATACATGTAAAACCTAACAGATACTGTGACAAGCTTGCACTATCCTCACAAGCTTAAGCCAGGCAAATTGACCATGGCCAAGAGGAAACAAGCTTGAGAACAAACATCTTGCCATTTATTGACACCTGATAGCTGTCAGGAGAAAGAAAGTTAACGTTCTTCAAGGGGGTAACACGGGGTGTAAGATCCACACTCCAGGACAATCTGTGCTCCATTTTATTAAGAGCGAGAGAGTAAGATCATGGAACTGCATGGTAGGAGCTGGAAGAGGCTCTAGGAGGAGTTAGAGGAGGGGAATGAATATGATCAAAATATCATGTATGAAATTTTCAAAAAATAAATTGAAAAATCATTCAATAGAAGTTTTCATCCACAAAGGAATTAGAATTAAAACAATACGAAAGTAATAGGTATATAGTCACCATCCCAAAAATAATTAGCCAATTATAAGCCAAGTCAATGACGACAGGAGGGTATGATTAATATAACACAATGCTGCTGACTGGGTTCATTACTATTATTTTTAGGCAATGAGATTTTAGTTAAATCAAAAGGCATGAAACATAGTACCATCAATATCCTAAGTATATAGAAATTATAAACCCATTACACATAAGATTCTCAGCACAAGAATGCCAGTTAATGCTCACTGGCCTCTTGAGATTCGCTGTAAATTAGCTCATTTAATGCTCATGTAATCCTCTAGGTACTATTATATTCCCCGTTTTTAAAATTAAATATAATTTTACTGATATGTAAAAGTCTGACATTGTAGGTATTAATGGGATAATACAAAGTTTTGATTCATTCATGCACAGAGAAGTAATCCTATCAGGTTAGACACTCCTTTCACCTCAGAAATGTATGATTTCTTTTGGGTGATAGCATTCAAATTCCTTTCTGCAAAGATTTTGAAATAAATGGTACATTTGCATGATCTACAGTGAAGTGCTGTGAACCAAACTCAGGTCCTCTGTAAGAGCAACAGGTGCCATTAGCCACTGATCCATCATCTCTCTGGTCCCCCCACTTCTATTTTTGACAGACTTTCACTCTGTAACCAAGGCTGGCCTGGAACTTCATGGTACTGAAAGGCCTTGGACTTACTACAAGACTTCTCCTTCACTGTTTGTTTTCCACGGGTATGAAGTATGGGTATTTTATCTGTATGCATAGCTGTGTACTATGTACATAATGCACACCAATGAAGGCCAGAAGAGGGTGCTAGACACCTAGGAACTGAAGTTTCAGTGATCAGCTGCTACATGGGTGCTGGGAATTGAACCTGGGTCCTCTGAAAGAGTATCCAGTGCTTTTATCCATTAGATTATCTCCATAGCTAATAAACATATGTCATATCCCTTGTAGATCACACTTGAATCAAATGTCAAGAATAAACTATGAACAAGAAATTGTGATCTGTTCTTCACAGAAGAGAAAAACAGAGTACTGTACCGAGAGATTGCAGTAGGTTTTCAGGTTTTGAGGAGTCAATTATCTGTCTCTGTCTGTTTCTGTGTGTGTGTGCGTGTGTGTATGTGTGTGTGCATACCGTGTGTTTACCTGTTTTAGTATATTTAGTTATTTAATCATCTTACTGTGGGTACTCTCTATCATAAGACTCTGCTCTAGGCTTATTGCTTATTCTCCTCACTATTTTACTTCCAGCTACTCTGATACTGAGAAAGCCATACATTTTCTTGTATAAGGCATCTGTAAAGAAGATGACTGCAGTCAACTTGATTGTTCAAACTGACATTTCTGTGTTTATCCTGAGGTTTGTAAAGATCAAATGTCTCCCTTTCCCTTCCCAGTCCAAGGAAGTCTCAGAGTCAGCACTTCAGAACCCACAGCACAATATTTCAAAGGAGTAGGGGCCTCGGGAGCATTATTCAGAAGTTCCTAAATGTCAGGGCTGTAGAGGTAGGCTGTTATGGATTTCTTTAAAGAGCTTCATTAAGTTGACTAATTGGAAAGTGGAGATTTGCAGACTTGCCTGCTCGTAAGGGTGAGGAGATTTAGTCAATATGATGTGCTGATGGCACGTGAGACAGCAATAAACCGCTCAGCCCCCTGCCAAGTGAACAAAGCTGTCAGATTTGCACTACTGTAAACAAGGTTGATAATTGACACCAGCATATCAAGGAAGACACACATAGTTGGAGTCACCAGATTCAAAGTAGGAATCCTGATTCTAACAATGTTTAACCTCAAGAATACAAAATAGCTTTGTTTTTTTTCTCTCACCTTAATTTTAGCCCAATACGACTTGACTTCCCCGGGTTTGGGTGTAAATAGAAATGGAGAAGTACAGAAAACCCCTAACTGAATACATTCAAAGTGAAAAGTGCATCTTCTCTAAGGAAAAGCTGAGCCCTCATCGATCGGGTAAAGAGAAAAACTATAACAGCCCTTCATTACTGTGAATGGTTAGATTTCTGATAACTTGACACAAGGTGGGGTTTTCTCTGAAGAGGGAAACTCAGTTGAGAAGAACCTTAATTATATTGTATGCAGGTATCTGGGGTATTTTCTTGATTAATAACTGTTTGTTGAAGGACTAGGTCCAGTGAAGATGGTGCTGTCCCTGGGGAGGTGATCTTGGGATATATAAGAAAACTAAGAGAGAATGCCAGGGAGAACACGCCTGTACGCAGGGCATCTGCATGGCCTATGTTTTAGACCATACCTCCAGGTTTCTGCCTTGAGTCACTGCCCTGAGTTTTCTCTGAATGAAAGGAATAGTTGCATTTCCTTTGGCTGGACTTGCAAATTTTTTTTTCCTCAAGTTTTCAAAGTTAACAACTATCTTCTCAATGCTTGAGGCACAGCAACTCTGGGTCTTTATGTGGCTGGAATCTCTAAACCGAAGTGGCTCGTTTATAACAGAGGTTTGAGTGGCAAGATCCTCAGCTCTTAAAGCTTGGTTTGCATTCTCTCTAGAACGCTTCTAGTCACCTGTAACCAGGAAAGAATTTGTAGCTTCCTGCTTCTGAAAATACACTAACCACCTCTCACCTTTTTAGTCTTTTAGCAGATCTTTGCAGCCCTGTGCTCCTGGCTGTGCTCTTAGTTCTTCAATCATATCATGGATACTGAGTGAGCTGAAGATTTATAGCTCTGTGAGTCCTTTAGAGACTTGAGAGCCACTCACTAGAGAGTCATATTCGTTTATGTGCAGATCCCTGTGCTGCATAGTACTGGATGCCTAAGATTTCTGTCAATTCTTAGTATTAACCTGCATATCACTATATAACCCTGATAAGGACCACAGTTTGTCAGCATCCAGTGTTTCAATGGAATGCAAAAGACAGTACACAGAAATGAAGTCTTTTGGATAAACCAGAAAAGATTGTAAAATATCAGCCTGATCGAAGAAACTATAGAATTATTTATTCCCCATTCCCAGCCTTGTTTGCTCACAACTCCTAGTTCTACCTCCCCATAGCTTCATAAATACACTAATTATCGACATCATATAAATATTGGTCACAAGGTGTGGTGACATTGTGAGTTGACTGCCACTGTGACCTGAATGTAAATATCTGCAGAATAAGAAGGCCATCTATAGTTTACTAAGATTTGTTATGGTGACTTGGAAGTCTCCTAGGGGTGGTATAAATTGTCTTTGTTGGTCACGACTAGAGCAAGACTTACCAAAACAGATGTCATATTTACAACTCGAGTCATGGTGGAGTATCACCATGATGACAAGCTGACTCATTACCAAAAGGAACTTCTTGGTTGAGGTGCAAAATTGCAAGTGTTCATGAAGAAGGAACAGGTCACATGCACTCAGGGCTGTAATCAAATGCACTACATAACTGCTATGGAAATGAGTCATTTACCTGAAGCCAACAATTCTTCTATTTTAAGTAGACATTGCTTGGAAGGACAGTGGGTTTAAGAACAAGTTTTTCCTGTAATAAATGTAACAGCTATACTAGCTTTTTCTGTATATATTGCTCCTGTCACATAACCCACCTTGATTTTAGTCTGACAAACTATCTTAGGGTAAATTAAATTTAATATTTAACAGAATAAGAACAGAGATGAAACAGCTACAGGAATGTATAGACTGCAAAAAATTCATGAATCATTCAAAAGAATGATTTCTATTACCTGTCAGGAGAGAATAATAACATCTGTGACAGAGAGCGTGCGCAGTGTGTAGAAAGTATTTGATGATTCATGTCAGTAATTGTGTATTGAGAGAAAGACCCCCACACAACCCACATTCAATTTGTTTCCTCACAATGGGGAGTGAAGACTTATGATTCTTTTATTTCCTCTTCTAAATAAAGAGATCACAATCAGGTTTTGCAATAATCAGAACCATTTTGATACCTAGAAGATATTGCCCATAAGAGAATTAAGTGATTGTGTGTGTGTGTGTGTTTTGCAGGTAGCTTTCAGAGATCAGGTGTCTTCCTGATTTCTTCTAACATATGTTTTTGAGACTGTCTCTCTCACTGTATCTGGCTCACCAGTTAGCTAGACTGGTGAGTACAGCCTTCGTTACAGCTGTGTGATGACACACCTGGTTTTCTATTGCATAGTGAAGATTTTGCATAAAACCCAGATCTGACTTTTAACAACTTTGAGTATCTTTTGCAAACTGAGGCAGAGAAATAGCAGCTTAGCCAGTTTACACTATGCGCATGTATGCCTGCTTGACTAGTTACAACTACTCTGCTTCTCTCAGTTGAGCTTGCCTGGTCCCTGTTCATACCTTTACTTTCTGAAATCTGAAAGAAACCTTCTTTCTAGTATATCTCTGCCAGGTTTTGATGTTGTGTCATTTTCTTGGATCCCATACCTCACAGGGAGTCTTTTTTGTCAAGCTTTATGATCTATTTTGCCCCTGTTATTTCTTCTATAAAGCAAAATTATAAGGAATAGCTCTTAAGAGTATAGGAAAACTGCTATTTGGGAGAGGATTATTTAGAACTATACCTTATAAACAGTATTATCAGATTACTTTTATAATCATGTCGTTCGTGATCTGGACTTGCCTTGTCCTCTCCAAAGTATCTAAACCCCAATGTGGTTTATCCTCTTTGGCTCAACATTTTAAAAAACTCAGATCTCTCTCTGTATTTCCTGCAAATTTACTTAAAGTTTATTACTCTATGAAATCATAGTCTCTTGATGACAAAAGCTATGTTTTATTCATCTCTGCATTTTGGGAACCTGACACAGAAAGTTGTTATACAATGTGTATTATACAATGCATGCTTAATAGGTTTTTTCCAGCGGTAGTTATTTGGTTATAAATTCTGATAGTTATCAGGGTCATTCTAGTGACTGGAAAGCCGAATGTCAAAGAGTGAACTCCATTGCTGTTGCTGATTACGCATGTTAATAAGTATGACTCTATTAGCTCTGTGTTCACTATTATTTTATCTCCCTATAACCATTTTTACATTGCACAGTCAAAATCAATCTGAGCTATATTTTTCAAACTACCAAAATGTTTTGGTGGATACTACACTGTTTTGGGAAGACATTCAAAACATGTTCATATCTATAGCCCGTGTCATTCTGTCTAACAAACAGGAAGTACTTTTAAAAGTTGTTGAAGGGATGATTTTTGCCATTAACTTCCTATTAAAGGCAACAGAGACTGATTTCTCTACTAAGGAACCAGGAAGCAATTTGTAATCCAACCCTGCTTTTAACAATCTTAGAAATCAAAAGCTAGAATTGAAAGTCAAATTTGAATGCATCTTTTATAAGTTGGTATTCATACTAACTCCAAAAGAGAGCTTATAAGGCCATAAAAAGTTAGTATTTAATCATGGATTACAAATAGAATTCTGAATGACATTTGCCCAAAATGAGTTATACACTGAAATACCCTTATTGAATTTCAAGAGAGTTTTTCTGTATTGTAATAGTAAAAGTGTAGAAAGTAGAATTGGAAGTAAAAATGAAAGTGTGTGTGTGTGTATGTGTGTATGTATATTAAGGTGACTTCCAAAAAGTGTACATTTCATACAAAAGAATAATTTTATTTTGAAGACAATTAGCATTTATTCTAGTATTCATAGAATTGATAATTAACAAGTCTTGGGAGCTAGAACACAGATAATTTGATATATTTTCTTAATTTTTTTAATTATATTGTTTCATATAATATATTTTGATTGTTACCCCCCCCAACTCCTGACAGACACTGCCACATTCTTCTTCCAAATCCAACTTTATGGTTTTTATCTCTCTCTCTCTCTCTCTCTCTCTCTCTCTCTCTCTCTCTCTCTTTTTCTCCCTCTCTCTCCAAAGAACTCTCAGAGATGTTAGCAGCACTCACAGGCTCTGCACACGTGCAGTCCGGACAGAGTTACGTCACTGAGAGTATGAATGGACACCATATTCTACCCTAAACAAAGGAGCTAATTGGAAAACAGGAAATTAATTTGCTCTAATAGAGTGACACTGGGTATTACATGTAGACCTCATGTTGCGCAGTAGTTGGCCTTACAAAACAATATTAATACTATTTTTTGTGGACTTCCTTTTTCTCTTTTTTCTTTTCCTGTTTTTTTTATTTATCCTTTTCCTGTCTAGAAAACACTGTTTCCTTGGAGTCATCCATCACCTATAGATATTATAGCCCTCCTACCTCTTGAATAGTTTCCTTAGCCTTGAGGGGAGAGTTTTGATGAAGACATTTAGGACTAAGTATTCCAAAGTCTCTCCAACTCTGTATATTGTCTAGCTGTAGGTCTCTCTGTTATTCCCCATCTACTCTAAGAAATAGGTTTCTCTGATGTGGGTTGAATGAGATACTGTCTATGAATATAGCACAATTTCATTAGGACTCATTATAATGTTTTTGTTCCTTTAGAATAATAATAGTATTAGGTTTATACTTAGTCCTAACTGTTTAGTCTCAGGTTCTTCAACACTTTGGCCTTTTAGGTATGTGTTTCATCTTAGGAAATGGGCCTAAAATTCAATTGAAGAGTAATTGGTTATACCTCTAACAGTTGTGCCCCTATTATGGTCAGGTCTCTGTTTTAGGTTACAGGGTTTGTAGCTGGTTGATAGTGATTTTTATTACATTTTTTATTCCAGTATTTTCTAGTACCACTAGAACACTAGTCAGAGGGATGAAGCATCCCAACAGCTAAAATTCTGTGTCCAAAGATAGAAGTAGTTGTTGTTTTCAACAATTATATGTATAATTGGTCCTTACCATCAGGTTGTATAGAGCAACCAATTATCTTGACAATAGCCTGTGAGGCTTGGTGGTTTCCATAGGACCTTTGACCAATTAGTGGCCAATTAGTGAACAAGGTATAAACCATTTTTGACACTGGAGGTTTTCCTTAATGGCATGTGATACCATGTTTAAATCTTTTTCTCATACTATTTGGTAACTCTGTTCATGTCCCTTTCATATTTATGTATTTTAAGAACTTTGTACAGTATTAGATTTCCGTGAGGATATTTAAATGGCCTATAGTTCAAGTCTCTTGCCAACCCTAAGATGGCTCCCTTAATTAAGATATGTGCTTCCCTTCTCCCCTATCCAACCTTCCTTTATCCCAATCATCCCGTTTCCCCAAGTTCCCCCCCATCCTCCCCTTCTCACTTTTCTCTCCCCATCTCCCCTTACCCCCCTCCCACCCCACCCCCAAGATCCCAATTTTTTGCCCGGCATTCTTGTCTACTTCCCATAACCAGGAGGATAGCTATATGTTTTTCTTTGGGTTCACCTTCTTATTTAGCTTCTTTAGGATATCAAATTATAGACTCAATGACCTTTATTTATGGCTAGAAACCAATTATGAGTGAGTACATCCCATGTTCATCTTTTTGGGTCTGGGTTACCTCACTCAGGATAGTGTTTTCTATTTCCATCCATTTGCATGCAAAATTCGAGAAGTCATTGTTTTTTACCGCTGAGTAGTACTCTAATGTGTATATATTCCACACTTTCTTCATCCATTCTTCCATTGAAGGACATCTAGGTTGTTTCCAGGTTCTGGCTATTACAAATAATGCTGCTATGAACATAGTTGAACAAATGCCCTTGTCATATGATCGGGCTTCTCTTGGGTATATTCCCAAGAGTGGCATTGCTGGGTCCAGGGGTAGGTTGATCCCGAATTTCCTGAGAAACCGCCACACTGCTTTCCAAAGTGGTTGCACAAGTTTGCATTCCCACCAGCAATGGATGAGGGTACCCCTTCCTCCACAACCTCTCCAGCAAAGGCTATCATTGGTGTTTTTGATTTTAGCCATTCTGATGGGTGTAAGATGATATCTCAAAGTTGTTTTGATTTGCATTTCCCTGATCGCTAAGGAGGTTGAGCATGACCTTAAGTGTCTTTTGGCCATTTGAACTTCTTCTGTTGAGAATTTTATAGTGCTAGTTGTCTTTCAGCAATTCTCTCCTTTATCCTTCTCTGCCATCTCCCTCCCTATTTAGCCCTTTTACTCAAGTTCCTCCTTTTTCTCCATATAACTCTGTATTCTACTTTCTCTTTCTTTTCAATGTTCCCAGATTTCCTGAAAGTTTTATTTCTGAATTTTTTTTTACATTAAGCATTTTCCTTGACTAAGCTATGCCTTTTTTTTTGTCTTCTTGTTCTGAAAATTTTAATTCCACATTTTATAATCATTTGGGAAGTTTTATCTCTGATGTTTTTCTTTGACATCCTGAATTGTTCATTTATAGTTTTATTTCTGTTTATATTTTCTTCAGTTATTCTATTTCTTTATTAGTTTCTGTTTTCATTTCTTGAAATGTTTCTTTTAAATTCAGCTGTTTGCATTGTCACTGTCATCATCAAGGCAGTTACTCAGATCTTATTCAAAGTTCTTGAGTGTATGCTTAATTTCTGTTTTGAAGTCCTTTGCCTGTGCTTCTGCTAAATTGTTTCACTCCGGGCCTGATGCAATAGGATTGCTGGCTTCTGTAGGGGGCATATTGTCTTGGCTTTGGCCCTGGCATATAGGCATCTAGAGTTATGATATTTGAAATGGTTCTTGGTGTAAACGCCTGGTCTTATTTTTGTTTAATCCTTGTTTTCTCATATGGTTGATGTTTCTCACTTTGAATCCTAGGCAAGTGGTGTGGCTGTTAGGTCTTTGGTAAAAAGTGTTTCTATGTGAATGTAAACACATTACACAATGGAATGAGGATGGGCTAGGCAAAAATAAATGCTTAGAGAGACAATAAGAAAGAGCTGAGGGGCTCCTGGGTTTTCAATCGTACATGGGATCCCCATGAAATAGACTTAGGCTGCAGCAGGATATTAAATGAGTCTAAAAGGACTGACATACAAAGCTAACTTACTATGTATATTACTATGTATATGTTAATTGAAATTTAGAATTTTAGACAACAAATTTTGATACATATTAGAAAATTTTCTGTGAAAGAGTATGTGCCCATCAGCTCCCCTTACACTGACTGCCCTGTTATTAATACCAACTATTTCATACACTATGTTAATAACAGAATATTGTAGGTAAAAAGAATTCGATGATCTGGGCCATCACATCTGTCTCTAATTTCTATAATGATAATTTTTTAAGTACCCTGACGAGTAATGAAAGGTATAATTTTAGGTTTTCTGATTCTTCATCTTGTGGACTAATTGATAACCTTCGTAGGCAGCATTGCCATTTGCATTGCTGTTAGCATTTATCGTTTATTCTTGCAAAGATGGATTGCTCTTCACTTCACCTACACCTGTCCTGACCTTAATAACCTACACTATCACTTGGTTTATAATTCTAGAAGATTTGCATTTCAGCTTATTAGCTTATAGCAGCTTCGGTAGTACTGGGGATTTTTCCATCAGGTAGGAGTTGTGTGCCGAGCAGATAATCTTCTCTCCCTCAAATGGCTTATGGTAGCTGAATAATCGCCAATAGATACTCGGTGTCACACTCATTCTCTTGGCTACCATTGCTAACACAGTTCCTTGCTATGAACCATGTCTATCACTATATCCTTCTCTATAATCATGACCATACACCTATTTTTATTTGCTGTGAAAAGCCTGATCCATTGAGGTAAACATAATAAAGTGAAATTTACAATAGAAAGTTAGGCCTGTATATGTCTGTTCAATCCATTAGTCCATGTCAAGAAACAGAATATCAGTCAATGTTCCATTAGAACTAGTTGAAAAATCTGGAAACTTCTCCAGCAGAAGCAGTGCTGGTTACGATTTGTCTAACTTATCTGTTATTAATCTCATTTGTTTTCTTATATCACACTCATGTTTTGCATCTCAAGTTCATCTTTAATATCACCCTCATTTTTGTATCACTCACTTTTATATTTCTGCACATGGAGAAATCTTCTAAAGCCAGCATTTTAGGCTGAATCTCTATTATTCAGTTTCTCTGTATGATAAAATTTAAATGTCTTAGGTTTTTTTGAGTCTAGAACTGATGTAGGAACTCGCTCAGCTAATAGCCAGTCCACTTTGGGTGTGGTCTCATGTCCTGTAAAAGTAACAGAAAGTATATGTGGGACCCTTGACTGCTGCATTCGGTTCCAGTTCCCTGTGCATGCAGAGGACTGTGGATCACCACTCTGTGAGTATACCCCCTAATAAATAAACCTTTGCTATATTCCATTCTGGGCTAGTGAGGAACTCCTTTGAATGTCAACGTAGAGCATATTGTGGTTGTGGCTAATCCTGTGGCACACCTTTCCATTCACCACGGCTTTACCATGCTTCTCCCACAGTGATTTTGTGTACACCCTCTTTCTCAGGTTGGTCCTCCTTGCATCTCTTGTTCCGGCCACCTGGGACCAATGGGACCTCTTGGTACGACTGCTTTCCTTTTAGTATTTGGGCTTCAGAATGTATTTTATCTCAGAGGCTGCTTCCTGACAATTTTGCTGTGTTACTTTATTTATTATTACTTAAAACCATGATTATGTTTCCCTTTTAACATTTGTGCTTTACCTTCCCTATGAGAACACAAGATCTATAGGAATATTATCATGATAATATTATTTTTGGATCAAAGTATGAACAATTTGGGGAAATGTTGAATAATTTTCCAAACCTGGCAGATTGAATTTAACAAAAGTATATGCAAAGTATGATATTCTTTTTTTGGGAATATTTTATAAAATGTGTGAATAATAATAATAATAATAATAATAATATAATTAGTCTTTGACCCTAGTGGTATTTGGGAAAATTGACTCTGATCACTAATAAAAATGTATGTAAACACACACAAAAGGTACCTAAAATTCATTGAAAGATAGATAGATGGCTACATAGACCCATGTATGCTCAGGTTCATAATGGAAATACATATGTTATATATGGACATGAATAAGGATTCTTAGATACTAGTCCTTCCTAGCTCATCTTGAAACAGTCTCGATGACACCACAAAGCGATGCTTATTTTCAAGATAATGCCTTCTGCACTAGGAACACCAACAAAACAATGGCTATATCCTAAACAGAAAGAAGCAAAGCAATTGGAGACCTTTTTATTAGACCCTTCTAAAGAACACACAGTATAAAATTATGTATAATTTGTAGAATCTCTGCTTTATTCTGTGTCATCATGATTAACTAATAGAAGGTGAAAGTGGACAAAGACAAACCAAGAATGAGAAGAGGGCACTTCACTTTCTGCAAGGAAAGCTGCAGAGTGACTTATAACCACCGCTGCCAAGGAAAGGTGTTGGGGAAATTCTTCTGCGGTGTGCTGAGTGTGGTGGTGTTCACCCGGAAGATCAGAATTTAAAGGGCTGATGACAGAGAATATTGGGTGAATAAGCATGACCCCATGCTCACACACCGACTCACACAGGACACAAAATTTCTGTGGATATGTGGAAATATTGCAAAAGATAAATATTTTTCCCTATGTGATTTCTAGAAGTTGGCAGATAAGACAAAATATATAACTATTAAAATTCAGTACTAGTTTATTCATGCTTATTTATTCCTTCTTCAAACTGTGAGATAGTGGCACCAGTGTTGTGGAAGTAATCAACCACTCTGTGATTGTATTAAAAACCCACTCCACAAACTGGAACTCAATCCTGGTACTGCAGACTGGGCCAAAATATCCTGTGACTGGCTGCGACATGACTCATAGTAGAATACCTTATGCTATTTATTATTCTGCTAAATTACATAGTATTTAACTGCTCCCTAAATTCCTATATCTCATAGATTTGGGCATCAACAGGCACCATCTCAAAGGTGCAAAAGTGTTCTCTCTCTCTCTCTCTCTCTCTCTCTCTCTCTCTCTCTCACACACACACACACACACACACACACACACACACACACACGGTAGGTGAGGATTAATACAGAAGCCCACAACTAGTCAATGTGCAAATAACTAAGAGACTGTAGAGCGCTCAGTTCTCAGTGCGGCAAGTATATTGCACCCCTCCACTCAAGGTTCAGAAATTCTGGTGGAAAAAGGATACCAAGATTATAAAAGCCATAAATAGTGAACTAGTGAATTTAAACACTATTTGCTGGATAAGACATAACCTTTCCATACATAAATTCACAACAGTCGTGACTACATGCACAAGAATTTCACAAGGTGAAGCCAGCCAAAACTCTCGTGGCTAGAGTCCAGCCTAAGAGAAGGATGATTTGAGCTCCAACAATAGCTGATGAGCCATTGGCACTTTGTGGCTGCTTGGGGAGAAAGAGTCAGGTTTTAACAAGGATGTAGCCCCTGAAAGTCTGTCTGTGTTCCAGCACAGATTACAGAGATGGTCCTGCATCTGTGTAAATACAGACAGAACTTCGTGTGCTCTAGGGGTTATTAGAAATCAACAACACACACACATATGTGGTGGTTGGAAAATATGGTATGGGGAATAAGAGAGGAAATGAAAGAGAAGGAATGGAGTTTGAATCTTATTAATACATAGTATGTGCCTGAATGAACTCAATTTAAATAAGAACACAATTTTATTTAACGTACTTTAAAATTTTTTTTTGCCTCCTCCTTGCCATACCTGTGTCTTCTCTGTCCAAAAATCCTTTTTTTTTTAAAAAAAATTAACTTCTTACTCGTATTTCTCCTAGGATAATATTGTGTGCCCTTTGTTGATCGTGACACAATCATTACTGTAGACATGTGCGCAGTTTGTTGGCTCATCTCCTGCTTTTGAAGAGAACCTTAGTTTGTTTCTCAGTACCCCATGGCTGCTGACAACCCTCTGTGTGTCTCACGCCGCGGAATCAGAGCCCTTCTCATGGCTTCTGCAAGCACAAGATACTCATGAGGTGTACCTATATAAAGACAGGGGAAACCGAAAGATTTTAAAACATCTTTAAAATGGAATGTCTACACATCTTTAATTAATATATTCATATTGTGTAGTCATGGTTCAAACTAGTATTCTTAGAAGTTCGTGCCTGAGTTCTTCAGAATGCTTTCAATTATCTGATTAAGTCTTCCCATGCCAGCTATTTTAACTAAGGAACATACAGTAACCTCACAGAGGGGTCGTTGAATTTTGACTCAAGTGTTCTCTCCTGGAGTAGACTATAATAGCCACGTGATAATAGTAAGTTATACTGAACTTCTTCTTTCAATGGAAAATGAATGGTTCTATTAGGAGCAAATGAATCTGCCAAGGGAGTTTATATAAAACATGCCTTACATTTAGAATTTGCATGGCATGCTAGTTTTTATTGCTATTAATATGCTATTATGAAGCTGGATGCTGGGTGTTTTAAAAGTGCCTCCCAACCATAAATTAGTCAGTGCATAAAACACTCATGAAATAGCATCCCAATTTTCCAGGTGAAATCTCTGCATCCCAAGGTGATTAAATGACTCTCATCAGTGTTTCAGTTTTTGTTCTTAGCTCCCCTGCAATGTTCTTTAGAAGGCCCAGTGTGTTTGGAATTATTTACTGTATCCTATATCCTAAATTAAAAAGGTCTTTTGTAAATGTTATCTAAATTTATGCCTTGCATGTGGAGCAGGAACCTGTTGTATTACAGTGGGGTTTTGAATAGCAAATACCTTTCACAGGCTCATGTTTCAAGGGCTTCATTCCCAGGCTCATGAGAGGTGTGGAACTCCTAAGAAATGACACCTAATCAGTAAATCTCTAGGTCATTGCTGTACAGACCTAGGATGGTGGCTATCAGTAGGCACCATGTAATTCTTGGAGGTGATTTGGATTTCAACCTATTTCTGCTCCAATTCCATATATGACTATTGTCATAGGAGTTCCCATCATAAAAGGCCACAATAAAGGGAATACATTCTATGAGTTTGAACGTCTGAAATCAGAAAATACATAGATCTATTCCCACTGGAAAATTTGCCATCTAAGGAAACCTACAATTTATTGAGTTGGTAGGTAGGAGAACCAAATGACTGCATTCATTTTCTCTTCTGTACTGCTCCCATGTTTCCTCATTGATGCCACACCCTTTTCCCATACCATAGAACCTATATGTTAGCACATACTATAATAATAGGCTTTTGATGGAAATGAGAACTCTTACTTCTTGAGCTCTTTACATATACCGTAAAGATTTGCTGCAACTCCATCCTAGATGATGTCAAAATTCACATGCTGAGTTCTCACTCCAGGAATCAGAATTAAAGGAACAAGTAAAGCTGGCTGGGTTCATTCTTTACTCATAATAGGAAAAGAGGTTCAAAACACTTGATTTGGTGGTATAATAAAATTTAAATCTCTGTGTGAAAATTTCATGACCAAGAATTTCTCAGATTTCATTAATTAAAGCCAGTCACCTGGGGAGATCTAGGAAGAGACAGAGAAGCAAACTACACCTGGCGAGGCATTTCTGGTAGGTCATGCTATTCTTTTCCAGGCGAGACAGGGATGATGGTGAGCTATATACTACAACATCCCCCAAAAAGCACAGGCTAGTTTAGTTATTTCTTGCTGAATTTGGAAATCTTTGTTTACTCAAGTATGGTTAATGGCACTATCTAAAATAATGAACCTTTTCTCCTTTCACAGTTTTGTTATCTCTGGCTCGTTTTGTTTGTTCTAGTGCGATACTTTCCCTCTTCCCTATGTTGTCGATATTTTTGATTAATTTTTCTTGTTGTCCTGGTCTGTATCTCCTGTACGTGTGGCTCTGGCAATAGAATACAGAAGCTAATGTTCTCCAGATTCAAGTTGGGCTATGGTATGCCTTGTGTGATTCTTTGTTAACAATGATAACACCAAGTAACATCAACAGCAGTGAGGATATCTTGGACAGGTGCTTTCAAAGAGAGCAGGTTGACCTAATCCAATTGCAAAATATAACTACTTCACTCTTACAAACACAAAGAAATAAAATAGGAGGTGGGAAAAGAGGAGCAAGTGAGGTTGAAACATGGTCAGGTTAGTAAAGGGGAGGAGAGAGTTGTTTCATGATGGTAGATGTTATTGTGTCAGTTTGTAACATGCTTAGCTAGATGATTCTGAATGTCATCAGAACACAAGAAAACAATCTGAAATATGTATCTGTATATAACAAAGATTTATACACATGAATAAAAGGCAAGGGAATTAGTTGATTAGTGAAAAATATGAATTGGTGGTTACCAAATGATTTTTTTATGTAATGGAAGAGCAGAGTGATAAAATAACTAACACAGTCCAGAGAATTTAATGGTTTTCTAAACTTGCAGACAGAAAGATAGAGGGTTGCCATGGGAAGATACACGACTATACTGGTAGGAGGTAGCTAGATAATTTTTATCCATATTACTCAAATGAGCTTTATGGATAACACACACACACACAAACACACACATGCATACACATAAACATGTACTATACCATACCCACACACACAATCTTTATCATCCTTCTTTGGATCTACCTGCCCCCCTCCCCTCGTCATCTTTTAATTATCCCTCTCTCTTTCCCTTTCTTTCTAAAATGAAATTTCAAGTCCTTTCCTCCACATGCAGGAATTTTGTTTTGTTAATCTTCTGAAGGTATTATACATGCTGTCCAATGCTTAAAAACATAGAAATGAATTTCTACAAGGCTTGTCGCCAATCTTGCCTTAGAGTTAAGGACAGTGCTGCTGAAGAGATGAATCACATGGGAATCTCTGTTTGTAGTTTACTATTGTTGAACTGTGTGCTAGAACAGGTTGAAAATCCAAAAGGGCTAACCTCAGTCACAGTAGATATATATTCTGTGCTCTGATATCTGGGAACAATTTTTAAAAATTAATATAAAGCTCCTGTTTCGTTATAGACACAGACACAACACAAAAATCTTTAAGTGACTCGTGTGTGTGAATGGCTTTAAAAGCCTCTTGCTGTTCAATTATTCACTAGTTCATGGCTTATTCTGACATATTTTTCTTTTATGTTTGTTGGAAAGTATTCTTAAAAGAATGTTACCTCTATTTCTAAAATAGTTTTTTTTATTACATAATACATCCCAGTTACAGATTCTCATTCCTCTACTACTTTCAGGGGCTTCCCACGTCAGTCCTAGCCAGAGTCATCTCCTTCATATGTCTCTTTCTGGGTCTGGGGTAGCTCACTTGGGATATTAACTTTTTTTCTAGTTCCATCCACTTACTTTCAAATTTCAAAACTTCTTGTATTTTCACAGCTGAGTAATACTCTATTGTGTAAATGAACCATATCTTCCTTATTCATTCTTCTGTGGAGGGATATGTAGGTGTTTTCTAATATCTGAATATTATGAATAGAACAGCAGTAAACATGGTTGAGGAAGTGTCTTTGGTAGGATAAAGCATCATATGGGTATATGCCCAAGAGTGGTAGAGCTGGATAACAATTCTGACCTTCCTGAGGAACCACCACACTGATTTCAGCAATTGCAACAAATCCCAACAGCAATAAATATTTTATTCCACATCCTTGCCAGTATAAGATGTCACTTTTGGTAGATCTTAGCCATTCTGATGGATTTAAGATAAAGTACAAATGTTTGGGGATGGGCAAAAAAAAAAAAGTACAAATGTTTGTTTTCATTTGCATTTTCCTGATGGCTAAGGATGTTGAATATTTCCTTAAGTGTCTTTCAACCATTTGGGTTTCTTCTGTTGAGAACTCTCTATTTAGATCAGTATGCCAATCTTTAATTGGGTTATTTGGTATTCTGGTGTTTAGTTTCTTGAGTTCTTTGTGTATTTTGGAGATCAGCCCTCTGTCAGATGTGAGGTTGGTGAAGAATTTTTACAATTCTGAGGGCTGCTGTTTTCTCTGTGTCCTTTGCTTTAAGAAGCTCCTCCATTTCAGGAGGATATTTTTTAGGTGATTTTCTGAGACAGGGTTTCTCTGTAGCTTTGATGCACTGGCTTTTCTCTCTCTGTTTTATTAGACTATGTAAAAATCGAAAATGTGTGTCACACATGTTGGAGAATTTTCTTCTAATTAATGGGAATTAAATTTTTATTGAATGGCATTTTAAGCTGGCTAAGCCTACAATTAACACTAAATTATTGAAACAGCTTTGTTAGCATCATCAGCATCACACAAATTTTCATCCTTACTTCAAACATAGCTAACCCACTTGAGGAATGTGCGCCATCTGGTCTACTGCAGCTTCAGAGACATAAGCACCACACTGCCTCCTCCCAGCTGCGGACTTTGTCTTAATGCTCACTGTTCATATTAATTTTAATGTCACCATAAACATTTATATGAATTTCTTCTTGATAAAATATTTCCATATATGTTGACTTACTTGAACCTCAAAATTACTCACTAAAATATACGCAATATTTTATCCCTCCTTGAAACATTATAATTTACCTTTCTACACACAAAGTAAAGAATAAGTAATTTTACCTTTCTGCATGTATTTCCAAAAGTAGAGGTGCTGGTCATATGATAATTCTATTTTAGCCCTTTTTGTTACTGTTTTCTTTTTATTTTGAGTCATCTGCATACTGTTTTCCATAAAGGGATTATTAACATACATATGTACTATCAGTATACAAGGTTTCCTTTTACTTGTACCCAGAAATAAAGTTCTTGTTCTTGAGAAACCACCAAGTTCTTCTTTGCCCTTTCACTGTTTGTATCTTCCCCTTTTCTCTCCCTGGGATTTTCTTGTCCCAAAGTGTCACATATATCTCTCCTTAGTTTAGTCTGTTTTCTATCAATTATTATTTTCTTAGACTTATCCCTTTCCTTCATTATAAAAAATGCTCTGATTGACCTGTCCATTGGTGAGAGAGGAGTGTTGAAGTCTCCTACTATTAGTGTGTGCGGTTTGATGGCTGCCTTGAGTTTTAGCAATGTCTCTTTTATGTGTGTGGGTGCTTTTATATTAGGGGCATAGATATTCAGAATTGAGACTTCATCCTGATGAACTGTCCCTGTTATGAGTATAAAATGCCCCTCTCCATCTCTTTTGATTGATTTAAGTTTGAAGTCAACTTTGTTAGAGATTAGTATGGCCACACCTGCTTGTTTCTTAGGTCCATTTGCTTGATAAGCCTTTTCCCAGCCCTTTACTCTGAGTAGGTGCCTGTCTTTGTGGTTGAGGTGTGTTTCTTGTTTCGATGGTGATCCTAATCCCAATTAAACTGATCACTAAGATTAGTCATCGCAGTTTCATTTACATGTAGATGCTGGTGCCTGGAAAATTATTTGCAGATTGTACTATAGGCAATAAAGAAATTTTTATATTATCCTTCATTTCTTTCTTTTTCAACAGAGTTAAATATACACATTTTTATACTTTTTCTATGCAATTAAAGGGTTTTTTCTGACAGAATTGAGTATTACCTTTTTTAACACCACATAGATAAATGACTGGTCAAATACCTTTGAAAGTAAATTTGTTGAAAAATTTGAATACTTCATCTTATCTCAAGACCTTTGACAGAGACTAGAATCTCTGAAGGAGTTGCCTCTGGACCCTGACCAACAATTGTTCTTCATTACCACAGATGTCATTCATTCTTTGCTTAAATTCATCACCATTCCTTACCGAAGAGTAGCTTACAGCTTGTTATAACTGGGGAACTTCAAAATGCTGAATTGTAAAATTGAGGTGAAAAGAAATTCCTACAGGTCAAAGTAATGAATCTTAAAAAGATATTTGAGCTTTCCCTGTTCAACTTGTGTGTCAGTGATGTCCAACTCCAGTGACCTGTGTTAAATCCTTGGTCGCTCATTAGATTTATTTTTTTAAAAAAATTAAAACACAAGTATATTTTATAGGAGATAATGACCTTGGAAGTTTATCATATACAGTAGGATTTTGTTTACATAAACTATAAACGAATCATCCCTTGCAGCTTAAGGAAGGAATATCACCCTTCTTTGCAAGTTGTTCATGTTTGAAAGAATACATTTCAACTTCGGGTACCTTAGCTTTTCTACCTAACTGCGTTGTCAAATGGAAGTATTCAGGATGTCTTATCACAGACCCTAATGTCTTCTCATCCTTGTCTTTGCATTCAAAACAGGCAGAAAAGTAATGAATACACCACTTGATTTCATCATAGAAGAAATGCTTTCTTGACAGTCTAGGTATTATAGAGAGCATAAAGATAGAACTAACACATTTAAAAAAAAAGTGCCGTGATCTGATCTTATCTATTTTAAGAACAAATAAAAGCTGAGATAAGTGAGTGCAAGTATCCTAAACTTAGAAGAACCTCAGTTGTAAATTAGCTCCCAGAGTGTCTTAGGCAATAGAATTAACTTGAAGCTCACATGACCCATGTAATGGCACTAATGTCCTGAATGGCAGCTTCTGTTCTGGCCTTTTTTTGGGGGGAGTCACTTTCTGCCATCACTCAAGGTGAGACACGTCACTGTTTTCTTCTCTCAAGGCCTCTAAGAAGTGTGCTTTGTCCTGCTCCAGCCAAAGTTTTGGGAACTTGTTCACACTGCATTTTATGTCATTTATGTGTGCATACTCTCAAGGCTTACACTAATTGCAAAAATCATGCTTAATTGATAAACTTTGTAACCCAAGTCAGACAATTCACAAAGAATTTTGGCACAGATCTCCTAGCTAGTAAGTAGATAAATCGAAGTGAGTTCCTTGTGGGTTATTGTATTTAGTGAATTTGTAAATTTTTATCTCTTAAAATTATTTTTGAGGATACTAAGAAGTATGTTCAATTTGTAGTGTTACAATTTGGGGCAGAATTAAGACAGCGTTTATCTATGGAGCCCAGCCTGGCTGCTTCCACTTCTCAAATGCCCATGTTAACAGATGCATGACAACCAGGCAGAGTTGAGATAGAACCCTCATTTTTTTTTTATTATTTTAAAACATTTTTAGTGAAAATTGATTCTTCTCTAGAACAATATATCCCAACTACAGTTTCCCCTCCCCTCCCTCCATTCTTCTCAGTTCCTCCTCCTCTTCCCTCTACATGAAATCTGGCTGTGAGTGTCTGCACCAGCTCAGTTTAGAAACTCTTAACATCAAATCCTTAAACCAGGAGTAAAGGTTTGGAGATTAACAATTGCATAAATGGAGGAATAAATTAGAGGCAAGAAGGAAAGGGGAGATGAGAAAGAGGAGGTATCAGATGGTTTATACATTATTTTATGTAAAACTTATTAAGAGCAACACATTGGATTGTTTCCAGTTTTGCAGTTTTACAAATAATCTGTGACATAAATCTTGTATGAGTGTGCTCAGGCCTCATCTATGTGTACATGGGTGTCTCTGTGAGTATATCATTATTTTGTTGGGAAAAATATAAAAACGGAATTGCAGGTTAAAGGGTAGGTACTGATTATAAGCAGATACTTTGTAATGAATTATGTTGAATGATTATCTGTTATAAACAAATGAAAGAATTTGTTCCTAAATTGGTATAGATTGCTATTCTTGACTAATTCTAGAGAAAAGAATTGTATACACCTTAGCTCGACATATGTATGCATGTACAACAAGCATAATATTGAGAACAGAACATTTTAAAGGCTAAATACACAATTACAGGAGATTAAGTATTTGAAGTTAAGATTGTATGCCCCAGATATATATTAATGGAGAAATTTCTAAAAAAATATATACATTAAAGTAAATAACGGGGGCCATTCAAAATTAGCCTTGTGTTACCCTTCCTCTGTCAAAGAACAATCTCCAAGCCTATTATACCAGAAAGGATTAAGAAATGAAGAAAGTGCCATAGTCTGTACAACAATTCAGATTCAGTTCTTAGCTGGAGTGATTTCTGTTATGGTACAAATTCTACTTCTAGTTGCCAACAAATTTCCAAATTTCTGTTGTTTGAGTCACCTTATCTGTGCTGTTTTTTTTTTCCTCAGTGAATACTATACTTTAGCTACAGTATAAATCAAGCAATAAATAACCACATAATCACTATGCTAGCTGACTAGAAGGGAGAATCTTCTCACAGTGAAATATTTCTACTTTTGCAAGGACACCCAAGAAGAAGGATTGTATCATTTAGGTTTTGGCAGATACTGTCAAGCCCCATCACCCAGACAAATTTTTAGTGAAAGACATATTGTCTCAGCTTATCCATCCTGCTGGGGTATGGCCTTCAGCTCTCAACTTTCCTTGGCATTGCCTGAGCTTCACAGGCCTGCTGTTCACAAAGTCAAGCCTTTCTTTGGAATGCCTCACAGTCAGTAAATGACCTACCTTATTCAGGAATATAAAAGCCAAGTCACTCCACACTACCATAGAGGATTTAGAATTTCATTTCTGAATCCCTCCATTGAGGAGATATAGGTTACATCCAGCCTCAGTGTGGTGGGATTTTCCTGTCAAATCCTGCTTCTCTTCCACATGTATGGTCCCCAAAGCCTCAATCAAATAAACACACTACATACTAAATTCTATCCCATATTTTGCTCCATGGGAATCTTGTTTTAAGAGAGTAAGTACAAAAAGACTACAATATTATTAGGTATTGTATCTGTCTTGCCAAAACTGTGCATCTGGAGAGACCCAATGCCCTTTATGGCAAACCAGTTGACTCACCAAACAGATCGGCAACTCTTTCATAAGAAAATCAATACATTTCAAATATTTCCCATTCTGGGACAACTATGTAAGTTTAATGCTAAATACCTTCTTTCTTAAGTGACTTTCATTATTAACTTTACTATGATTACTCACACTAAGAACCTGGAATGTTTTCTCAATGATATGTAAAGATAGCAATCTATAAATGTAAAAATCAAATAATGGTTATTATTAGACTGTTCAGACATCTAAAGCAAGTGTATGCTCATGAAATACACCATGTTATTTATTTATATTTTTCTTTCAGCAGAATTCATTTGACCAATATTTCTCTTCCTCTTCTGTGGAGGAAGAAAACATCACTTGTATTCCACTCTGTCTAAAACGTTCATTCTACCTTAAACATGTTTTTAGATCCTTTTGATTCCTTCCTTGGGTGTGACAGTTAACAGGGCCATATTTTCTACTTTTGTTAAACAGGGAAAAGACATCTAGCTGTGAGCACTATGATTCATAGTAAGTGAAATAATATCAGAAAAGTGCAAAACATGGTACCTAGCACAGCAGTGCTTCCTGTGAGAAAGACTATGAGAAATCTTTCAAGATAAGATAGATCCTAGGTCCCTTCACAAATGAGTGCAGATAGGCAGAAGGGGAAAATTATGTACAAAATGACCTCCTTAAATGCTCTGTATAGAGTCACTGCCAAATGGGTTACTACAGACAATAATATATGAAGTCACAGTGAGGGGGAGAATGGCAAATACATATACAAAAACACTAAATAGTGTTTCTTTATTCAGCTGTTTCTTAAGCTACAAACATTCAAATAGAGACCTAAACAGTCATTCTAGATGACTAGAAAACAATATTGACTGTAGGCATAAAGTTTCTTTCTAGAGCAAGGGTTATATCCCACCACTACTACAAAGTAGCTCTTGTCTTTACACAGACCCTAATGAAAATACTTGTTATCCTCAAATCCAACCAATGTTTAATTTTCATGCTTCTAATAATGAATAAGTGAAGACTAGAACATGGTTCTAAATAATGGCTTCAGTGACATAGTACTTGCTTCAAACTGAGCGGAAATCATCCATGAATTATCCCCACTGAAAAAGAGATAACTGTGTAAATTGATAGTGTATATACAAAACAGACACCTCATCCATTCTCCTTGCAACCAATCGCTTTCAGTGAAATAAATAGTGCACACATCGTCATAAATGGAGGGCATCTTTATGTTTTGAAATGGACAAAGACCCACACTTACCTGTCTTCTCTTGTGTTGGTGTTGTAGAAAGCAATGCTTTGCGGACTGGTGTCATTTCCATATAGAAGACAGGCCTGCATTGTCCCTGATTTATAATGGAATAACACTCATGGGTATTTGTTATAGCATTAGTACTGAAATATTCTGTGATCCATCATGAGGAACAAAACTGGAAACTGTAATGCTGAGAAAGGAAAGATGAGGAGAGGAGATTCTTTGTCAGAGGACTGGAAATAATGCACATGATTTAAGAAGATAGAATAGAATTGGATGTGAAGAAAAGGGAAATGGAAGGTCAGAATAATTAATATGTACTGAGACCTTGGTGTTAACTTTTCTGGTTACTTATTATAATGTTTTGCAGATGAAGATCCTTAGGCTCAGGGGATATATGTTGTCCATACAAGTTGACTGAGCAAGTAAAGAATGATCATAATTTGAGCACAGACTTATCACATTGAAGCGTGATTTGCATACAAGTCCTAGGTTTTGGATAAAAAACGCATTGTTTATTGAGGAAATGAAGTCCTCTTGTAGATGACCCTGAGGCAAGTCCTTCCTGTGCCACAGCTTGAGTGCCCATTACTCGAAGGTTGACTTTGTCATGTCCACCACCACAAAGTGAAAACATGGTGACTGAAGAATGAAGAGACCCAACAGTCACAATTTTGTGCGTTAATTAAATTAAAATTGCTCTTTCTGAAACACAGGGCTTTCTAACTGCTCTAGACTCTGCAGAAAATCTTCTGTCTCTTGGTACATTGTGTGCATAGCTGATGGGATGTTCAGCTCGTTTCACAGACACAACATGATGCCCCTTGTGCCCATTAATTCTGCTCCTACCATATAGTGAGAAAACTGCCTCTAGCCCCTCACTTCTGCTACCACAGCTCAGCAAGTCCAGGTCTTCCTTAAGATCCTGGTTTCTATAACCTATCAGGATGAGAGACCTGACAGGAAAGGTTTTCATTAGTAAATATGCAGAGCTCTGGGTGCCTTATTTTTTTTAAACACATATACACAGTTGCTCTTCATGTAGATTTTATCTTTAGCTGATTCTAAGAATCTCATTGTAGAGACTATATATTGTGTGATGCATAAAATTTTGAATTATGAATGTGGTGTGTGTGTGTGTGTGTGCACATCTATACACACATGGGAGTACAGTTTAAATGAATGCCAGAAAAAGGTGCAGAATCCCTTTGAGCTGGAGTTACAGGCAATCCTGAATCACCAGACATGGGTTCTGGGAACTTAACGCAGGTCCTCTTCAAGAGTAGCAATCACTATTAATGTTGAGCTGTCTCCTGCTTTGTATTATGTTTATACTTATCATTAGATCCCCCACAATGTAAATGTAAGTGTATGGATGTAATGTACCTGAAAAACTGTATACCATCGGGAAGCTATGTCTGTTTCCTTTCTGTTAGTACCACAATACTCTATAAAATGGAGAAGACCGCTAGTCTTGATGCATGCCCAGGTTTGCATGCTAGCTTGTCCTCTTAATGATTGATTTTTGATAACTAATTTAACTCATTAGGGATTTAATTGTTTATTAAAGCAGGTATAAATTCACATCTTACAGGGTTACTACAACTGTTAATGAGATACAAGTGCATACTATGTAGTTGAAAAGCATGTCTTGGAGATTACTTAGCGTCAGGCGTCTCATCAATAAGGTCAGTGGGTATTTGAATATTTGAGTACCCAGTACACTTGTTGCCACAAGAGCATGGACCAGCTTTGAGGAGCTCAATCTGACATGAGTTAATCAAAATCAGGAGTTCTACATCTCGCTTGAAGTAATCCTGAGCTGAAAATTAATTACTGGCTTAATCACTGCCTCTGTTCTCTTTTGTTAGTCTACAGGGCTAAGAATTATTTCAATTCTAGTTTTGTTTTATCATAATTGTTTGGAACATGTGTATTTTCCTTCTTTTGTTCTGTTCACAAACATTTAATATCTATCAAGCAGCAGGCACTCTGCTTAGGTTTGGGGGGTAATGCAAAGCTGAGGTTCACACAAACTGTACCATTCATCTTGCAGCCTATTTCCCTATGCAAATGTTGAAATAACATAATAACAATGCACTGTGAATAATTAATTATAGAAATCCTTTCAGATGTCATGGCAACTATGAAGCAGACTTTATGCAAACACAAACGGTGGACATTTTCCAGGAAAAAAATGCAAATGAAAATATGTGATAAGATGAGAGAAGATGAAGTGTGCTAGCATAGTTGCCAAATCTAAAGGGGAATATGGGTATATGGAAATAATCGAGGCAGACCAGAGATGGAACATTAGCTCTACCAGAGGAGTGAGTCCCCAGTCTCTCAGTAAGTTTTCCACTTCTCGCCAAAATCAATACAGTACCAGAGCACACTAAGAATAGTATTTTACAGGATCCAAAAATTGGTTAAGAGAGGCAAATCTCATCCCACTCATAAATACAATCTTCCTGAAAAAGGGAGGTGGCATTTCTCATGAAAACAAGCAGAGCATGTCCTACACTTTTACGTTCCCATAAGCACTTGAGAATGTTAAGTGTCAAAGGTTCCCAACACACATTACATGCAAATTGCATAGTATACAAATCAAACTTCTAATTTTTAGTATGACTTACAAATGATTGCATGGAAAAGAACAAGATATATTAATTATCTTAAGAGTACATGAGCAGAGTTCTTTGAGTAATTTTATCAAACTAAAGAGTAACCATAAGCTGAGATCACAACAGGAATCTAAGGACCATTCTTATTGTTCTACTCCATTAATACTTTACTTTCAACTATTTCTCTCATCAATTTTAAAGGAATTAAGAAACCCAATAAAGATAGAAATCATTCTCCTTTCTGTAGGTACATGCATTAGCATTAGAAAAGGACAGTTTTAATTTTTGTCTTATATATAGTAGAAGTTTTGATGTAATAAACATGAATTTCAATCTTCATTTCTCAATTTTGCTATCAAATTTAGTCTCTTTTAAGACATTCCATACCCATAAATGGAAGAAAGAGTTGTTTACAAAGCTTCTCATAAGTGTTTGTTAAGTTTATTTGTCTGAAACCCGTTATAAACAACACTTGATAAAGAAGAGAATTCGGACTGTGAAATGGATGGAAAACTAAGTATCCTTTGTACTCAATGAATTGTCAGTGTTTAATTATGTTTTATAAAATGCAAGCTGTGAGTACTAAAAATAGCAATAAAATAAAATTAGTGAATTGAGATTTGCTATGTACTGAGTTTTGCAAGTGTGCTTCCGGGACCAGATCTTAGCTGCATCCAGGAGCATGGTATAAATGCAAGTTCAGCTTTCCACACCTTCACTAAATCAGGCCATCTAGGAGAGGAACCTGTGACATAGCCGTGTACCAAATCTTCAGATGCTCTTGTTACAATTGGAGCTAATTTTTGTTTATAAAATGCTTTGTAAACATATGATTTGCTTATCCTGGGTCAATTCTACTGCATCTTTGCATAATCACACTCAGGACTCTGGCATTCAGGGTATGATTATGAGATGATTAAGGATGAATGGATGATAGTTAATGGTGCAATGATTGATATGAGTTCTGCCTGTGAGAGCTGTGAAGGCTGGATTGTCAGGGAGTGTGGACCACTGCAGCTCTCCAGATAACTCTCTCAATTATTGTGTAGTATCTTTCTCATGGTAGATTTAGGGTATCCAGACTTGTTATATGAGAATACTTAATCCAAAAGGCATAGCTCCATGTGAAATACTATGTGTTGTGTATGGAGGAGGGGAGTATTAACCAAGACTGATATTCTGTTAGTGTTTAGGACCTTATGCTATTTATTTTCAGTTAGCAGGAAGGTGCAGAGTCTATACCCTGTGATAACAGAATGATTAAGTATGTAGAAAATATATCAGAATAAAAATGGTTTTGACCATCTTTATAAAATATGTTATTGACTTACAAAGTATAATCTACAATTTCTGCTCTTTTATTGATAAAATTAAGATGGGGATTGGTTAACAAACCTGACCCTAGTGTCACATGTGGAAAGTTGTAGAATAGAGATTCAACCTCAGAGCTTGGCAATCTTGGTCAGAAGGGACACTACTTTTCACGAAACTTTAGATCCAACATTAAGTAGAAGATTTTAAGTGAATTTTCCCTTCATATATTCAAATTACTAGTTATGACCAATATTTATAATTATCACCATTCAATTTATTTACAATACTATGTGGTATATGTACATTTCAATAAGGATTTAAAAGTGTACATCTAAGCGCAACTGTGTGTATCATTCATTTTAGTGTATGTACATGTATGGAAGCCTAGGTCAATGGCAACTCTTTTCCATATTATTTCCACATTTTTTAGTTAGGAACAGAGTAGTTGGGGATAAAATTGTTTTCAAATATGCAAAGATTAGTTATGGGCAAGAATCATAAGGTATTCTGTCTTTTATGATATGACAGAGATGAAATTGTAGGTTAAGTGCTTTGGTTAGAACAATTTTCTTCCAAAGTGCCTTGGGTAATGATAAAGATTATATAGCACACATTAGAGTACTAAATTGAAAATCTCTCCTATGAAGCAAATATCATTGAAGAGGCCAGCTGGCCAGTTTGGGCAAACAATGCAGCAGAACTTTCTTCAATAGAAAATGTTCAAACACAGTTGCATGCATCATCAGTTCTAGTTCTAAGATTCTAGACTCAAATGCTGATTTATTAAAATACATTTCTAGTAGTGCTGACCCTTCCTTTCTACAACAATCCAGGTGTCAGTTTACAAATCCATCCAGAAGCTTTCTTCCTATTGGATGACAAGGTCAGCTTCTAGGAATCAAGGTCCATATTGGTGAGCATTGATCTTGGAAGCATCATTGTTGGAGGAGGCTGCTCATTTGTTCCCAACCCTATATTTTTTTGGACAATTAAATGAAATCTTGAGAGATATGTATCTTATCAAAATTACAAACTCCATGAATCTGATTTTTGTTTTTTGGCTGACCACTGAGATCTCTCACCCACTGCAAGGCTCCCTGTCTGGGGCCCACTGCCCCTCTTGCCTGCTGCTTGCTGCCACCCCTTGGGAAATTGTACTGTTTTATTTTTACCATTTCAGAGTGTACAAAGGAAATGTAGTATCAACTGGTAAAAGAAAGGAAGGATACCTTAAGTAAATATTGCCACTGTAGACCAGGACACATGGGAAGAAAACAGAAAGCAGAAAGAATAATGGACAGGATAACAGACAACATGAGGCTTCAGTATTTACTTTTTCTAAAAGGTCTTGCCAATTATTCCATGTTGACCAATAACAGAAAGTTTCTATTTAACCACAAATTGAAGTCGCTTTAAAATGCAGCTACTTTAAAATTCTAGTAGGTATAGTTCAAAGTGAAGATCTAATAAATAAATATAATAACAACTATATGAATAATCTATGGGCATTCAGTGTGGGCTAGAAATAATTCTAATCGCAGAATTTATTATGTTTATTCTCAAGATGCATGGTCTTGGCATACTTTTGACACATATTAAATGACAAACAAGAATTGAAGTAACTTTCAAGGGTGACATATGCTAAAGTATTTGCTCAGGTGACAACTCTCACATGATTGGCATGGCCCAGATGGTGGCCGCTGCTGCTTGACAAAGTTCCAGCATTGCAGCATTGCAGACCATGCTTCTCCAGCACCTTGCTCCTTTCATTTTTAATGATGTTCAAAATCAATGCCGTTCCCTTTGGAAAATTTTGTGTGGGCTTTGGTAAAGGATAAAAATATGTACAATGGCAGCCTCTCTAAACAAAACAATACTTTGAAAAAAATTCTTAAGAACTTAAACCTGGAATTCCAATGTACCTTTCTATTTATACCAAGACCAGGAAAGTTAAAGATTTACTAGACATATCTAATCCCAAGGATGAAATGCCTAAAATTCAGATCCAGTGCCTGAGGCCATTAAGGGCAAGAGTTCCGTTAATGAATACAGAGAAATCAAAATGGCGTGGTATCATGGGAAAAGAGTAAGGCATTCAGACCTTCCATTTTAGGAGCAATGAGGGTAATAGGCCCACATAGTAAGACTATGAAAATGAAATATAGTGTCTGCTTCCCAGAAGTCCCTTTCTCAAGGACAAGCATTTGGATAAGGGTCTCCACAGGAGGACTGGGAGGGCTGGAGGAAAGTTTCTGCTTGATGAAGAGGTCAGTCTTATCTCTAGCAAGAAGAACTTGTGACCCTTTCATTAACATATGACTGGTGCCTATTGTCAAAGTCAATTATATCTTAAGACACACCCCAGCCCAATACCTCTTTTCTCCCATTTTATCCTATTTGCAACTATAGAGTATAAAAGCTGTAGTATTTTTTCAATTAAACACTCCTGGCAGCTGTCTTGATTCACCTTCAGATCCTGTCCAGAGCGTTCTTTTCTCCCCCTGAAGATTCCACACATCCACTTTGGGACATGAACCAACCCCCTGCAGCCCCCACTGACACAGGTCTTCAGCACATCTTCTAAAAACTAGATGGGTTATAGATGTAAGGAGTTAACACAGGACAGTTTTATTATAGCTGGGAACCTGAAACTAAATGCACAGAAACACTCAATTTGGCAGAATTGTTTAACTACATTATGTGTGCATACATATTTATCATCTCTGTCCATGTACACATACTCTCTAATTCAGTGGGTGATTTTTGTAGAAAGCTTTGTCTTCAGAATTTCTGTGTGTAGCAAGCATCAAGAAATAAAATATATTATTGTCACCCTCCCAGATTAAGGAGCCCAGAGCTGTTAACATTAGGCACAGTTTACATAGTTGGTATGGGGTCTGTAAGAAGAAGGTGGCACTCAGCAAAACATTTCACACGGAGAATTGTTTGCATGGATAGTTCTTTGCATGTGGAAGGACGGTGAAAAGAAATCCCACACTAGCTCAGAATTGAGAAATAGACTGTTATTTATTTAGGGATAGGCTCACAAATCAGAATCCTTTGCTGAAAAGGAGATCAGAAACTGAATCCTGTAGTTGGAAAAGAGGCCAATCATGTACTCTACATTGGCAGAAATAGTATAAGAGGCCACGCCTCAGTGGGTGGGTAGCCAATGGCTGGAAGACTTCCTAAGGCATTTGCAGGTTTGTCTTAAAGAAAACTGAATGAGCAGGGCAGTGGTATCACACGCCTTTAATCCTAGCACTTGAGAGGCAGAGGCAGGTGGAATCACTGAGTTTCTACAAGAACTAGTTCCAGGACAGGCTCCAAAACTACAGAGAAACCCTGCCTCGAAAAACCAGAAAAAAAAATTGATGGAGCATCAGAACGAGGCTGTATGTATGAGGCTGCTCTCTCCGTACAGGTTATTCACTATATTAGTGAAATGGTAATTTTATTATATCTAATTTGTAGATAAAGACTGAGGCATAGAGAAGGTCCACACAGTTGCAAGGTCAGTTAATGATTGAGTATCAATTGATTAACTCCAATTTAAAAAGTAAAGCTGATATTCAAACTGTCACATTGGAATTCCAGTTTCCAAGGTGTTGGGGATCTTTTTCCAAAGCATTATTTTGTTTAGAGAGGCTGCCATTGTACACATTTTTATCCTTTACCAAAGCCCACACAAAATTTGGATTAATAAATACAAGAAGTAATTAGAAGTGAGTCAGATGAATGAGTATCCAAGTGGCTTATAATGGACATTGTATATGGGATACTATGAATATATGTGAATATACTATATATGAATATTAAAATGAGCATAATAAACACACTATTGCTGTGAAGAGACATGACAACCATGAAAACTCCTATAAGAAAAAAAGACTTAATTGGGGTGGCTTACATTCTCAGAGTTTTAGTCTATTTTCCTCATGGTGCAACATGGTGGTACGCAGGCAGACGTGGTGCAGGAGAAGGAGCTGAGAGTCCTAAATCTTGGCCTGAAGACAATAGGAAATGGACTGAACTAGGTGAAGATTGAGCATAAGACTCTGCATCTTCAAATTTGATGTCAAAGAGCATTTCAAATCTCCAACTTCTTTCACCTTGTTGATTGCAACATGCTTCTTTCTCTTGGACTCCTTCCACCCCATATGTGTCACTCTCCTCTGCAGGTATCCCATGGTTCTGATGTCTCCAACATCTTGGAACCTTAGGTAGGTATGATCTTGCCATGAGGTCACCATTTTTATTCCATTTTTAATTCTGTTTATCCCTTTGAACACAGGATTTAGTCCCATTAAAAAGAACACTTCCTCGTGTTCTTTTCTCCTCAGATTGTACATTTTGTATTTTTACTTTCTCATCTTGCTCCTTTTCATTATAAATCTTCATAAGCATGAGCACTAGTAACCACAGGACAGAGATTCCTCTGTCAATGGAATTAATCGAAATCGTTTCATTTTAGTCTCAGATAAACTCTTCAGACAGAGGCAAGAATAGCCACATTTTTTACCAAAACATCACAAAACAATCTCTAGGCTACATATTGATATTCTTTTCCTCTGAAACCTCTTGATTCAGGCCCCCACAGTTCATCAATTCACACTCAGTATCACTGTCTTACTTGTTTCTGCTAGTATGACCCATTAGGCAGTACTTAAAGCTTTCAACTGCTTTTCTTTTCCTCTGTTTTTTGAAACATGTTTTCTCTCTATAATTTTGGAGCCTATCCTAGAACTAGACCAGGCTGGCCTTGAACTCATAGATGTCTGCCTCCCTCTTCTCTTGAGTGCTAGGATTAAATGTGAGCACCACCACTGCCTGACTTCAACTGCTTTTTCTAATCCACAGTCACACATCCATATTCCTTCAAACAAAATCATACTCAGGTCCATCAAAGCAATTCCCCTGTTCCTGGTACCAACTTCTGTTATATAGGGTTTTTGTTACTGTGAAGAGACACCATGACCACAGCACCTCTTATAAAGGAAAAAACATTTAATTGGGGTGGCTTATATTTTTAGAAGTTTAGTTTATTATCATCATGGTGCTACAAGCTGGCATACATGGTGCTGGAGAAGGAGCTGAGAGTACCACATATTACCCTGCAGGCAATAGAACGTGACCTGAACTAGTTATAGGGTGAGCCTGGGAGATCTCCAAGCCTGCCCTCATACTGATGCACTCTTTCCAGCAAGGTCAAACCTACTTCAACAAGACCACACCTCCTAGCAGTGCCACACCTTTGAGCTTATGGTGGCCAGTTACATTCAACTACCACAATACTTTTAATTTTTCTCATGGATTCCTGTTTTAAATTTTTAAAGATTTATTTTATTTTCAGTTATGTGTAGTCTTTATGGGTGTGTGCACCTGAGTGATGTGCCCAAGGAAGTCAGAAGCTTTAGATTCATTTTGAGGAGAAGCTATATGTTGTAGTGAGGTACCTGACTCACATCCTGGGAACTCTGAACTCAGATCCTCTTCAGTAGTGCTGGTGTCCTTAACCAACTGAGCAATTTCTCCAACTCAAAGTTTCCTAGCGATTCTAATAATCTCCCATCTATGGGAATGTGAAAATTTGTATGCCTGCTCTGTCTGTACTCCTACCCTTCAAATAATCACAGCTCTAGGAATTAAGTGGGAATACAGTTATGGTATAGGAGGTCCTTCTATTTGTGTGTTGCTTTCATTGGTTAATGAATAAAGAAACTGCTTTGGGCTTGATAGGGCAGAAGTTAGGTAGGTGGAGAAGACAGAACTGAATTCTGGAAGAAAGAAAGCAGAGCCTGGGAGAGATGTCATGGATCTGCTGCTGGAGGTAGATGTGCTGAAACTTTTCTGATAGGCCATGACCTGTGGTGATATACAGATTATAGAAATGGTTTAAATTAAGACGTAAGAATTAGCCAATAAGAAACTAGAGCGAATGGACCAAGCAGTGTTTTAATTGATACAGTTTCTGTGTGGCTTTTTCAGGGCTAAGCTAGCCAGGTGGCCTGGACAAACAAGCGTGCCCTCTCCTTATAAGACAGATGTAAGAAAAGTGTATAATAGTAGATTTGACAGGCGTTTTGGTAAATGCACAGGAATTCCGATTCTTGACTTCTACTTCACAGTTGTTTACTTTGTGTTCTGTGCAGTAACTCAAAAATGGAATAGAAAAAATTACATCACCAGGTCTGGCCTCTCTTCAGAATCCTCGTAGCCCAGACTTCTTCTTCCTTACTCAGCTGTTAGAAAACCTTTTGCACTGAGCTTGAGAGCTTGAGAGCTTGAGAGCTTGCTTCCTTGATGGAGAAAATCTCTCCTACTTTCTAAATGGTTGGCCTTCTCTCAGCATCGTGCACAATAGTTGCTACATCCTCAGCAAGAACATTTTTGAGCTTCATACAAAGAAGAAAATCCACGAGGAAATTGCTGTTTCTCATGTCCCTGACTGCCTTCTTCACTGCTCATACCATAGTCTTTGATATGCTTATTAAATGGTACTGATTCTCAGCACCAGGACTATGGATCACTGTGATGAGGGCTGTGCTTACATGTTTAGAATGTATTTGAAGTGCACATCAATTTACCTGATAAATGCCAGTTTTCTTAGAATATGTACACAAGAAAAAAAAGCTAATATATGAAATACAAACAGCTAAAATTAGGACTTCACAGTTTTCTTTATTTAACCATATGCTTATTTTTGGAATAGGGATAAATAATACATATTTATATACTAATCTTTAAGTCAGCTAGGGAGCCCAATCTCCATCACCTGAGGTTGTCCATTCTTGTTTGGACAATACCAGCATTTGCAGCAAGATGTTTTGCCAAGATATTTTTCCTCCTTTGAAACTAATATCTTTGTCATCCCCAGGAGGGATGCAAGGCTGTATGTGGAGGTATACAGCAGCTTTCACTGGCAGCTTCTTACTAATCTGAATATTCTTAGCTACCTTGTCAAGCCCTAGAAATGTTTGATTTCCTGCAGGAAATGTTTGCCTTTGAAAACTCCAGTGGGGAAATAGCTTTTTCACCTCTGCTCAAGAGAATGACTTAACATTGTCTGAAGATGAGCCTCATCCCCTGGAGGAGGTACAGAGCATCTAATGAGCTTAGGAGAAAAATCACAAAGCCAGCAGGGAGTGGGTTCCAAATCTTACCCATACCTTGCTTTCAAAAAATTTTTTAAAGTCTGTTTTATAGGTTTGTATAGATTGAGACACCCATTTATACTGGATTTTTGTGTATATGTTAAATTGAATTTATTCAATTTTATAGAAACATATTTAATCACAGGTGTGTAACATTGTTTCTTTGGCATATTTGTTTTAAATACTCATTAATGCAATAAGGCCCAGACACAGTTATGATTTTCTTCTCTACTATGAGCTTTGCATCTCATACATTAAGGAGAGCCATGTAAATTTATGTAGACATGTACAGACACCACAAACCATATGTATATTCACCCAAAGTATGGCTCACCAAGGCCATGTTCAGAAACCTAGTTAAAAGGTATCAAATTGAATTTATTAGCTACTGCTTTCTCCTTCCCCAAAAGATACCCCTAAACTCTAAACTTCTCTTAAAACTGAGCACCAGACTAAGCCCTTTGATGTGAATTTTGTATTTGTGCCTCCTGAAACTCTATCCTCAAGACCTCTCAATGGATGATCACTTACTTCATTCTTATTTCTCCACAGTTGCTTCTCTCTTTGGTAGAAAAATTTTTCCAGTTTTGTCTCTGGACAACCCTGATCCCAGAAATCTTGGGTCCAAATATTAGCTAAAAGACAGTGATTTACAAGTACAAAGGTTGTACACGAGTTGAACTTAAGCCTGCTTATCAGAACTATTCATATAGTTCAGCTATGAGGATTATGTGAAATATAAATGAAACATGAACAAGAAAGCAATTGGAAAAGAAAATTTTAGTGTCCACAGCTACAGTGAGTTGGTACTGGACAAAGGAGAGTAAAATGTATGTCATTTCGAAAAGCATCTATGAAATACACTGGATGTATTGTTTTACTTTACATGGAAATCAAATCCCATTTTAGAATGGCACATACTCCCATATATGACCTGAGCCAATTTCATCTTTGACCTCAACTCCTGATCTTCTCTTATATTCTTTTAATTTTCTGTTCTTTTCTTAAAATCCATTCTTGCTTCTCCTCTCCTGAACCTTCTACTTCTAGACACTCAAGTGCCATAGATCTTTCAATTACATGTGCTCACTATTCCCAAAGAGCTCTTTCTCCAGACATCTGCTTCACTGCCTCAGGGGCGTGAGAGTCAGCATCTTCAGTTTAGGATATATTTAGAATATATGTAGTCTGAGATTAGACTTCCACTTTTTTTCATTTTTTTCCTTTATTGAAAATAGATTCTTTTTACATACAATATGTACTGATTGTAATTTCACCTCCCTCTACTCCTTCCAGTTCCTCCCCACATTCCCTCCTGCAGATCTGATTTATTTCTGTCTCTCATTAGAAAAGAACAAACTTCTAAGATAACAATCAAACATGACAAATTAAAATATAAGATGAAGAAAATGTTATCATGTGTAAAGTAGTCAGGCAACCCAGTAGGAGAAAAAGAGTCCCAAGAAGAAGCATACGAGTCAGAAGCCCAAATATTCTCACACAGACTACCTTGAGAAAAAAAAAGATTTAGAAAACTAGACTACATTTAAAATTGTATTTTCAGAAGTTCACAATCCTTGATAGAAAATAAAGACCAAGGGTAATGTGTACAATTCTGTGGCTGTGTATCCAGCATGTTCTCTACACTGAGGCTCAAGAATAGTAACTCCAAGCAAAACAAGGTGATCTAGACAAGTTGGGGAGACAGAGATCAGAAGGAAAATAAAGCAAATATAAATTGAGGAGCCATGCACTATTTAAAAATTTGTTTTTAAAAGTGTACCAAAATAATTATGCTTTGTGGTTTTCTGACTTGTGGTGAATACTTCACTATATATAAATAAACTACTATTCAATGAGCACAGCAAAGAAGAAATACGGAATTATAGAGCAAACTACAAGCTTTTAAATCTGTCATAATAGAGAATAGTTTATTAAATTCACAGAGTAAAGATATTCCTAAACCTGTCAAAACTAGCATGAAGATACTCAATCTGACACACCATAAAATACCTTTCAACATCACAAATGATATCATCTTTAGAAGGAAGTAAGTAAAATGCTCAGTGTGAAAATATTGAATGTACAAACAAAAGAAAAAGTCTATAGCCATGAAAGATTAAGAAGAATATGAACAATTATTAGAAAAAAAATGTTCCTGAAAAAATGCTAAAGCAACAAGGATACTGCCTAGGTAAAACAATGTGAACTGTGTATTATAATGAAACTTAAAGATTTAAGGGAGGATAGTCAGAATAAAGAACTCAAATGAAAAGCAGACTCAAGTGAAATTTCTAGTGTTAGACATGTAAGATCTAAGGACAAAAAATAAAAAGTAAGGTTATGGCTAATAAAAACAAACATTACAAAATGAAATTTCCAAAGGTATAGCATTGGAAACTATCTGAATTTAAGACAGTAATATGAAGTGGGAAAATAAGAGAAGGCTTAATGATCTTTGGGAGAAGCTAAAGCAATTGTCCATAGATATTCTGGAAGAAAAGGGTTTAGATTGGAACTGAGAATATATATGTATTTTTAGATATGAAATATATATTTTCCTGATTTGAAGAATTATAAACCATTCATAAGGCGCAAAGAAACACAATCAGAATGATCATAAAAACTGAAGAAACAAAATGTCTACTAATCAAATTCCAAAATGCTAGTATCAGGAGCTATGGGTGGGTTGGCAGGTCAATCAAAAGCAAGCAGAGGAACAAAACCACTCGTGAGCACAGAAACCCAGGAAATTCTGTAGGTTGCCTCAGTAGCTGAGCTCCTAATGTTTAGGCAGGGGATATTTAAGAAACAGTGTTGGAGGAGGTCTTTAGTTGGTTCCTGGATGCTTAGCCCTGAAATAATCACACAGAAGCTGTATTAATTAAATCACTGCTTGGCCTATTAGTTCTACCTTCTTATTGGCTAACTCTTACAGCTTACTTTAACCCATCTTTATTGATCTGTGTGCCACCATGAAGTAGTGGCCTACTAGCAAAGTTTCAGCACATCTGTCTCTGGCAGCAGTTTCATGGCTCCTCTCTCAACTCTGCCTTCTTCCTCCCAGCATTTAGTCCAGCCTTCCCCACATACTTCTGCTCTGCCTTGCTCTGGTAGAGGTTCAAAGCAGTTCTTTATTAATCAATGTTATTCACAGCATACAGAGGGAATCCCACATCACAAGAGCTATCTTTTTGACCCTAGATCTTATACTGCCACAGATGTGTCAGCCTCTAGAGTAGTGGTTTCCACTGCCCCTTGCTGAGATACTCTGAATGAGCTATTGAGTGTGTGCAGAAACCCTAGGTCTAGATATGACTTAGAACTTAGAAAATGCATGTAAATCATTTTCTTCTAACATCAAACAATGGAACCATTCAGAAGGATCTTGAATCTTTAAATATTCAAAATATGCAAAAGTGAATCTTGGACATAGTACTATATCAAACATGAAGCAGTGTTATTAATAATATTTGTTTTCTGTGTAGAGGAAGAATAATTAACCCAGGCTTCCTCTGATGCCTCGAGTGATGTGGTAGACAAAAGTTACATGAAATATAGTAATTTATGAAGCACCAAGCTGTTGTGTATTTTTAGATCTATGTTTGTAGAAAGGTCTCACAATCAATAGAGGAAATGTTCTCTGACACAGGAACGCATAACCTTTCCTCAAAGATCATATAGCTCTCAGAGCAAGCAATCCAGGGATCATTAATGTAATGAACTGGATTGAAAGAACACCTTGGTTTATTGTTGGTTTGTTTATTTTTGCAAATGAAAGCACCATCAAATTTCCACATCAAATTAATTGACAAAGGTTTTATTCCAAATGAGCTTCATTTCCTTCATTAAACTTATATGCTAATATAAATTGTGGACAATAAGGAATAAATGGGTAAATTTGCTGTGTTAATTTATAAAGGCAAGAATTAATGGTGGCTAAAGATATCCACTTGAGGGAATAGGCTGTCAAATTTTGAATTGAGACACGTGGGAAATATCACCATTGACATCAACTCAATTATTTTATTCATTAATAACATCATTTTGAGTGAGGTAACCCAGACCCAGAAAGACAATTATCACATATACTCACTCATAAGTGGCTTTTAAACATAAAGAAAAGAAAACCAGCCCATAAATCATAATCCCAGAGAACCTAGACAACAATGAGGACCCTAAGAGAGACATACATAATCTGATCTACATGGGAAGTAGAAAAAGACAAGATCTCCTGAGTAAATTGGGAGCATGGGGACCTTGGGCAGGGAGGGGAGCAGAGAAAAATGTAGAGCTCAATATAAAAGTCAATAAAAATAATTTATACCCAAGCAAGTCATTAATTTTAAATGTTCCATTCAGTAATCTCCCAGTATTTGCATGCCTACTTCCACTGCACTCCACAGGATGTGTGGTTTCAAGGGTTCAGTATAGTTGTGTGTGTAAAGGTCTGACATGCTGATCAGCACTATTGACCTGTACATACAAGACACTTCTCTGGGATGTGCTGCTCTTATTTTATTGTAGATAGAAAGAAACATGTTTCCTGGCTGTTGGGATTATTACGGAAATGCAGTCACATATCATCCATATAGATACCAAGTATAGTACCTGGTGTCTGTCCAGGATTTCAATGATGTTAATTTCATTTCCTTCCATGACTATAAAACACAATATCTAGAGGAACTGTCTTCATGGTCCTAATCTCCCCAAAAAGTAATATCTACTTATTAGAAGAGAGAAACCAATGAATTCTGATTTCAATTTATTTAGAGTATTCTCCATTTAACAACATAAAATAAATTCCTGTTATGAGAGGACCTTTTGGCAATCTATATAGAAAGGCTACTCAGTAAAGGCTACTCAGTGCCATACAGGCCATTATTCTTTTTTATTCTTATTTTTATTTTGGTTAAACACATTTAAAATTCCCAGACAAGAAGGCAATTTCAAGACGGAAACAAGGATATAGTCCCACGAAAGAAAATTCCTGCTATCAGCCCATATTATGTTACTATGGGGAACAGTGGGTAATGTGAACTCTAGCCTTGGGCGTTTATCCATTTGACTATATTAGCAACGTTCACTGTTTACTTCCAATTGAGGACAGTTAGAATTAAATTCCAAAGCTACAGGTCCATGAAAGAGGAGCATGGGAGGAGTGGCTGTGTCATTGAGGTAACAGGATTCCTGTCTTTTGCTGTTGGTCGGGCGAAGTGTAAAACGTCAGTCGAGATGCTCATTTAATACTGGGTAATTGCACATGGGGAGCTGGCCTTCCCTGCTTCCAAATCTCCCTGAAAGTCTCAGCTCCATCATGCCATTTAAATGTGGATTGCTGTTCCTGATTATAAGAGGACATTTCTTTTGCACGCCCAGAGGTTAAAAACTCCAAAGCAATTTTCACAAATTGTAACATTCTAGGGTAGATGATATTTGGAGTATAATTTCCATGCAAGTTAAGATTTCTGTGCTGTTTGGAAATGTTTGAGATTATTTTTTTTCTTTCAACGGGCACAGATTTCAACAGGGAGGACAGCATGGTGTGTGCCCTTGTCGACCCTTTGCTTTCAGAGAGCATGGTAATCGTTCTGTTGAGTGTCACCTGCCATCTGCTCCAAGTCAAGGATAGTTTAAGCTTGTCCTAAACCCACCAGTTTGTATGACAATGATTGGCTCTGGTCTGATAATTATAGTAATTAGTGATGGGGGAAAGCATGGAAGATGAAAGTTTGGGTTCACATATTTCAAGTTCATTGAAGCGTTTATTTCTGTGTACTTTATGCAAAAGTTGATGAGAGGAAAACACATTATTAAATGTTTTTCTCAAAGGTTAAGCTTCTCAGTGCTCACATGAGCTACTGAGATGTGTCGTCAAATTATTGGTTAGGATTTTCAGACCTCACAATAGATATTTAACATTTCCATCTGCATTTGGCAATCAAAGCCTGGGGTTAACCACCCAGGATAGTGCTGAGAATATGAGAATTCACTAAGTATTTGATGATAGAATAATAGTAGCATGGAATAGTGGCCCTGCATGGTGCAGTTCTACAAAACATGGCCATCGTCAGCAGCCTGATGGAAACACTGGTGTGGAATTGACGATTTCCATCCAGGGCTCAGGAAGATCTGGCTGGCAGAGAGGATACAAACAGGCTCTCTTGTCCTTGTGGCAGATAAAAGAATGCGTGAGGGAACAGGTTCACACATTGAACAGAGATGGCACATGGCTCAGGGGCAAGGGCAGGTTGGGGGAGGTTGTGCACACCCATGGACAGCTGTGCTGCAATCATTTATCTCATCTTCCTCTGTGTCTCCAGGTGTATTTCTAGTGAGGTACACTTAGGTTCAGGCCCGAAAAAAGAGCTGGCTGTTCCATTTAAAATCATGAGAATTTTTTGAAAGTAGCAGTTTTACCAGGATGGGATCACTTACCTTCAGAGCCTAAATCCAGGAAGTAAGGAATATTTATATTAACACTTATTCTGGATCAGATACATTTTGAGGAATGGCACATGCGTTAAATGATTTAATTATCACAGTGACATTGATCTCCATTCTTATGCTCATTCTCACTGAACTGCTTAAGAAACTGAAGCAGATAAATACTTCAGAAGACAGAAAGCTATATTCCCTGTGTGCAGTGCATTCTGTCAGCCATCTTTGATGTCATCTCTGGTTGAAACCATCTTCTCCCTGTCCCACTCTAAAGTCTCAAGTCTTGTGTTGAGCCATGTTGTTCACATAGGCTGTTACACTGTGAGCCCCAACCTATGGGGAGTGATCATTTTCCTCTACTGTCCTGCTGCAGATGTTTAGACAGACACATGGTGACTTTTCAAGAGGTGATTGCTGGTTGACAAGGAAATAAATAAATGGTGGAAAGAAAGTAAATGTGAATTTAGTCCCTGTTGGTCGATGTCTACATCTTTGTACCTACTCACCATGCCCAGTTCACCTCAGAGATGGGCTAATCACTTTTGTTTCTCAGAGATTAGGAGGTTTATAGTCTATTCCTATGCTACTCAATGTTGACCAAATTTTCTGTTGATAGAGATTTCTGTCCCACCCAGTCCCACAGCCGTTTAGTCCCAAAGAAACACATATACAGGTCTACATAAATTATAAACTGGTTGGGCTATAAGTTTAGTCTTCTTATCAACTCTTATAACTTCTATTCTTGTCTTAATTCTTGCCCATAATTCTTGTCTGTGTTAGCCAAGTGGCTTGGTACATTTAATCAGCGAGGCATTCTTGTCTGCATCCTCTACATCTGGGGGCTGACTGCAGACTGAGCATTCCTCTTTCCAGAATTGTCTTGTTCTGGTCGCCTCACCTCTACTTCCTGCCTGGCTATTGGCCAACCAGTGTTTTATTAAAATACAAGTGGCAGGTTACAGACCATTTCCCCACAGCAACTTGAACTGTGGGTCACAGCTGCGTGTGGATCAATGTAATTGAATGTTGGCTTAATAAAATATTTGGCAGGAATGAACAGTTTCTAAAATTTTAAACCAAATATGGACCCAGTGTGTTTCTCCTGATTCTCCTGGCTTCATCTCGCAAATGTTGAGATTATAGTAAAGCATACCATGTCAGTAGAAAAATAAATTTCTTTATGATTTCTCATCAGTAATTGTTTGGGTTTGTATTTGTAGGTTCACACCCAAATTCCTCAGGTGAGAAGGTATAAAGGTTTCAGAAGATTGAACCCAAACTCACCACCCCCAGAGGTGTAACCTTGGCAAGATTATAGGTACCCACAGTGCTCTTTCCCTCTTCAGTCTTATCTTTTCACCTCGGTGCTTCTGTCTGGAACATTATTCCTGTTCACTCTTTTGTACACCTTACCACATAGCTCTTTAGAGTGAACGTCAACATCAGGCCTTCTGGTAAGGTTGCTGTTATTCAGTCAAGATCAAGTTAGTTACCCTTCTGACAAAAACGTAGTCATTTTGTAAAGTCTGCGATAGAGGATTCTAAGTTTTGTGTGGTTTGTTTCAAAGAGCTTTTCTATGACAAACAATGTAGAAGGTGCTGAGAAAACCCAACTGGAAACTGATGATCTTAAAACATCTTCCAAATAAATGCTATATAAGTAGTTTAGACTGTGATCTCTCTGGAATTGCTGCTGGCCAGTCCATAGAGCTGAAATCTCTGTGAACCATTGCTGCAAATTTTTCAGTTCGAATTATCCTATAATCAGGGCAGGCTCCTGTTCTCCTTAGCCAGTACCATGCCACTTAAAGAGCTACCTAAGAAATCAGAGCTCAAATTCTACAATCCTCTGAACATTGCAAGCATATAATTTAGGCTGAAACCCATTCCAATTGTCTAAAGTCACAATAATTGAAGCCAATTGAATCTTTATTTGAATATGTCTCAGTTGTAATAATAAAGCCAGGGCTGTGTTTACCACATATGAAAAAAATCTAAGCAATATGGATTGTTTGCTAATGCAAAGAGAGCCTTTAGAAAATGATTCATATTTCACAGATTGGAGGAAATAGGACTTTGAAATATCTAATTACATTTTCATATTGATATTTTAGTAAAATTTGTAGTACCAATATATCAGCACATAAACTTTACCAATGAACTAATCTGAAATTTAAATCAAAGTAACTTGTATTGGTCTAGTTTTTGATGATTGATTCTTTGTGAGATTTGGAAGAGCAGCATTATAATCTTTTCTTTATATGTGACTAGTTTAATTTTTATAAGCATCCATGAGGTTAAGAAATATCTTGAAAGAATAGTATGTAATCGAATCATCGTAGACCAAGAACAGAAGATAATGGAGATTCAGATAAGGAGGGAGCTTCCTGCTGCCCTTCCTGCTTTCTTTACAGCGGCAAAGCTAAGATTTCTGGTTAAAAAAATCAATAGGGATTCACAGCGGACTTGGAGGGGAGCATTTTGATGTGACCAAGAAACTCTGAAAGCAATTGTTTCTCATCCTTGAAGCATCTATTTTCTGTTGCTGGAATAGGGATGAGTGAATGAGAAACAAAAGAAAAAGAGTAATGAGAGGACCCTGGTGGGGGAACAGCAGAGAAGATGTCATTTCCTTTTTCATAGGGTACATAAATTTACTCATTCATTTATTTGTTCGTGCATTCAAATCTCCATTGCATGCATAACTTGGGCCATTCTCTTAAAAATACGTATATTTTTCTTTTTTCTTTTTTTTATTATTTAATTAAAAATTTCCACCTCCTCCTCTCCTCCTATTTCCCTCCCATTCCCCCATTCCCCTTTCCCTCCCTCTTCAGTCCAAAGAGCAGTAGGCTGCCCTGTGGGGAGTCCAAGGTCCTCCCCCCTCTATCCAGGACTAGTAAGGTAAGCATCCGAACAGACTAGGCTCCCACAAAGTCATTACATGCAGTAGGATCAAAACCCAGTGCCATTGTCCTAGGCTTCTCAATCAGCCCTCCTTGTCAGCCATGTTCAGGGAGTCCGGTTTGATGACATGCTCCATCATCCAGCTGGCCTTGGTGAGCTCCCATTAGATCAGCCCCACCATCTCAGTGGGTGGGCACACCCCTCGTGGTCCTAAGTTCCTTGCTCATGTTGTCTCTCCTTCTGCTCCTCACTTGGACCTTAGGAGCTCAGTCCAGTGTTCCAATGTGGTTATATTTTTATTATTTATAGATATTATACTATATAATACATGATACAATATCTATAATATATAATGATAAATATATATATATATATTTGTGAAAATGATCCAAATTATGCATATATATGGAGAGAGAGAGAGAGAGAGAGAGAGAGAGAGAGAGAGAGAGAGAAAGCACAGAACCTAGTCTGATTTTAAGGAAATTTTTAAAAATGTAACCATTGAAAAAGATACATGGTTTATTTGAAATTGCCAGGATAAAGCTGATCTAACTAATGAGGTCTGCCTGGCCTAGGAAGTCAGGGAAATCACCCTGGAGAGGCAATGCTTGTTCTGTAGCCCCAGGAAAGGTGGGAGAAATATCCCATCAAAAAAAAAAAAAAAACAACAAACAGTACTTTAAGGAACTAGTAATTTAACACAGAGACATTAGGCTATGGGAGGAGTTTGCCTTTAAACCAGGCAGAATTCAGTTTGACTGACCTTAACAGAAGGTAACCAGTACCAAGTTTCTGCCAAGATTCCCCTCTGGAGAGTTCTAAGAAACTGTTTTCTCTCAAGTCTCTATTATATCTGGCCTTGGCCCCAAATATCACTTGTAAAGAGGAAAGCTTAGTGGGGCAAAAAAGAAGTACATAGTGACCTCATGAAATCCTGTTTCATTGTCTTATTTTCAAAGCCTAATGATCTCCAGCTACCAAGGAGTCTGGGGTTTGTAGTGAACATTCTTGGACCCAGTGTTAACTGGAAATCCTGTTATTGTGGTAGAGAATAAGGTTGGTTTTGGAAGAAGATGATAGTTTTGACTATAAGGAGGATAAAATAGGATGTGCAACAAATCCTCCTGCATGACATTGATCTGGGTACCAGAAGTAAAGAGATGCATGGGCTAAAGAGAATGGTGTGGAAGAATTTAGAAGCATAATCATGGACCAGGGGATGGATCTTTGCTGAACCAGGAGAATTTACTGTGTCCTTAAAAATATACTAGGTTTGGTTCATGTACAGGCTTGAACAATTTCACATAAACTTAAAAGCTGCAATTAATATAATTCCTGCTTTATTTTCTCACTTGTATATATGTGGATATATGTTCCTGTGTGCACATATGTGTTTCCAGGTAAGTTTATCTTTGTGTGTATGTTTTTTGTGTGTGTTCGTGTATGTGTGTACACATACACACATGAATATAGAAATCAAATGTGTCCTCTATTTCTCAATCACTTTCCATCTTAGTATTTTGGACATGGTCTTTCGCTGAAAATGTAGCTTGCTGTTTTGACTAGACTGGCGAGCCAGGAGTTCCCATGGATCCTCCTGTCTGACTTTATAGCACTAGAATTACAAGTAGAAGCCTCTGCATGCAGTTTGTCATGCGGGTCCTGGAGATTGAAGTCTGGTCCTTTCATATTAATGGCAGATCATTTACGGATGGGTCATGTCTTCTGTGCTGTTAGATTAGACTCATTGAAAAGCCCAATAACAGATTTGAGACTTCGCAATTTGCTAATAATTATTCTGCTAGTAAATGCAGACCTGCACTTGGCACTTAGGTTTGACTCACCCCGGAGACATTGTCCCCAAAAGCTTGTTATAGGGAGCAGCTGGAAATCCATCCCTTCTCTTTGGATATGGATTGCTATCTGTGCATTCCTTTTGATGAGGCATCTGGATGCAGTTAGCCAAACTTCATCTGGTCAAGATCAAAAGGGCTGAGAGGGAGAAAGTGGGGCCTTAAGAGCTTATGCTGTGAGACAGGAAAGGAGCCTGAAGATTAAGTCTGGGCATTTCACCTCACGTTTTCATTAAGTTGTAACTCTGTATATAAAGAAGTTAATTATATGGTACTTTAATCCTGTATAAAAGGTCAAGCAAGACCAGTATTGTGTAAGGTGTTAAGGCAATTCGCAAAGTAGAGATACATTTGAAACCTGGATTAAAGTAATCATAGTGTTCCCATGAAGCGCTCTTGACAGAAAGAATCAATTATTTCCAATGAGACTGTTTAAATCTGAGGAGCAGAGCAGATCCCCTTGCCCTACTGTAGGCACAACTAATATTGCCAAGGATAAACTGTGATCCTCACGGTGGGATTTTGTCAGAATCTTTTCAGCACTGTGTGTTTTTAAGGTGTGTAATTATATATCCCACTAAGAGGAAATGGGCAATATCTCAACGTCTCTAGGAAGAATGATACTGTTGCAATTTTAGTATATTGTTTTCTGATGATTTTAGCAATTTATATCTTGTTTTTCTTATAGCTTGTTTTTCATAAGTTTGATCATTACTCACAGTTTCACTTGTATGTTTAAAAACAGTATTGTGACATATGCTTTCTCCTCCAACCTTCTTTGACCCAACTAGTCATTTTACTCCAGCCCCCCAAGATCAAGAGGAATTCTTTAGGAATCACAAGCAAGACATTCTGACAGGGAAGCAGATGGATCTCTCCTACCTGCCAGAGAAATTTATACAGAACTAATCAAAACCCCCTAGTCATTCTCACTCTCCCTTTTGGGTTGAACTAGAATAAAATTCCCTACCTATAATACAAAATTCTCTGTCCAGAAGACTTAACATCTACCTGCTTTGGCGTATGTACCGTATGAAGAAACACAAATATGCCTACCGTGCCAGTGAGCCGACCCAGTAGGGAAACGTTGCTGCCAAGCCTGGCAGTGTGAGTTCAATCTCCAGAATCCACGGGATTGATGGAGAAAATCAATTCCTGCAAGCTGTTCTTTGACTTCCCCACTCAAGTCCTGGGTGTGCGTGGGTGTGTGCTAAATGCTTATGTAAAAATAAACGAATGCACCTCCAGAATTCATCTGCCTGGAAGGAGGACTAGTAGGTATTCCTCCATTAGGGTATCTGCATTTCCCCAGGGGAAGCCCCTTTGCTCTCTGAGAGATACTGGATTTGGGGCTTCCCTGGTGCTTTAATTAACTTCTCTCCCTTCATTCCTCTGCATCCCCTTTAGAAAAGCGCAGAGTATCAACTTACCTTTTCACTTAAAGATTCTTTTTCTTTTTTCCTTTCCTTTCTTTCTTTCTTTTTCTTTTTTCTGCTTTTTTTTTTAAACAAAACATGGTCCTGGGTAGAAGACTTAAAAGTATTTATCTAAAGTAAATAATTAGATATGACAAAAAGTGTTTGTATAAAATATTAGTTATGGAATTAACAATCACGGGTATTTAATTGTATTAAATACTAATTTAATTATAATAAAAGTATAAGTAGACAGCGAAAGTATTGTATTGTAAATATCTGCATGGCACTGAAATATTTTTACACGTATGATAAATGGTGATATGATATCCCACATGAGAATCCTGTCTTTAGTTGGAAATGCAGCCGTCTGTGTATGTTTACAGGTACAAGTCCACATAGCACCGAGATGCCTGTCCAGCAGGAGCATTTCAGACAGACAGACAGACAGACAGACAGGACCAGCAATTTGCATTGCTTGCATTTCCCTTGATTCTTAAAGTGGAGTGAGTCTGTCTCCTCTACCACTCAGGTTCAAGTTTAAACTCCAATCCAACCATTATAAAGTCATTTTCATTTAACAGAAGAGTTGCATAGTAAACTTACTCAAATAGCAACAAAGAAGACACCACACTTGTGACTGCTTGATCATTGCTAGGCATTCTATCATGCTGTGGTTTGACTCAGAGCTCTGTGATCTTTGCTCAAGCCTTTTTGCAAGTAGCTTGTTCTGACAGGTTCTTATCAAAGTGTGATTTGATATCACCTTGATGAAAAAAATATTTCTTTACTCTCTGAGTGCCTCTTAGTATTGGAGTGGTAGTTTCTAAGGGCAGAGATTCGGTCCACTGCCAATTCTCTAAGTAATTCTCTCATGTCTGTCATCTCATTGGTTCTGTTGGATACACAGGAGAAGAAAACAGAACCTCTGTCTTTTCATTTCTGAATATTCTAAGTTCAAACTACTCAAAAATAACAGTTATATGTAATAATGATGGTCTTATTTTAAGGAACAGTTGAAAAATGAGTTTGGAAACGTATGTAAATTTTCGACTTAGAACTCTTTGCACCAAAAGTATGGTGAAGGTAACTGGAGAGTCACATGTGTAAGTATAGGCGCCTAGAGAGCATGGCTTTCAGATGATTTCACTGGCCTGAAATAGAAGAAGTGTAAAGGGTTACAGTACAGCGAAAGTGTTCTGTCAATTAATTGGATTTTTTAAATGAAAACTCTCTTTTAAAGGATTCCTATCAATGAAACTTCTTTTAATTCTTGTTCAGTAAGACTTGGGAAGAACTAATGAAGTAAATTAGTAAATCATGTTAACTATGGTTAATAATTTCTGTTTATCTACTCAATGACCGTAAAGCCCTTCAATGTTCCCAAACCTGCCATTCTTGGAGAACTTGATAATTGAAAAGGAACGAAAACCCAAGCTATCAGTTCACTTCAAAGTTTTTGTTTTAATTTATCTTTTCCTAAGCTAAAGGAAAGGAAATATAAACAAACTTCCTGGGTTGTTACTACTGTGAATTTTTCAGAATAGAGAAAGACATGTGATCGTAAACTGAGAATTGAAACATTACATCTATGCTTTTTTAGTCTAAGGAAACCAACAGAAGAAAATGCATAGGCATAAAAGAATGTCAAGTGTTTGAATAGGATCTCTCTCTCCCTCCCTCCCTCCCTCAACTAGACTCCTTTCCTGATTTTTGCATAGGATGGTGTTCTCTAAGTTTTTTCCCCTCGAATAAATAACCCTATGAATCCAAACTGGTGTGGGATTGTTTCGCGCATTATCTGGCTCCCAACATTTGGTTTTAGAACCACCCTGCACCCACCCACACATCCCCCCGCTCAGCTGCCTGCCTCTGGCTTGGCCAGCTCTGCTTGGCTCGAGCCCTCCCTCAGCTGTGGAAACTCCATGCCTCACGGGATCCACGGGCCTGGACAGTCTGAGCAGGTTTTAAGCGCAGCGCACGTGGGCAGCAGGAGTCAGAGCGCAAGCCGTTGCCACATCCAGCGGAAGTGCTATTTGAAATACCCGCCACAGCGTTTGCGTTTGCACCGTGACCTTTGTCCCAGCCGAACAGCTTAGGGACACTGGGCTGGCTGTCAGCCATTCTCCAGAGGCTGTGTCACGACCCCCTGTATCGGGTCAGAGCAGGGTCAGAGATTGCCACCATGGAGCCAGCCACCAGGTCAGACGTGCTGAATCTTTCCCGGTAAGCCATGACTTTGTGGTAACACACAGATTAACAGATGTGGGTTAAAGCAAGATGTGAGAGTTAGCCAATAAGAGGCAAGAACTAAGAATTCTAGACACAAATATAAAGTTTAGCACAGTTGGCTGCGTGCCATGGCTTCTTTAAGAAAAAATTTCCTGACTCGTGCGGTTTTTAAAATGCTGGGCCTTGCTGCGGGTGCAAACTCCGGCTATGGAGCATTTGTAGGCCTGGGTGTTTGTGTGTCCGCTGAGTATGGGAGGAAAACCATTTCACGAATATATTATATGGAAGAAATAAAATTAATTTCATGTAATTTTAATATTCATTCACCATGTACATCCACCCCAATTTGAACAATACTTTTCTCTGTGTATCCACAGTAGTATCTACTAAGCAAAACAAGTCATCTGCCCTGCACCGCTTCCCGTGTCTGCGCTCTGTGAGCTATTACCCAGTTTACTAGCTTCGGGCAAAGGGCTGGAGGTTAAAATACACAGAAAGACGCAGAGAGAGAGACAATGACAAGGGTCTTCCTTGATTTCCCCAAGAAAGGCCCCTTTATTGTGTTCAGGGGCAAATTATATAGAGATAGCCACGCCCCAGCCAAACCCACCAGAAACCACTCTCCTGCCATCAGGAACTCCTGAAGGTCTCGTGCTCAGAGCAGGTGTAGGCACTCAGATCAGGGGATTACAAGAAAGAAATTCAGGATCTGGAGTCTCACTGCTCCCAACAGTCATCTTTCTTGGAAATCAGGCCTGTGTCAGATCTATGGTTTATGTACTCTATTTTCAGGGAAATGAGGTATTTAGGTGTATAAAAAATGTACCCAGAACACACTCTAATAACACAAACTTATCTATTAAGTTTGGGGTTAAAAAAGGATTTTATTTCTCATTTTGTTAAACATATATCAAAAAGACTCTCAACAAACGCCGTTGTAGTGACCAGATGTAATGGCCTATGCTGAGGATTCTTGAGAAAAACATCCCGGATCTGACATCCTTCCTAGCAAATGATTTGAGAAGACAAACTCCCAGGTCTTAGCAATTCTAGGTGCAAAATGAACAACAAAGAGCTGAGTCCATGTCTCTATGACAGTGAATATTGTGTTATTTTAACTAAACAATGCATTTGTAAAATATCTAATGTACATAACAAATTAGTTTTGGTTAAGTTGCTCTCAGGTCATACACAGATCCCAAGAGACACAGAAGGCTGAATGCTGCTTGGTCAGTATGGTCCTTGTCTTCAGTGGTCTCACCATCTGTATTAGTCGCATTTCTCTTGCCATGATAAAATTCCAACCAAATGATCAAACACAGCCTAGAGGAGGAAGCAGTTTTGGGGGTTACGGTTTCAGAGAGATGGAGTCTGTTTTGTTAGGGAAGACATGGTAATGAGAAGAGAAAGTAGGACACTGCAAGCAGGAAGCTATTGCATCATGTCTTCCTCCACACACAAGAAGGAGAGAGAAGACAACATGTGATTATGCTACCACTTGTCAAAGCCTGCCTCAGAGTGAGGTACTTCCTATAGCAAGTCTCTGTCTCCTCATCCTCCAACAACCTTCCTAAGCAGTGCCACCAACTGGGGATCAAGCATTCAAATGCATGAGCCTCTGAGGGGCATTTCTCATTCAAAGCACCACAAAGTCCCTGGCAGGGAAGCAGACATGCCACCTCACCCCTCTACACAGTACAATTGTGTTGCTGGAATTTAAAGGAGAAGCCAGACAGGGACCCAGGGAGAGTTTTTTCTGTTTCAAACTTTGCTGTCAAACAGCTCCAGTTAGAACAAATTCTTTCTTTTACCATTTTTTATTATGAATTATTCTTTAGGTTATACATTCTCCACTTTTTTTTGACCATCAGACTGCATTAATATTATTCCTATTTAGACATGAGGAAACAGAGTATAAGTTGCACAAAGCTTCATGCGTACGAGATAGGTGGAAATCTTTGAAGCCTCCCTCACCTGATCATGAAGACACTGCTCTTACACCCCATCCAAGCTTTGTGGCTGTGTGCATCGTGAACACTAGGAGGTATTTTTTTTTCTCTGCATTGCTGATTCCCATGTGCAATATCTAAGGAATTCAACTGCAGTTTCTCTAGAGCCTGATGAGATCAGTTGCCCTTTTCTTTTTTGCCTCGTAAGATTTGGTCTGCTAGTTAAGAATGCTCCTTCCTTCCGTTCCAATGAGGTCCGTGATTGGAAGAGGAGGCATTGCCAACCCTCAGCGGAGTGTCAGGAGCCCTGAGTGAGTACTCTGCTTTCTTGGTCAAGCCACTGAATCGAATGTTCCGGCTCTAGAAACAACTGCTTTCTTTTGGCATTTCCACTCCTGGATTAATTTCTCCAGGATGGATGCATGGCAGGCATCACTTCCAGGCCACTAAACAAAAGCTCCTTCAAGTGCGAAAGAAAATGATTCTTTAAGAGGCCCAAAAAAGAGTAAGGAGATAAAAGCAGTTTAGTGTTGAAAGATGCTTCTCCTGAGAGCCTGCATTAATTCACCAGCTGAAATACATAGAACATCTGTCAGAGCTACAGTTAGATGGGAATTCAATACAATATGAGACTAATACACAAGTTTAGCCTTCCAAACTCTTTTCCATGGTGCACAAAAACCCTCAACGGCCTTCCTATTTAGCTAGTTTGGAAAGGCATTTCCAATCTTTTTATTTTTATATTTTTTTATTGCTCTGCGTATCAGTCACTCAGTGAAGAGGTGATGATGTTTTATTGGCAGTTTCTCAGATACCAGGTTCTTTGACTTCTCTGAATGTAAGAATAGGAAGTTTGACTTGGGAGGTTGCCCTATCTTGTCTGGTTACTTCAGTGTCTGCCTAGAGAATTTTTTAAGGGCTTTCTGAAACAGAATGGGTTCAAAGTCAAATAGAAAGAGTTAACTTGATAGCCCAGAGGCATGGATGTGATGCAGAGCTGCACTGATCACTCTTCTAAACTACTTAATCCAGCTCTGTGACGATTAAACTTGATGGTAGCCTTGGATTTTTACCCTTTATGATGAGTGAATGGGGTGTGGTGTAGGGGGAAGGTGGGAGATTCAGAAGGGGAGGGAGTGGATATGGAGATGGTTATGTAAAATGAGGAAAAATTATATTAAAATTCTTAATAACAAAAAATTATTTAAAAAAAAAGAAGCAATGAGATTGTTAGGAAGCCCAACTTTGGATATGTCCCTGCCAGTATTTCCAGGAACTACTGAAATGTTCTAAGGAAAGGGAAAAGAAGACCCTCTGTAATGTGGTCAGTACTACAGGCTTGAATAACAAAGGAAAAAGGAAAAAGCCAATAGAAAGCTGACCAGCATTCTCTTTCTCTGCTACTAATTCCTTAGAAATGCAGAAAAGCATCTTCCTACTGCCATGGACAGTAGCTGCTATAGTCATACCTTCCCTGTCATGATGGATTATGTCTAATGACTCAGAAGAAGTCAAATAAACTTCTTCTCCTGTATTTTCTTCATTTTATGGCCTTTGGGTACAGCATGGTGGAAAGTATCAAGTGGAAAGATTTAAAATACAGGGAGAATAATACAGTGTTTGTTTATAAAACAACAACAACAAAAAAAACAAGCCATCATCTGCTTATTGCTATTTACTATTTGCTTGGCACAGTATTAACATACTTCATAGATCCTCTCTCTCCCCAATTCCAAGTGATAGGTAAGGTATTTCTTGTTCATATTGTTTGCTTTTATTTTCAGATAAGTAAACTTTTAAAGACGTCAAGTAGCCTTTCCAAAGTCAAGTAAAGGATGTACAAGGTTTTGAGCTTGATTTTACAAGTCTAAATTATTGTTGGGCATAATACACTTGTAGGGGTTGTAGGGAATTGAGAATTGAGCTTGTAGGGCTTGAGAATTGGAGCTCAATTGGACCAATTAATATACTTCATGGGTAATGAAACAGAAGCCCAGAAATAAAGTGAGGCCTACTGGAAGGAGCATTTCATAAAATCTCAGCCTAAAGCACATTCTCCTGTGACCTTGCAAATGCTTCTGAGTGGCTCTAACCAGTCTATTTTGTCAGCTGGGAGTGTGAATATACCCGGGGCCTTAAGGTACCTTCAGTGGGAATGTAGTTGCAATGGTAAAGTGTTTGCTGTGTATGTATGGACTTAGAATGAGTTGATCCTCAGATCCAAAAGAAACAGGTTGCTAGGCAAAAGTCTGTAACCCCAGCAATTGGAAATGGCAGGGAAATGACAATTTAAGGTTGAGCTACAGTGGTGAGTTCCAGGTCAATGTGGGCTGATGACTGTTCTCGTTACGTGTCTACCACTGTGATAAAAACACCATGATCAAAGCCACTTATAGAAGAAATAGAACATTTGGCTAGTAGAGGGATAGGAGTCTATCAAGGAGGGAAGGGAAGCAGAATGGCAAGTGACAGGAATGATTGCTTCATCAGCAAGATGGGAGCTCTCATCTCAACCTCAAGCACAAAGCAGGGAAAGAAGCTGGAAGCAAGTCAAGGATTTTTAAACTCTGAAAGCTTGCCACAAGGTTAAGATTCCTCCAGCAAGGCCACTGTCCCTAGAACTTTCTCCAAAGTGTCAGTAATTTGGAAACAACTACTTAAATGCCTGTGTAGTGCTGTAGGCAGACACTTTCATCTCACAGAGTTCAAGACCAATGTCTTTCCTCTCTGGTTTTCAACTTACTGCCAAGTTGTTTGTCCTTAGTTTCCCCTTCAAGATCTTAAAACTTTTTTTTCTGTAGAGAGATACCTACTACTGCTGTTAAAACCTTAGAGATATTATACTCAATATTTTATATATTTTTTTAAAAATTCAAAATAAATATGACATTATTAATTTCTTGTGATAATTTCATACAATGCAGTTTGGTCATAGTCATCTCTACCTTTCCTAGATCCATTACTCTCTAAATTTCTTGTCCTATTTTATTTTATAACTAATTATGTCCAATCTGTTGCCTATACACACTCATGGGTGGAATCGTACACTGAATTATGATCAGGTGCTCAGGGGCCACATTGAAAGAAAACTGACACTCCTTTCCCCAGAAGCCATGAACTGTCAGTAACATCTCAACTGGGGCTGAGGAATTTATGAATTCTTTAGCCTCCCTGCTAGAAGGTTGACTGGCTTAATCTTAAGTGAGCAAACGCAGGTGCGATGAGCTGTGAGTTCAGAAGTCCTACCAGGCTCACACAATACTCTTTTGCTCTATTCCTCCCTGATTTCTAGCTCTAACAATCTTCGCAGCCCCCCTTCTGTGATGTCTCTATACCCGACTCTAGTAGTAGGGCACAAAGTACACATCCCTTTCTGCTTAAGGAATTCAAGCCTAAAATAAGTTTATCTCACATTCTTCCATCCATCAATGAAACCAATGTTCTTTTTATCTCATATTCTTTTACTGGTCATTAAATATAAACTTATTTTAAGCACTGTAGTTGAAATTAGACACTTCTTTTGCAAGTTTCTGTATACAGTATATGTAGCATATGTGATTTCTGTGTATGCTGTGTGCATGTGTTTGTGTGTGTTCTGTGATGTTTGTGCTGTGTATGCCATGCAGTATATGCTTGTGTGCTGTGTGTTGATGTGTGTTTCTGTGTGATACCTATGTATACATTGCATACTACGTTTGTGTGCTGGTGCATGCATGTGAGCTGTGTGTGCTATGCATGAGCTCTGTTTGTATTTTCCATCAGATATCTCCTGAGAACATAAAACCTGAGTTTGTAAACATAATTGTCTTTGAAGTAGGAAAAGAATAAAGATTTTTGCTGTTGCATCAATAGATTTTTTTTGTGAGAAAATTCAAAGGGAGATAATTATAATCAAATTAGATATCTATTAATATTGTCTACAAAATGAAATTTAACACAGTGTTTAAAAGTTGGAATATGTCTAATGTAACTTGATAGCTTTAAAAGCCTATTGAAGATCTTCATGCAAAGTATGATAAGTAGCTGACAATCTTTGTTTTGATGTCCCCTTTATGTTAGCATCCATCTGTGTGTGTCCACAAGTATGTGTGCGTGTGTGTGTGTGTGTGTGTGTGTGTGTGTGTGTGTGCTTGAGCTGTGTTCTGTCAGTCTCACTTCCTATCTGGGAGTGAGCAGTTTACTGAAGACCAATCCTCTAGCTTCTTCATGGGATGATTAGATAGCCCCCATGTTTCTTAACATTGAGACAAAGGTACGTTTTCAAGCAGGCCAAGTTTCATACTACCTCTGCTTTCTCTGTATGAGATCTTCTTTATGAGATTCAGCTCCCATTGCAAACTACATCCTCACCTCTCAAAGGCTCCAGAGAATAGGCCATAATAATGAAATGATAATATAATAGAAATTAACATTAGTTAGCAATGATGATGGCAAGCACTTTGCTAGAACCTTCACACAGACCAGACAACCCTCCAGGCACCCCAACCATGGCAGAGTTATTAACTTCATTTCTCGGAGGAGGAAACACAGGTCAGTGGGTTAACTCATTTGTCTGGAGTCATGCTGCTTTAAAACAATGGAGCCAGCAAATGTTTGCAAGTCTGTCTCAGTTCAAAGACTCCAGCTACCAATAAGACAGAATAAAGGAGCAGAATAAGAGTGTAGGTTTCCTTTTTTTTTTTTTGAGAGAGAATCTCATGCATCTTAGTCTGATCTCATATTTGCTGTGTACTGAGGATGGACTTGAACTCCTCTTAGTCTCCAACTCCTCAGTACTGGGATTATGGACATGCCGCACCATACTCAGTTTATGAGGTGCTGGCGAGGATCCCCAGGCTCCCATCATGATAGGTAAGCAGTGTGGAGAGTGAGCAGTATCCCTAGCCAATAATGCTACAGGACTGTCTTTTTAATCTTTTAAAAATATCCATACAATGGATCTTTTGTTCTTTTGTATGCCTGTGTGCCACATGCACATATGGGAGGCAGAAGAGGACATTTGATCCCCTGGCACCAGAGTGACACATGGCTATGAGCAACCATATAGTGCTGGAACTTGAACATGGACCCTCATGAGAACCATCAGTGCCCTTGGGCTCTGAGCCATCTATTCTGCTCTAAAATTGCAGAATGTTAATTAAAAATGACAACTTTGATTCAGATGACAATGGATAGAATTTGATAAAATACTTCACTACTCATTATATAAAATTATTTCATGTACAAAAATTACCAAAAAGGCTGCTTTCCATCTTCAAAGACCTGTGTATTCCGCCTGGTGTCAAGTAATAACTTGTGCTTTTGATTTGCATTTACCTACAAACTAATATTTGGTTGTATTTCATGTGAGCTTATCGATCATTTACGTATTTTATTTTAATGAGTGTACTTTCAAATCCTTTGTTTATTTTAAATTAGGTCTTTGACATTTCTTCCTAAATTTCAAGTATGCTTAATTTTTCTTTATATTGGATCTACAAAATATATAATCAAGTTTAATGCTTCATTTTTAAAAATATTCAGCCACCCAATCTCCCAAAATAGAATTCTCACTTTTAGTATCTGGAAATACATAATAAAAAATACACAAGATTTACTTGACAAAGATGGAACAACTTTGTTTCCAACCACAGGGACATTTTTAATATTAGTGAATCTACATTCACTGTAGTATACTAGTCTGCCACCCACGGTGCCCAGGTATAATCTAGTCTGGGATATTTAAAATGATTATTTTCTATGTTATACAGAGTTGGCAAGTTCCCTTTTGTTGTATGTCTGGTAACTATTATACCCTCATCTTTTACCTATTTCACATAACATGGGTTATTATACAAAAATTTATTGCACTTCTAGTGTTTGCCAGGAATCACGCCATATTCTAAAAATTCAGAAATACAATAAATCATTCTACCAACTTTCAATGAGTATACGGAAGTAAATATTATAGTATCTTCACCTACTCAGTATTACAGAAGCAAAAGAGAAGACAATGTTCTTGAAACGGCTTGCATAAAGTAGAACCTACTTCATACAGTAAATCCAGTGCCCAAAAATAATTGGTTGTCTTCCAGGTGGGGGTAGGTAAAGACTAGAAAGAAAAGTAAGATCATATAGAAAAATTCAAAAACCTCTGAGGTAATTCGTGAAACTTTATTGTTGCAAATACATGGAATCTAGAAGGGGTTGGTGAGACAGAAGAAATTAAGGGAGAAAAAGGCAGAAATCCAAGCTCAGAAGCAAGACGCTTGACTTCCAAAGGATGAGCATTAGCTAAAGCATCTTGTACTTTCCCATTTGCATCCAATGACCCAGAAAAGACATAGCCGCTCTGACTTGCCAACTCCAACCTGCGTTTCCCAAGTAGAATGTCCATATATAATCATTATGGGGCAGACAAGCTTTACTCGACCTTTGATTCTGAGTGTTTACCGAAGTCCTGCTCTATGCTCTATCCAGTGAAATAAACATTTGCTCGGCAATTGCATGCAGTCAACATGGAGTTAGGGGAAGAACAGCTTCCAGCTTTTGTTTCTCTTTCTTGTTTTGTTTTCTAAATACAATTCTTATGTTGAATAAAGACTGGAATCTTGAATCAGGATTTGCAATAAGGCTCCATAGAGTATTATAGTGGGAAAATGTAAGGACTCTCCATCCTCAGTTGATAATCGTTAATGCTTTACTTAATTATAGAGCATTAGCATTAGGGTCATCAAATAGGAATGACTAGACCTAGAGCAAGAATAAGTAGAGTTTAAAGAAGCAAATACATGAAAGATATAGTCTTTGAATCTACTATATTCATTATTATTGTTATTATTATTATTATTAGAATTCCTCTGTGTTGCCTTGGCTGTCCTGGAATACGATGTATAGACCAGGTTGCCCTAGAGCACACAGAGATCTGCCTGCCTCTGCCTCTCGATGATCCCCCTCCTCCTGGGCAGCACCTTCATCCATTCAATATAGTAGAAAATCAGGTGGGGATGCCGCAGCAAAATTGAGGAACTTGGAATACAAAGACCCACTTGCTAAAACAGTAAGACAAATAACTACCATTTTCACAACGGTGAAGCGGAAAAGACAGCAATAAATTCTTACAGCTACCAGAATTACCTCCTCAAAAATTGACGTCACATTAACTTTGTGACTTACTGAATTCCATTGAATTGTTCATTCCAGATATGATTTTATTATTTGTGAATTTCACTTCAAAATTAAAATAAGAAAAATAAGACAATATATGTTACAATACAAAAATTGAGATCATTACCAGAAAATCTAAATTATATGAAGTGATGGATTATACTTAACACTGAATATACATGACTTCCTGATTATCTGTATGTGCCAGAGAAAACATTAAGCATCAATAAGTAAAATTATGACTATAAGCAAGATAATGTGATGATATGCTGATCCTCTCTCCCATTAACTGACTTTGGAAAGCATTGTAGGCCTTGATGCATGTAAAATTGAATTTGTAGTTTATTATCTAAAATTTAATTCTTTTGAAAATAATAACTCAATGAAATAGATGGAAATAAGCTTATTGGAGTAACTGATGCCAAACACAACTCAAACTCATAAAGCCACAACTGAAAGAATTATTAGAATAATATTTAACAACAATAGTTGGAGACATAAGTAACTCGCTTTCAAGAACTGTTGGAAAACTAGGCATAAAAATGCACAGAGAAGTAGAAACTTAAATAATGGGAAAAAATGTACTTGAACTGCCTGAAGAATTGTTGGCATCTATGGAAAACTCCACTGAGGGGCAGCAGAAAGCAGGGTATTTCCAATTGTCAAAGGAGCTCTAAAGGGCGAAAATAATGGTTGAGAAGTAAAGCAAGCACTACTCCGTGGAAAAGCATTAAAATCTGTCCAGGTCTGTTCGGCAACTATGATTTATAAAAATCAAAATCAGTAACAGAAAGAAATGTATGAAACAACTAAAATTTTCTATTGAATAATATCCTTAGTCGCCGAAATCAGAAGAAAGTCACAAGAGGAACATTTTTATCTGAATAAAGATAGAAAACAATGAAATTTATTAAATTCTAATAAATCAAATTTCTAGTGGGAATTTGTACCTACTAATGAAAAAAGCAAAAACCTTTCAAATTAATCGTGTAACCTTTGCCATTAAACAAAGAAACTCAAGGAAAGCCAGAGGCGGAGTCTTCACTGACAGGAAAGACAGTTGAGACAGGAAACGAGTGGAGGAGTAAAGACAAGCAGTAAAGAAAATACGTGAGAAAATTCGGTTTTCAGCCTCGGCCTTGGGATGAAAGAGCTTGCCACAGAAGCCCAAGTACATAGGGCTGACCACCAGAATCTACTGAATATGTCAAATGTGGGCTCTTAGTTTTCTATAGAAGACCCTATCACACAGCTGCACCTATGAAATCTGAACCCTATAGCTGCCTAAACAAAACCAGAAAACTGTCACCAGTTCATAAGCCTTCATGGATGGAGTAAATTTCACATGGCCCCACCCCTAGATGAAGAACTATCGGTAGCTAATGCCTGACTGATAATAAAGGGAGAGTGAGTATTCTTCAGAGAAAAACTCCATGCAAGGTTATCAAATCCCTAGTAGTCAGCGCTAATATATCAGTATATTTATATGCATTAGAGAAAGAGTAAAGGGGTGCAGCTATTAGTATTTAAGTTTGTTATACATATATGTGATATGTATACACATATGAAAAAATAAGCATTTAAACTTAAGAGGCTATGACCTTAAGAGTATTTGGGATGAAATTTATAAAATATAAAATTAAAGAAATATCTATAGGCTACATTGAACTCTTGCAGGGGATATGGACAGAAAGAAATGAAGGAAGGAAGGAGGAAGGAAATTACGAAACTTAAGTAGATATATACAAAAAAAGACTGAAGTTATTAGCAACTCTTCAACAACTCTTCAAAAACTATGAGAAAAAAATTTCTCACTATATGGGGCCAGTTTTACCTGACACCAAAACTAGACGAACATATCACAATAAAAACATAGAAAAATATCCCAAATCATTATATAAACAAAAATGAAGTAAACTGCTAGAAAGCAAATCGAACAGCTTACAGAAGAAATAATAGACCATGACCACTGAATAGAGGGTAGTTTTACACATCCAAACAACTTAGTGGAGTAGTTCGTTGAAGCAAAGAGAAATCTGCACAGTTTTCTGAAGGGAAACAGAGTAAAGCTTTGGGTAAATTCAGTGTCATTTCGTGGTAAAGCATGCAGAGGAAGAGAAGAGAATTGGGGAGCGGATATAATCACGAGTAAAGACGAGTAAGGTATAGCGAGGGGCAGAACAGGATTATTAATGTTTCTTCGGTCAGGTGAAAACATCTAAGAGAACTCCCATTAAGTACTTAGGTTAAAAGATGGCTTTCCCTTTAAAATTGGTGGTGGTGGGGGGATGGGGAAGAAAGTATGTAGAGGAAGCCCAGCCAATCACCTTGCTTGAAGGGCGGGATCCCCTGAGGTTATTATTTACTTATAAATATTGCGGGTGTGCTCTCCAATTTCCCTTCTGTTTTCCTGCTCTCCGCCTACCTAGTTTTCTATCCTATCAAAGGCCAAGCAGTTTTCTTTATTAATTAACCAATGAAACAACAGATAGAAAGATGACCCTCCCTAAAATTTGCATTAAAAACAAAATTTATATGTAGTAATTTGACTTTGGAAAAGTGAATATTTCTCCCATAGGCCAAATTCTTTTAAATTATAGATATTTAAATTGCAAAAATCCACTAATTAATCTTAATCTTAGACAGGTGGAGATTCCATTGACGTACAAAACAGTTCCAACTCTGCTTGAGTCCCTGGCACAGCCTGAGGTACACTGGGATCTCTTTGAATTCTCTTTAAGTGGGGCTATTTTATAGTAAACACATGCCTCCCTGAGCCTGCTCTGTGCAAGGAGATTTTTTCACCTGTTCAGTGTGACTGTGCTCTGCCTAGTTGTTGCATTTCTTTGACAAGGACACTAAACTCTCATTTTCTCTTAGTTTTTAGAGTGTTGGAATCAGCAGAATGTTCTTGTATTTTTCTTATGTAGGACAAGACAACATTGTTCTTTGTAGTAAAATACTGTGTTTACACTTGTCTCTACTACACATGATTTTGTGTTTTACATCCTGATTAGCACTTTTCAGAGCTTTGTTTTTGTTTTTATTTTTTATGCTGAAAATGAGCCCAGTTAAAAAGACATTTGTACTTGTGGTTAGAATCCCAGAAGCAATTTATACCCTATTCTTCAGACTCAGAAAACATAAGCTTCTTAAGTGCTGGAATTATCATTCATGTTTATTTCATAGGACACCGGGCATATAGCATACACAGATTTCAGTCATGTGAGCAGATAAATAGGTTGCATATATATTCTCATGGTTTAATTATATCTAGTATAACATAATCAAATACACTGGTAATATTGTATATGAGAATCTCCAAAATTAATCTGAAGTGATTACAATTAGTTTTTAGACCAGTAATTTAATTCAGGAATACGCACATACACACACACACACACAAACACACACACATTCACACACATTGTATATACTTGTGACCTATTTTTCAAGAATGAGCCTCTTTTCTCTGGCCATTGATCCCGAAGAGTTTCTCTACACCTTCATCATTATTACCTAATGAGACAAGCCTTGAGTTACTGGAGGAATAATATTAAAAAAAAAGATCACCAACTTCTACATCTGAAAAGCGAACCTCCACAAGACTCCCTATTAATCAGCTCTTGAGAGTGACATCTAAGTGGACTGATGAGAAGAGGCAGTCATTGATTGATTCCCTGAAGCGACTCTGTTTTTTTTAGCCCCTTGATGCTGGCTTGACACAGGCTCCTGTCTTCACAAAGCCCCCCATTGTGTGAACTAATTGAAACATCACAAAATGGTGTCACCTGAACAGCACCGCTCTTGGCTGATTGCAAGTCACTGTAATTCCCCATGTCAAGATTGCATTTCACTTCACAGTTATGGGTCACAACATGAAAAGGATTAATTTCTGGTTAAGGACTCTCTGCCGCTATACCATGAAATGCCCTTCATAGCAAGTGGCTCTTTGCATGTTTGCTAATCTGCCACACGGGCAATTGTTTTGAGGTTTCTCTGAAGAATGTCAATGAGCATTTAGTAGAGAGTGTGTTTATAAAATGTAAGTGAATGATGATGTTCTTAAAGGCTTGTTTTGTGAGATTATATACATTTAGGGGTTTGATGGAATTAATTCAGTTAAATTTTCGTAGTTATCTCAACACTATGGATAGTGGGCAGTGTATTTGAAGAAGTCTTTCAAGAGATATATGCATTTAACAAAAACATCAGATGATATCCTAAGGTAGGCAAAAGAATGTTGGATAACAAATTAATTCAAACTACTTAAGAATACCTGTAACAGGATGCCATGGAATATAACACTAATGTAATCTCTAGAAACTCACTGAAAATTAGAAGAATCAAAATATACAACGATACTCAATTTTATCCAATTGTGATATTTGGATGAACTTACAAGATTATGTTGATTATGTTATACATTGAGATTTAAGGCATTGTTTTAAAGGTTAATAATATTCATAATAATGGAAAATTGCTCAGAACAAAGATACTCAAGCATAGGTATCTAGTATCTAGCAAGCTTGGCCATACATATAATCTCTTTGCAGATTCAATCACCAAAAACCCCAGAACAGTGTTGGGAATCTTGACTTCGGGAAGACTAGGTAGGTCATTCCCTTGGGTTTCCCCACTCTAATAAGTTGTATCCAAAAAAAAGCCACCAATAAGTAAGGTGTTTTTTTTTTTGGGGGGGGGGGGAGTTTTCGAGACAGGGTTTCTCTGTAGCTTTAGAGCCTGTCCTGGAACTCCCTTTGTAGACCAGGCTGGCCTCAAACTCACAGAGATCCACCTGCCTCTGCCTCCCGAGTGCTGGGATTAAAGGCGTGCACCACCACCGCCCGGCAATAAGTAAGATTTTGCCAATAATGTGATCCATCTCACTGTTCTGCTTCATTCAATAGTCATAAACATCAAGCTATCACCAGAAATAAGCATAGAACTTAATCAGTGTGGTTATAACACTCTGTACTATGTAGGTAGAGATGGTAAGTATCTGTCTTAGTTTTCTATGCTGCTATCACAAACTAAGCTGCTTTAGTTGGTAGAAATGAGAATCTCTGTCCCAACAGCATGTGAGAAAGGCTCAGCAGAGTGTTCTACATTATATATTAGATGAATGTCACTTTTCATATCATTTGAGGATTTTCAAAATATTATTCAGCAATAGTAAACAATGTTAGCTCAGAACTAGAGATCATACTCAGTGGCAGTGCCCTTGTTTGACATTCAACACCTTCATGTCAATCTTGAGAAGCAAAACAAATAGCAATCACTGACCATGTTGCAAGCAATTGTAATATTTGCCCGCATGTTCGTCATTTAAGAGATATTTCCTCAAGAACTTCATGTGATTCTTCATGTGCCTGGGTACCTTTCAACACCTTGAATGCCAGTTTGAAACTAAATTCTTAATATATTGCTATTACCTAATACATTTGAGGTCTTTATATGCAAAAAAACAACGGTTGGAGTAGTATACCTACCAAAAACTCAGCTACCTTAATTCAGAATACTTCAATAAATCAGCTAGAGTTTGGCCCTGTACAAAATTCAGAAATAATACCGATTTTAAGGAATCATATCAATATTTAATAACTTATTTCTTAAGAAAGTCCAGTGCTCATGGATTCCCATTAATTCCATTAAGAGATATACTAGGAATTTGATTCTTTTTTTTCAGGCAAAGGAAAGTGAATGCTTATTTTAGAAATTCTCTATATTTAATATAGTTTCATAAATAAACATTGGAGTATATTGTTCTTTTAAGGCCCACTATTATTTTATTCTGATACCTTTATGGCCCTTGCATTATTATAATCATCATGCATAAAGATTAATTTAAACAATATTTTATATATATGTTGAGTCTGCTTATAACAAAAGTATAGAATTTATGTAATTGCCTACCAGTATTTTAAATCAATTACTAGAGTCTTTACATTTTTTAAACTCAGGAAATTTTGTTTATCATTTACTGTGAAAATATTAAAGGGCTTACAAGCCAATTTACATATGTCACTAGTTTAACTGAGCAAGGATTAGCAAATTAAAACTTAATTAGCTAATTTTTGCATAATTTTAGGAAAATTATATGGTTTGTGCAGATGACAGGTGGGAGGTAAAGCATTTAACTTGTATTGAATTGGAGTTTTCCTTGACTTTATGAATTTTAATAGAAAAACAACATTTAACAGTTAAAATGTGTGTCAAACTGAATACATTCTCTCAATACCTTGGGAGCTATGGAAATAAATTATTCTATGAACAGCACCAGTGCTAAACCTGTAATATTCTGACTGCAACAGATCGTAAGTGTTATTTTAAAATGAAGAGAACTGTTTAAAACAAATCATGTGGTTCATACTATATGTTGTGGTTTATAATATAATGGCAACTCTATGAAATATGAATGCTAATTTATGCTTTGCACAGATATTTACAGTGAGGTCAGAAATAATGTTATTTCTGTATATGGCATGTGTGGGAGGGGCATACTAACTGCAGCATGGCCTGACTTGGGAGGTCTCTGCATGGCATGCTGGTCAGAGGATCTTGGAAAGGATGCCCAACTTTGTGCTAGTTGCTTTTCCTGGAGTATTGTTCGTCTGTTACTGTGACAAATCCATCGTGGTTTCCAATGTCCTTTCCAAACTCTTGTCTTCCCAGAGGTCTTTATCCATTCTGATCTGTCTTTTCAAGGATCTATTTCCCTTACATCTCAGCCTCATATTTCTGTGTACATTTTAAATCATCGTGATCATTCTGACTGTTTGTATATCTATGCACTGTGTCCTTTTTTATTTGTTTATTTTTTAATTGTTTTTATTGAGCCATATATATTGTCTCCATTTTCCTCCCTGCCTCTCCCCCCCCTTCTACCCTCTCCCATGGGCCCCATGCTCCCTATTTACTCAGGAGATCTTGTCTTTTTCTATTTCCCATGTAGATTAGATTCAAGTATGTCTCTCTTAGGATCCTTTTTGTGGTCTAGGTTCTCTGGGATTGTAAACTGTAGGCTGATTTTACTTTGCTTTATGTCTAAAAGCCACTTATGAGTGAGTACATATGATAATTGTCTTTCTAGATCTGGGTTACTTTACTCAATATGATGTTTTCTAGATCCATCCATTTGCCCACAAATTTCAAGATGTCATGATGTGGGATTCCCCTCTGTACTGTGAATACCATTGGGTAATAATTTTGAGTCTCTGGTATCATGTTCATGATTCCTTCCCTCATAGCGTACATTATATATGTGAAACACACTCATTAAAAGAAGTAAATTGCTCAGAACATGAAACTTATAATGAAGGAAAACAAAGTAAGACACAAGTGCAATCAAAAAATGGAGAGGTTATTTTATCTCAGTATCATAGATTTTCAGCTGTGGTAACTAATAGTTAATGAAGGATTTAAGAAATGAATAGGACATGCGGAAAAGATAAACACATTATTAAATCTAATGGGTTGGCATATGTCCTCCGATTATTCCAAGGCTTATAAATTTAATGTGAAGGCCTCCCCAAAATCACTTTGTAAATCAGTCTAATCATTTATGATTATGCACCATCCTCCAATTAGACTCATTGTAAATTTAATATGAAAATAATATATAATAGTAAGAGAACTAAAAGGAAAAAGAAAAGTGTATTAACCTTGTTTATAAAATCTTAACTGCCAAAAGTCATACTGTCACTCAGAACATCAACACGCATAAACAACAAAATAGGCAGAAATATATTTCTGATGGTATTTTCTCAAGTCAGGATGCAAAACTGGACTTTTAAATAAACCAGACTTTTGAGGGGTTGTTCACAAATAAGGCTGGATCAACTACTAATGATAGACAAAGGAAAACTATAAATGAAGAAAAATAAGTATAAAGAAAGAAAAAACAAATTCTAGAAGGAAAGTAATCACCTATGTGGTTATGGGAAGTCCTGGAAAGATTGTGTAGGAACTGATGGATGCTGAAGAATTTGGTGAAAGGTCAGGATGCAAATGTGTGTGTCTATTGTTTAAGATAAAAGGTACAGGTGACACCATGCTGCGTTTACTTTGTCGGTTACTCACGGGAAAGCGAGGAAAGTGTTGTGGTCCTGCCTTGATAGGGTTTGCACCTTCCAGGGTAGGGGCATGTGGATTTAAAAAATTAGGTGTGATACATAGAGATATGAAAGAAATAGAGACATAAGTTATAACTGGGAGGGCAATCCAGTGAATACTGAATATCTCAGATTTATTTCCCATCTGCTTATATACCCCAGTCCCAAAAGAGGGAGAATAAGGCAAAAGAGTTCTTTAACATGAAACAAAGAACAAACAGGCAATTACTTGCTTTAATATTTGAAGCATCAAGCAACTATATCTTTAGTTAAATATTCAGTTGTTTAGGCAGGACATGTAACGACTAAACCTTAGACCAAGCATCCTGTAGGCAGCCACTCCTTGGGTTAAGCCTCCTGTCAAATCCTTGAAGGAGCAGGAACAGGCTTGAATTATCTGACCTTTGGTCAGGGTGGAACAGATCGACCTCTGTGGACCATATCAATAGTCAAAACACCAAACAACTGAACCATAGGTCAACAAAGACCATTTACATCCACTTCTGAAGTCAGAACTCTTATCAATAACTTGGAAAGTGCGAGGGGAGGCTTAAGCTCTCTGACCTTCAGGAGAGGTGGATTGGACCCACTTCTGTGAGCACACCCCAGGCAAGTTCATGCTGTGACCTTTTTCATTGAACTGAGGGTCCTGTGCTAAATTTCTTCCCTAAACTGTTTTCTTCAACAAAGATTGACTCATCTCTTATTTGGGGTTACTAGTGGACAGTACTCTTTAATGAAAACAACTTATCTACCTTTCTATCTGGCCTGATCTTTCACTGTGTATCTTAAGGTAATGAGGCCTTGAATAATGGGATGTTCCATTTTTTATGCATTTGTTTGTGCATGTATGTGTGTGTTGTGTGTGCATTTTTGAATTCACCCCCTGAAGAAAATATCCCAAACAGAAAAATAATGTAGCATACAAACATGTCCAATGTCTTTTGTTTATTTATTATACATATGCTTTAAAAATTATCCAAATGATCTCCTCCCACCAACACATTCAATAGCTTTCTAAAAGCCATGGTACAAAAACCCCTTTCTTCCAGAGAGACGAGGAGATTAAACACAGTCACATTGTGGACCAATTTATCTGTTGATTTTTGCTCCTCGGACCTGAATACATTCAGCATTCATTTACAAGAGAATGCTACATAACAGAGTTATATAAGTTGTCCCTTCAGGTGACTGGAGTAATGCATCTGAAAGGGAATCAAAGATAACTGAACTTCTGCATCATGACAAAACTGGTGTTTTGTACCTGCGTAGATACTACCTGCCTAAAGATACCAATATTTCCACAGAAGTTGATTAACATATTAAATTTTAGGCATTCTCAGATTCTTTCCTTCATTGAGTCTGGGGATGCAGAAGCAATGAATAATTTTCAGAGTCATTTGACTATTAATCAGAAGTAAGAGAGTGAATGATCTCATTCACATTCACTAGGATATAGGTACTTGGAGGAGATAGGAAGAAGAATCCCTGAATAAAAGTGATTAGCTGTCCTTAAGAAAGCAAAATGATTACTGAAGTGCAGAGGAGATCTAATGTTTGCTGTATTGTGACCTCCATCACTTTATCTTATGTGCACGGAATCTTCAGGGTGTCTTGCTACTAATGTGTCTTCATCCTTTTCTTCCTAGATCACTTTTCTTCCTCTATCTTTTCTTGATATATTTGCCTTGGGTTGTATCAGAAATGTACGTTCATTAGTATGTATTCCCTGCATCATTCATTAGAAAGGTGTAACTATAATAGAAGATTATAATTATCAGTAGAAAACAATGGAGTCTGAGAATTTTTCACACGAAGACACACTGCTAGGATACAGAGACCATACTTTGCTCTGTGTAACTTTGGATTACCTGCCTTCTGCATGTACCACGGTTGCCATAGTTCTTCTGCAACAGAGTTATAAATTCTTTGGAATATAAGAAGGGTTTATACTGAACTCTGTTTGACCTGTTCATCTTTTCTAGCTGGAGGAATAAGTAGCTAAACCAAGTATTTTGTAATTGGATTTCCTAATTAGATATTGCAATTGAATTATGCAAAATGCTTCCATTTGATATCAATGTTTTCTTGATTTTATCGTGGGTAAATTCCACTTAGCTTCATTATGTTTTGCAATTAGGACTGTGTGTGATATTGCACTGGTGATGTATGGAAACTGTAAAGATGAATAAGTAATATTGTGTCATAACTTTAGGTATTGTAGTTAAACTATTCATGAAGATACATACTTCTTGAATTGCTATTTTGAGGTCTGTATGTATGTGTCCATGTTTGGTGTATAAGCACATTTGTCTTCCAAGTCCTACTTATGTATGATTAGGGATCAGAAAACTTCACGTGCCCTGTTCTGTTGCTTTCCACCGTATTCCACTGAGACAGAGTCTATCACTGGCCTTACAGCTAATCCTGTCAGCAAGATCCAGTGTTCCTCTTGTCTTATCCCCCTATAGTGCTGGGGTTCTAGGCATGTTTGTGGAATGTTGACTTAAACTCAGGCTTGCTTGTTTTCACAGAAAGTGCTTTTATGCCCTGAGCTATCTTCCAGTCCTTCATGAATTATTTTAGTCATTTATTTCCAAACCATTTTTATTAGATGATAGTATTATCCTTCTGACATATAAACAAAAACAATGAGCTTACCACTATATGCTAACATATTCATTATCAACTTATACATTTGAGAAGATTTTAATTTGTGTCTATTTGAAAACTGTCACACTGGGGTAGTTATTTATCATCTTCAACTTTCACGAAATGCTAAACTTACTGAATGTGATTGGTATGATTTAGCCTCACAGTATTGATGACTTATTCATTATTGGTTCAGAGAAGATACTCATTAAACATTTTAGGGATACTTACACCACTTTTGATGAATGTTTGGAGTTAATAATCTAAAGTGTCTTTTAAAAAGTAATAAATTATTTTTACTCTTTCATGGTTTCCCAACAGTTTCTTTTATACCCTTATATTATTCGCAAATATCTAATTAGCCCTGCTTTCAAATGAACTTACACTTTCTTCTGAATCCAAGTTTTCAATATTATCACACTTTTGCTTCATATAGAAATGAAGAACTCACAAAGGTTTCCATTGTTTTTTTTTTATTTATGGAAGATTTTGCAGCTTTGTTATAATATCTTGATTTTTTTATCCTAACTTGCTGTTAGGTTTGGTCCTGTTCATGATTTCATTCATTCATTAAGACTCACCCATTACTTTTAGTCTTTATATATGAACACAGATGTGGCAGGCAGATAGATGATAAATGGAATAGATAGATACATAGATAGATAGATAGAGAGATAGATAGATAGATAGATGATAGATAGATAGATAGATAGATAGATAGATAGATAGATAGATAGACAGACTGAATATAGAGGCTGATTTGATGTTTTCATTGCCTTAGAGCTACTCAGTAATAGTTTTTATGGTATCTACCATTTTTTCACAGGCTAAAGTGATAAACATTATGATTCAAACCTTGTATTTATATGAAGAGAGATATTGGGAAATGGGTAGTAGAATATAAGAACAGATAGATAAATATTCTTTAATGTCTCCCAGGCTTAACTTTTGACCATTTGGTCAAGAAAATATTTCTAGGTTCCTTTCAATACAAATGTGAACATGTTTCTCAAAGTTCACGTTTTGAAATTTTAATCTCTAATGTAATAGTATTTGGAACAGAGATCTTTATGAAATGGGTAAGCTTCTAATCTTTTTCTATATCTGTGATTGGATTAATGCTATAATAGAGGGTGATGTTCTGTTTTATAGGACTAGGTACCAAATGAGTTAGCCATTTGCTCCCTCATGCTTATCTCTATCAAGTTTTGTCTGTCGTCTAACTTTTCCATAGTATAATACATTAAGAATGCTCATACACACACACACACACACACACACACACACACACACACACACACACACATATATATATATATATATATTTCAACCCTGGGCTTTTTAATCTCTATATAAACATATGCCATAGTCTTATGCTATGTATGATGAAAAATATGCTTTGTATAGCTATGAGTGTCAAAAGTCTTATGTTCTAACCTGGTTTAAAACTATAAAACCTCTTCTGTCACTCTAGTCAGCATAGTTATGAACCACGTTTTTTTTAAAGTGGTAATATAACCTTAAGCTATGAACTACCACTATGTACATGATCTGAATAAATATTTCATTAAAAAGAGGAAATTCCAAGAAAAAATAAATCAAAGCAAGCATAAAATACAGTAAAACAAGCACTAAATCCTACAACTCTTCTTCTGGCATCTGGGGCTACTAATGACATCATGTGATTACAATAGGCTTGAGTAGCCATGCCCACGTGTCTCTGTTCCTTGAAGCAATTCTGACCACTATCATGGGCCAGACCTCCTCTGGGCCTTCAATTTTCCTTGGCCTGTGTGACATATTTTTGACCTGTTCACTATTTTGGACTCTCCACTGCAACTTAGGCTTTTCTTTCCATATCCATACACAACCAACTCAGGAGCTTTAAGTGGGAAATCAGTCCCTGTCACATGTGACCTGAATTCAACAGCTTTATGAAAACTTGGAGCAAGGCTCTCTAACCATTTCACTCTTGCATTCTGCATATTCTGCGAAACCAGCATCATATGGGTTATGCCTCATTCTGTTTCCAGGTGGAGATGTTGCTTTGCCCCATTGGACTATGGTTGCGATGGCAATGTGTGATTTCCACTGTGGAAACACTGGTTAAACACGTCACTAGGCAGCTATTTCCCATCAGGATATCCTCCAATCTTCATCTGTAGGTATTCACCCTTCTGAGAAGTGATTATCAGTTAGGTTTTCTTGTATGCAGGACTGGTCCTCTAGCCACTTTTTCTATACCCCCAGTGCTAAGAGGCTTCTTGTTAATCCTACTGATTGCATTCGCATCTAAAGCTGCTTTGTTGATTCCCACATTGCGTGAACTTTCATCTTGGCCTCTTTCTTCTTCTCCATGCCTTGGACATTTCCCATACTTTCAGTTCCACTTGCTGGTCTCCCTTACTGTAAAGATGGATTAGAGCAGACAGCGGAAACCATAGATACAGTGGATATTTTGCTCTTTTAAAATTTCTCTTTAGTTAAGCACTACCCGTACTTTGGATTAAGTCCTGCTCTCCAGACATGAACAGAACAAGTCCAGAATTTTTGTCGGAATGTAACATGATTGGCCTTTTAACTCATTGGACAGTTGAGTCCTTTATGTCGCTTAAAGGTTTATAAATAGAGTCTTTTGGCCCACATGTCTCTGCCATACTTCTCTTCTGAACTCATAGGACAATAGTCCACTAAATACTGTTCACAGTGCTCTAGGGTATTTATGGCTCTAAACTTTGCCACTGTTCTTCAAACAAAACATTGTAGAAAGCCAAGAATTATACGGTTAATTTCCTCACAGCAATGGACCCACTTCTTGTGTTAATTTTTAGTTTTAAATTATCTGTTGTTATGACCAAATACATGAAAAGAAGCAACTTAAGGGAGACAAAAGCTTGTTTTGCCTCAGTGTTTGAAGGGATGCAGTCCATCATTGCATGAAATGCATGACAGCAGAAACATGAAGAATCTGATCACATTGCATCAGTCATGAGACAGAGGAAGATGAATGTCTGTGCTTAAGTTTTTCCTTTTTACTTAATCCAGAACCGTAGACGAATGGAATGATGTTTTGTAGATTCAGGATAAGTCTTCTTCCCTTAGTTAATTCTCTCTTGCGAATAGCCTCACAGACAGAGGCAATGAAAGCCCCACCCTCCATAATGCCAGAGGTATCTTTTAATCCAATCAAGCTGGTGGTGAAGATTTATAATCACATTGAGAATGGGTACCTGTGGAGAATGGGACATGGGGATCTTGGCGGCCCTTGCAAAATCCTTCTTGATGACCTGAGTGAGATGTGTCTCATTCTGAAACACTACATTGATTATCTCTGCTCTTTCTGCCCCCTGTCTGCAACTGCCTGCTGATCTTATTTAAACTGACTCACAGACCCTCAGTTATATTTAGGAAACTCTCAATATGTGAACTATATTTAAATATTACCACAGTAAATGGAGTCAAACTTCCTATTGATAAGCCTGAAGTATACTTTGTATATAGTAAAGACAGTCTCAGCTAAAATTGTATAGTTAAAATTTTCCTAAATATCCTTCAGTACAGGTTAAGAATGAACCCAAAATGGAAATAACTTTTGGACAAAGTTCTATAATAACCTCTTTGAAAAAATTGCTACAAAAAATAAAAGAATAAAGTATCTTCAGATAACACTTGATGATTTTTTAAAAGGAAAAAAGGAGCTATGATAAAAGCTAAACTTGTGATATTTTATAAAACTCTCCATGCAGAATGGTGAGACTCCTGGGTGTCTAAAGGTCTGTATCATGCCTAGAGAGCTACTATACCCCACAAAGATTTTAAATACTTATTTTACCCAAGTCTAAGCTTCCCATATGTAATCTGTGTAGAGTCTGGAAAACCGCATCACCAATTTCACTTGGTAGTAAAATAAATTAAAAACAGAATTGTTTAAGTAAGTCATGTGAACCTTTTAATAAAAGGGATTAACAAAGGTTGGCCATGAGCATTTTTCCATAATATAAGATTTAAAGACATTACAAATGAATTTGGTATAAAGCATAGAAATTTAAATGACTGTTTTGCAAGTTATTTCAATTAATTAGTATAATTATTCACGTTGCCAAGCTTCAAAGTTACTTGGCTGTCTGGGATATAAATCTTAGATGTCCATAGTCTTGTTGGAATATCATCAGCGGGTCAAAGTTTCCAGGTCTTTTATAAAAGCATGCAGGTTAAGTGTTATGTTTTGTTTTCTGTGATGAACATTTAACAAGAATTCAAGGTTTGATACTGCCCTTTCCTAGTATATCAGCCATTTTGATGACGCTATCATCTATATGTTAGTGCAAATAAAACAGATCTACAAATATCCATAACCCAGCCCTACAAGAGGATGGAGACACATCCAAAATGGTTGAATGCTGCATCCTTTAGTTTACTACTTCTTTGTATTTTATAAAATTTAAAGTGCTATTATGGTTGTATGTGTTTTTGCATGTATGTGTGTGTATGTGTGTATGTGCATGTGTGTGTTTGTGACATGTGACATATGTTCGAAGGTATGCATATGGCTTACCTCATTCAGGCAATACCAATGCCTGTGTTCTTGTTGTCTTCTACCTTAGCTCCTTTGGGAACACTTGAACCCCAATCCTTTCTTTTCCATAACCTACTTTATATTTCTGAAAACTGGATTTTTCAAATTTTTAAAAATTGTCTTGTATCCTGATGCTTAAGCACATTAATTTATCAAGTCTCTATGTTATGGAAAATATTTTAGTTCCATTCAGTATGTAGCTTTCTTCTTTTCCTTTCAGGTCAGTAGATAAACCCTTCTCTTAATATTTCATAAATGTTGGGAGTCAGCAGTGCTGAGGTTGCATTAAGCTGCCCTCTCCTTCTTGACGAGGCCTTTAGTTTATTCTTTACCCCAGACATTTTTAGATCGTATGCTTCATTGTAAACATTAACTTGTGGTTTCTAAAAATCGGTGTTCTGGATGATTTCTTCACAGTCTCCATGAAAAATTTTGGAACTCTCAGAAAGTCAGCTTTTAAAACTCATGAGATTCTTACCTGATAACTAGAGTCTATTGCTTGAGAATCAGATGATAAATTAAACAATTTACTTAATAAGTATTTGACTTTTCTGTTGAAGGCTGATACTTTGGTCTTATGTTTTAAAAGGCAGCTAACAAAAGCAAAACAATATATTGCATTTTTAGTGACACGTAATTTTGCTATGTACCTCTGGCTGGCTTGGAACTCTTCCTGTGTAAACCATGCTGGTCTGGTACTCATAGGGATTGACCTGCCTCTTTCTCTGGGGCGCTGTGATTAAAGATGCATGCTCCTATGCCTGCCATCCTTTTCTTCTGACTTGTAGCTTTTCAGTGATGTTTGTATTCCTTTGAGTTTTGAGATGGATGTTATTTCATGTCTTATTTGTTTTTCTATGAGTTCACTCTTTTCTCTTCTTCATCATGTCCTTCATGTCCGGGGGCCAAGATATTCTTCTCTGTCCTCTTCTCTCTCTCTCTCTCTCTCTCTCTCTCTCTCTCTCTCTCTCTCTCT